>OZ025292.1:67626628-68226628 GCA_964019185.1 Maratus speculifer | reverse complement strand
TTTGGAAGACGTTTGGGACCCTTAGTTTCCTATTTAATATTGTTCATCATGATATGACAGACCAGCATGTTAAGTTTGTAAACGACCTTTTGGGACACCCTGTATAAGATTTTGCATTTCTATCGTTCAAAATGCTTATTTTCATCATATTTTATCACAAAGAATGACCAATTAAAGGTAACATCTTATTTTCTTTACTTATCGTAAATTATTAAATGTGTATTCTCAGCAATATCGCTCAGACTAATCCCTCTGAGGGAAGTCCTAGTTTGTATATTATGTGTAGTACGTATATGCATAGTTTTTGCCCCTATAAAACTTTTTTAATCGAATGCTTTTGATCAACTTTAATATTAAATATCTCTAAAAATAATTATTGAATTTAAAAACTGTCTGCATTAACGTTTTTATTAAAACATTTTAACACTTTCCAACAAAGTTGAAAAGTGTTTTATTTCCTTTTTTATGTCCGTCTGTCCACCCTCTAACTCCCATAAATATACTCGGATCACCCTGAAAATTTTAGAGATTATTGATGTTTACCCTAACACAAACCCTACTTCAAATGACGTTTCTACCATGATTAGTTTATTTACAGGGGCAGTCAAAAGTTTACCTTTACATTACAGCCTTTGGGAAAAAATTGTTTCAAATGAATTTTTAAGATGTTGCACCTTATCAAGCATATTAAAATTTATATGCATTTATGAACTGCACTAAAATATGCATTCTGTAAAAAAATTCGTTGCAAAAAAGTAGCTATTATTCATTTACAAGGCTACACAAAAAAATTGCATTATATAATGATAAAGGAGGTTACTGTGTGTGACATACTGTAAATATATTACCTGTTTTATGATTAAAAAAAATTGATATACATCGCTGAGGCTTAATATAAGTTATGCGATATAGTCATGCATAATACAAAGTGCATAGCATTTACAGGGACACACAAAAGATTTCAAATAGTATTTTCTTTCCAAAGCACTGTATATGTATCTGAGGATGGCTGATGGATGGATGAAATGCATTTTAATTATGATATGCTTTTTTAAGTTTCATTAAATCTATGCATATTATGATATACAAGACTACACAAAAGAGCTTTCAAATGTTACTGAACTTGAGTGTAAATTACTTAAAGATGGTTTTTAAATAAGTTATTCATGTTTACAACGAACTTCAATTAGTTTACTAAGAAATGTTTGTAGAATATAGATAAAATGTATATAGGGCCACACAAAGTATTAAATTAGGGATGCTCAATTTTTTCAAGAAAAGGACCACTTACCAAAAATGTCTCGGTGGTCGAGGGCTACATCAATAACATGGAGAGAACTAGATTTCGAGGAGGTGATCTGTGGTCTTTAATTGAATAAAAAATATGATGCCAGAGGGGAGTGGGGGGATACCCCTTTAAGTTCGCTTACCCAGTCAAAATATCTAATTCAGTTGGTAATTATCTATCAGAAGTTTTTACGTTTGTGTATATAACAGATATATCAAAGATTATTTTCAAGATGTCATTCTATTCTTTCACTTTAAATAAATCAAAATTTTCTCTCCTGAATAAATTGCTAAAAAACAAACATAAGTGGCTGGTGCCAAGAAAAAAATTTGAACTTTATAAACAAAGAAGTGAAAAGAAGCCGATCAACAAGATTTTCTGTGCCTCATTAATGAAATACTCTATTTTTCTCAGGCATGAAAAAGTTCCTCCTAAAGAAGAAATTCCACCTTTTTAAAAGCAATTTTGGACATTTTCTGGATTGATGCAAAAATGCAAAGAAAATATTGGAAGCATATGGATAGGGTGGGGTCTGAAAAATTTAATAATGAGACATTTTGTCTACTCAAATCCTTGGAGCTTGTTTCTGAATTGCTGTATAGAAAAGTCATCAAATTAAAGACAAAATTTTATGACAAGAATCTGAAAGTCATGTAAATGAAGCTCTTTAAAGTTACTTAAAAGGGAAATGAAGTTTCCATAAAATTCTGTTTGGAATAATCTTTTTCTATTCAACAAATTCCCAATGTGTTGTACATTGGAATAATTTCAGTGATGAAACAGTCGAACCATTCAAAATAATATTTATTTTGAAAAATTAATCTCTGTACTTTACATAACTTCATCAAGCATAGATTTATATTTTTAGCAAAAATGCGTAAATTGTCTTTAATTTTCTTTTTTGATTTAATGAATCTATACACTTATTATTCATTTAATTTTTTGTTAATACTTTCCGAGTTACAAATAGAAAATGACAATCATATGTACAATTATATTTCATTTTATTGTTTGAATAACTGTTAAAATGTGTCAAAATTATACGAATTTAATCATATTGTTTAAATGGATAGTTTTTTCCTCCTTTTTTCCTAATTCTCACTTTCATGCCTGTTTTCTACATCTGACCAACGAAATTTACAATTTTTCCACGCCTGATCGGCCAAATTTGTGATTTTTAAGAAACCGATCGTTAGAATTCACAATTTTTATGAAGCCGATCGACAGAATTCACGATCTTTCTGAGCCTGATCAACAAAATTCATGATTCTTACGAAATCGATTGAAAATAATTACATTATATTTTTCCGCGGTAAATTGACGAAATTTACATTTTTTTCAGTGATCTATGCGTAAAAACTGCAATTTTTTCCGCAAGGGCGGCGCCATAGGGGGGACCGGGGGGGCATATGCCCCCCCCGGCGGGCATACCTGCCCCCCCCCCCCCCCATCGGGGCCAAAATTCAATGTCGTCGGGGAAAATATTTTGTTTCTACACGTTTCTATTTCTAGTACCACACGTTTCTATTTCAGCCCGGTCGGGTTAAATCGAAATATGGAGCCTTTTTTTTTTTTTTTTTTTTTTTTCCTTTCAAAGTCGGATTGACTAAACTAATTCTTTTGGATACGAGTCGGTTTCTGACTGAAATTTGAGTTCAGATAAAGCCGATTTTTTTTTAAATCATAATTTTTTTAATTAAAAATCTACATGGATTACTATACAGGATGATACAGGAATGACTCTGTACATGCTTATTTTTCAACAAAAAAAGATAAGATTTATACTGTAGTTATAATCATGTATTATTACTTTTTAACTACATTAAATTGTAGATGAATTTCCGCTGATTGTGGATTTACGGTCGGTTTGACATGAAGAATTTTTGGTTCGGTTAAGTGTACGCAAACGTAAATTATTTTGTCAGGGTTGTCTTGGATGACAAGTAGAATACTGCATCGGGTCGGGCAAACTGAATCTGACCCGACTCGCAGTCTGGACCGGATCGGGTTGAGCCCAATCTTTTGTCGTTGTAACTCGGATTCCAGTTTGGTTAACTTTAATAGTTTCAGGTTCAGGTTGGATGTTGGCACTTATGGTTCTTGATTGAAGATTAATCGATCTCTCAAAAGAATTTACAAAATTTATTTTACGATGAAAAACTATATGAATGTTAATGAGCTTATCTATACTGATTTTTAACTTAAGGGGACAAGGGACCTTTGAAATCATTTTTTTTTTATTTTTTTAAAATTGCATTTTAAATATTATTTAAGGGTAGATTATTGCATTACAGGGTGTATCTAAACTACTGGGCAAAACTTTAAGGGGTGATAGTACACATCAAGAAAAATAATATTAAATGGGAAACAACGGGTCCCAAACGTCTTCCGAAGGAGATAGGCGCCATCAAAGTTTAGGGTCCAAAATTTGAAATGATTATAAAAAACGGAAAAATTGTTCGATTCGTTTGCGGTTTTCACGAAAACTATTCTTTATGTCAGTATTGTCTTGAAAATAAATTATAAAGATAAATTTCAAAAAATGCCGATAGAGGGCGCTTTAGACTTTGGAGTAACGAACAACTATATTTTACCGTTATTTTTTGCGTCCCATTAAAGTTTTTTAGAAGTTTAGACATAAACTTAAATTTTGAGCTGAAAATCTGAATCGTTGAGAGTGGTTAAGTAGCGCAAACTGAGCTGTGTTCAATGGGGGTGGGGAGGTACAAATTTCAAATAATTATAAAAAACGGACAAAATTGGTCGATTCGTTTGCGGTTTTCTCTAAAGCATTCTTTATGTCAGTATTTCCTTGAAAATAAATTTTAAAGATAAATTTCAAAAAATTCCGTTAGAGGGCGCCTTAAACATTAGAGTAACCAACAATTATTTTTAACTGTTATTTTTTTTTTAATCTAAATAAATGTTTTAAAAGCTTAGACTTAAATTTTGAGCTCAAAACCTGAAAAGTTGTGAGTAATTAAGTAGCGAAAAATTGAACTGTGTTCGAAGTGTGAGCAGGGTAACATTTCAACTCCAGAACACAGTTCAGTTTTCGCTTTTTAACCCCTCCCAACAATTCAGAATTTGAGCTCAAAATTTAAATCTAAGCTTTTTCAAACATTTAATTAGATACAAAAATAACAGTTAAAAATTATTGTTGGTTACCCTCAGGGCCGTAGCTAGAAGTGATCTATAGGGGGGGCTCAAGAGATTGTAGGGGGGGCTCAAAAGATTATAGAGGGGGCTCATATTTTTTTCTTATTCTGACGCAGGAAGATAAATTATAAATTAGTGCAGATTCACATTGTAGGTACTATGTTTCATATTAAACTGTAGTAATAACTTCATTGTATACTAAGAAAAGTATATGGTGATGAAAATTTTAAGTGTATAACAGATGAAAAATTAAACATCATATTAGCTTCATATGCTCAAATAGGATAAGGAAGTGTTGAATTACTTATTTTAGATGCAATTTAGTAATTCTGCAAAACTGTGAAAGGATCTCGAAGCTAAATTAGATTTTTGAACAGAATTTCATTTAAATTTTCGAAGCAGAAATTTATTTAGTGACCTTGGAATTTTTTCCAGGGGGGGCTCAAAATATTTTAGGGGGGGCTGAGCCGCCCATAGCACCCCCTTAGCTACGGCCCTGGTTACCCTAAAGTTTAAGGCGCCCTCTAACGGATTTTTTAAAAAATTATTTTTAAGGAAATACTGACATAAAGAATGGTTTTAGAAAAAACCGCAAACGAATCGACCAATTTTTCCGTTTTGTATAATTATTTGAAATTTGAACCTTCCTACCCCCATTGAACACAGTTCAGCTAGCGCTACTTAACCACTCTCAATGATTCAGATTTTCAGTACAAAATTTAAGTTTATGTCTAAGCTTTAAAAAAATTTAATGAGGTGCAAAAAATAACGATAAAATATATTTGTACGTTACTCCAAAGTCTAAAGCGCCCTCTATCGACATTTTTGAAATTTATGTTTATAATTTGTTTTCAAGACAATACTGACATAAAGAATACTTTTAGTGAAAACCGCAAATCCATTGATCAATTATTCTGTTTTTTATAATCATTTGAAATTTGAACCTACCCACTCCCATTGAACACAGTTCAGTTTGCGATACTTAACCACAGGTTTTGAGCTCAAAATGTAAGTTTATGTCTAAACTTCTAAAAAAATTTATTGAGATGCAAAAAATAACGGTAAAAAGTAGTTGTTCGTTATTCCAAAGTCTAAAGCGCTCTCTATCGGCATTTTTTGAAATTTATCTTTATAATTTATTTTCAAGACAATACTGACATAAAGAATAGTTTTCGTGAAAACCGCAAACGAATCGACCAATTTTTCCGTTTTTTATAATCATTTCAAATTTTGGACCCTAAACTTTGATGACGCCTATCTCCTTCGGAAGACGTTTCGGACCCTTAGTTTCCCATTTAATATTATTTGTCTTTATGTGTACTATCACCCCTTAAAGTTTTGCCCAGTAGTTTAGATACACCCTGTATATCATATATTTATTACAAAAAATGTAAAAAAGAAATTTTTTTTGAAAAAAATAGGGAAATTTTTGTAGTATTTTAGATTTAACGAAAATTTTTCAAAATGCTCTATGCGCATTATTTTTTCTCTAAATGCTTTGAAATTTTTTATAGTTATTTATCACAATTTATGTCATAAATCTGTGCATGGTTTTTTGAAAGTAAAAATAATTACAAAAGTTATAGGTAGTTAATTGTAAAAATAGGTTCAAAAATGCTCAAAATTTCAGAAAAATTGAGAAAATATTTTTTTTCTTACCTTTATATTCAGATATATAAAATTCAATGCACAGTTTTATTTATATATGTAAATCAAACTTGTATAAATATTATTGGAGATTTTTATTCATATGGAATGCGCATGGGACATTTTGAATAATTCTCGTTAAGTCAAAAATATTAGAAAAATTTCCCTATTTTTTTCAAAAAAAATTTTTTTTTACATTTTTTGTGGTTAATATATGCTATAGTGCACATAATATGCCCTTTGAATAATATTTAAACTGCAATTTTAAAAATATAAAAAAAATGGATTTCAAAGGTCCCTTGTCCCCTTAAAAGTTAAAACTGATACTGAAGGTGCAATTTTTTGCATAATTGCATTACTATATGGATATATTTTTTAATCAGTTACGGTTGGGGTCTAGTTGATGTTGAAATATTTTGGGTTCAAGCGTTCAGATCAAAATGTGATGATGTCGTGCTCGAGTTTCTGGTAGAGTTCTGCATTCACCTCGGGAAACTAAATTCAACTCGACAGGCAGTTTGAGTCGGATCTGGCTAAAGTTAATAATTTTTCGGATTGACTTCTATTTTTCGAGTCAGATTGATTTTAATAGTTTTAGCATTATAGGTTCGATTCTACCTGATTTCTCAAAAGTATCTCCGAAATATATTTTTAAATAAAAAATTATATTATCCTGGTGTCAATGAGTGTATATACAGATATTTTGATTTTTCTACATAAAAAATATACTAATTTATACTAATGATATTATTGTAGGCTACTTTTCCATTATTGCTTTACAAGATGGAAGTTTGTTTTTCATTTCAAGTTGGGATTGGGTTCGTATAGAATACTGTTGGTTTTAGGTCGGAGTTTCTTGAGTTCGGTGTCATCTAATTTTTTAAAACTGGTTCAGGTTAAAATGGATATAGAATTAACTAGTTTAAGTCGGGTATAACCTAGTGATGGGCGATTCTCGAAAATTTCCTACTCGATAAAAATCGTAATCGTAAAAAAGCGCATTCGATAAAGTCATCGATTAATTTCGAGAATCTACAATCGAGATGTTTTTACAATCGATTATTAAAATCTTTGTTATTATATGTTTAAAAAGCATAATTTAATAAATACATGGAAACTGAAAACAAATGAATTTAAAAAACAACAACAAACCAAAAGGATGTTATAATGGAGCCGCAATAGTAGAAAAGTCATGTAACGGCAATTTTTTTATTGATTTTTGTACATATACTGAGATGCGATCTACAATTTTCCCATTATTAGAAGATTCCCTATTGAAATTCATTAAACGGACCACTCGGGGGTGGGGTGGGGTGGGGGGGCAAAGTAGTGCAGGAGCAATGAAAATGCATAATATAAGTAAATGGTCATTAGGCTTTCCAACAATACTTGGCATGATGGATGTCGGTTAAATTTATTAAAGAGTTTCCCGCGGGGGGCAAAGTGGGGCGGGATGAGCGCGGGAGGTATATAAAATAAAATCGTATTTACAGAGCTTTCTAATGATATATCACGAAAGAGGAGTCAACAAAAGATATAAAAACACTACCCTTAGAATTCCAACTATTGCAACACCCGGAATACAGCCTGTCCTCATAGTTTGTGAATTTTTCATACATTATAAATTATATATTGGAAGTCTCTATAAAAAAATCAGATCTGAATTCACAAAAACGAAATGATTTCAAAAAAGTTTGAAAAGCGCTTCTGTAAGGAGGCCAAATTGAGGAAAAGAGAAGAAAGATTCATAGTATGAAAGAGTGGTTTGAAAACTTCCGTTGATTTATCATATGACCGGTCCATAAAAAGCTTCATATTTACTCCTCACTATTCCACTATTTTTTCTACCCTGAATACATCCGGAAATCACGCAGCCTCGCTTTTAAATGTTTACATTTAATAAAATATTTTTACCAAAGGACTCCATCAAAAAATCACATTTAAAATGAAATTTATTTTCAAAATAGCTACGATTTAAAAAATTCACCCTCATCGCTCCCCTCCCCCCTGCGGAAATTCAACCCCAGGAGGAGAAACGTTCATAATGTGAAAGAGTGATTCGAAAAACATTCCAAAAATCAATCACATGAAGGGTCCAAAAAAAGTTTGGAATTTACTCCTCACTCGCAGGTTTAATTTTTCTTAACAGAATACACCCGGAAATCACGCATCCCCTACTTTAAAATGTTTATAATTAGTAATTTTTATTAGAAGGTTCCATCAAGAAACCACTTCTAAAATGATAGTTATTCTCGAAATAGCTACGATTAAAAAAATTTACTCCCCGTCGCCCCTCCCCCGTCCTGAAATTAAACTGCAGGAAGAGAAAGGTCCATAATATAAAAGAGTATTCCGAAACCTTTCCTATGACATATCACATAACGGATCCAAAAAAAGTTTGAAATTTACTCCTCACCCATGGCCGTAATGTTACTTTTTCTTCCCAGAATGCACCAGGAAATCACGCAGTCCCCATTTTAAACTTTTGTATTTATGAAATAATATTTACCGGAGCGCTCCTCTGAAAACCACATCTAAAATGATATTCATTGTCAAAATAGCTAAAATTAAAAAAAAAAAAAAAAAAAAAAAACCTTTTTATCGTTTCTTCTTTCCCTCCTGAAATTCAACTCCAGGAGGAGAAATATTCGTAAAATGAAATAGAGGTTCGAAAAAATTCCGATGATATATATATAACATGACGGGTCCAAAAAAGAAGTTGAAATTTACATGTCACCTGTGGGTTCACTCATTTTTCCCAGAACACACCTAAAAATGACGTACCCCCCCTCCCCCCACACTTTAAAATCTTTATATTTAATAAGTTATATTTACCGAAGAGTTCCATAAAAGAAACCTCCACATCTAAAATGATATTTATTGCCGAAATAGACACGGTTTAAAAAATTCACCCTCTTATCGGTTTCTCTCCCCCCCTTCCTCCTGAAATTCAACTCCAGGCGGAGAAAGATTCGTAAAATGAGGTGCCAAAACATTCCGATGATGTACATATAACATGACGGGTTAAAAAAAAAAAAAAAAAAAAAAAAAAAAAGGTTTGAAATTTACATGTCACCCGTGGGTTCACTTATTTTTCCTAGACTACACCTAAAAATGATGCAGCCCGCACTTTAAAATCTTTATATTTAATAAATAATATTTACCGGAGAGTTCCATAAAAAAATCCACACCAAAAATAACATTTATTGTCGAAATAGCTAAGATTTAAAAAATTCGCCCCCTCATCGCTCCCCCCCCCTTCCCTCCCCAACCCTCTCCTCCTTCCGCCCCTTAAAATTCAACTCTAAAAGTAGAAAGATTCATAATATGAAAGAATGATTAAAAGAGCTTTCGAATATGCCTCTCATTTCAACAAATTTCATCGTGATAAAGTCAGGCATAACGAGAAAATCATTTCATCGCGATGAAAATTAACCTCGATTGAAATAGGTTTATCGAAGGACTTTCAACTTCCAGATGAAATTTAACCTTGATAAAAGCGGCACTCCGAAAAGCTTGTGGTTTGCTGATTAATGCCTTTTTCGATAAGGATGATTTTCGTTCTCGCTGAGAATAGAGATGACGAGCTTTATCGAGGCGTTTTGTCGATGAAGTTTTGTGAAATGAAAGTTTTATCGAAAAACGAAGTACAGGAAGAAGCATATGACAAGAGAATATGACAATAACTTGTGAAATGAAGACCTAATTTTCAAAGTTTCTGGTATTTTAGTCTTACCATGCTGTCACGTACGTGGTACCCCCCAATAAATATTGTTTATTAAAAAAAAAAAAAAAAAATTCAAAGAGGGGGTTGGAGAGGGGACGAACATATGTTTAAAACAGTAGCGATTTCTACAATACTTATCAATTTAAGTGTGGTTTTTTTTCATCGAATCATTCGGTAATTATTTATCAATCGTAAAAAAATTTAAATGTCTGCTGCAGGAAATTGGGGGTGAAAGGGTTGGACTGACGGGGGTCAGGGGAAAGGGACAATTTTCACTTTTTAAGCCCGTCATATTGTATATCATCTTGAAGATCTCGAATTACTCTTTCATATTATGATGCTTTCCTACCCCCCCCCCCTTCCGAATTTGGTTCCCACGGCGGGAGGGGGGGGGGTTGGCATTTTTCGAAGCTTTTTGTGTTTTTATCATTTTAGATCGAATTTTTTAATTGAAAACGTCCTTAGGCGTATTGGAAATTTTTTTGAGATGGAAAAAAAGCATTGAACTAGCCACATTGTTACTGTAACCTAGGCACATTGTTTTAAAGTTCCCTCTTTGAGGACCTCTTTCAAAGGTTAGGGGCTTGACCCGACCCCCCCTCCCCCAACATACACTTTAAAATATTGCTCATTTTTTTCTCTACCAATTTTAACTTAAAAGTTTAAGCTATATGGCACAAGCGGGCGTATTGACCCGCCTCCCCCCCCCCCCCTGTTGGTTATTCACCAACATAATTTTGCTCATTTCTTCACTTCATTTCAATTTTTAAAAGGCTATAACTTTGTTTGTATGGGAGCTACAGCAGCGAGAAAAACTATAGCATAGCTAACTTTTCGTTGCCGCTCTTTTTGCAGTTTTACGGTTTTCTCCATAACACCGGGGTTTTTTTTGGTGGGGGAGAGGGGGCCAGGGGGGGCATTTTTCATTTTTTGATGTAATATGTTCATTGAAAGCTTATGCTTCATACATTACCAATTTAGCATAAAAAAGTTTCTCCCGTCATTCTGGGTCACGTTACGGACCCATAAGGGGTTGAAATTTAAATTTCTCAAAATTCTTCGAAGTTTTCTCTAAATCGGCATCTGGAAAACATCGTGCCAATGTGGTGCGTGTATGACATCTGCATCATATAAATATTGTTCACCACTGCTGGGACTCTGGCCTCCTCTCGCGTGTAGGCGTTATTTTACCGCGGTTACTTGGTCCTTGTATTTCCTGCACAATAAAATATTTCCTGACGATTAAAAAAATACACACGTAATTGTTCAAGTTTTGACTTCTGTCGGCAGTTCCAAAATGTTTTTTTTTTTTTCTTTTTTTTTTTTTCGGATTTTGCAATACATAATATTTATAATATACATGGAATTTAGAAAATAAGGAAGTTGTTGTTTGGCATGTGACCACTTACTGATCTTATGCACTCGATGTTATATATCCCCCCCCCCCACTACGTTACCTTGGGGGGGGGGGCAGTTTTCAAAATTTAACGTTCGATTCGAGCTTACGTCCGGTTGTTCGTTCAATTCGAAAAAAAAATTTCTTTCTTTTTCTTTGTTTACAAGATTTTGCTGTGCGTGCAAACCGCGTTTGGTATATGATGCCATATACAATGAGGACCCAGTTCGAGATTTCATATTAAAAGATTGCGTATAAATTGGATACACCAATGAAAGGAGGGGCTCACTAGCGAGTGAATCCGTCGTGTCTTTATTAACACCGACTCATTCACCTGTAGTAGACTCTTGATAAAATTGAATCCTGTATGGTATAAAAGCAATTGCGAACTGGAGTCATCGAGAAAATTTTTAGACAATCGAAAGTTATCGAGATGTTCATACAATCGAGAAAATCGAGAAAAACTTCTCGTTATCGCCCATCACTAGTATAACCCAATCTGTTTAGGACTCTATGCTCGAAAAATAATCCGTGGATTCAACTTCTTTTTCCCTTGATTATATTCCGTAAAAACAGAAAAAATTGCACTTTAACTTTTCCATTTCTACTCCCCCCCCCCCATAAAAATAAAGTAAAAACACCAATTACCTAAAATACTCGCACCTAAAGCAGCATGTTCACCAAATTTCACGCATGTTCTGGCAGCTGTGCTGCTTACACTGTAAAAACTTTTTGTAAAATTCCAGTAGATGTACCGTAAATTTCACGGTACTTCTACCATTTTCACTCTTTACGGTATGAATACCGTATTTATAAGGTATATTAAGTGTAAAAAACAGATTTTTGTACTGCTTCGATTAAAAACGGTATTTACACAGTAAAATTATTATTTTTTCGTAAAAACTCGGTATTTATACCGTAAAATAATTATTTTTCAATAAGGAAAACGACATTGTAAAAATTTTCGTAGCATTTCAATAGATGTACCTAAATTTTACGGTACGTCTACTGTTATCATTCTTTACTGTATGAGTACCGTATTTCTAAGATATATTAGGCATTAAAAAAACCAGTTTCTGTGCTATTTCGATTATAAACAGTATTTATACCATAAAATGACCAATTTCTGTGCTATTTCAATTATAAACGGTATTTATACCATAAAATGATTGTTTTTCAGTAAAAAGGCGATATTTATACTGAAAATAATTATATTTCAGTAAGGGAAAATATGGTATCCTCGCCTCGGTGTACGGCATTCTCTCGAGCGATGTTCTTGTTGTTGCTATGTAAATGCGCGCAGGTCTGAGGAGATGGGGGGAGTGCAGCCGTTAGCTTGTTTTGAAGTCCAAAAATCTCAAAGGGTCACAACTCCTGCAATACATACTGTTTATTATAATTTTTATGGATACCATAATTTAACAATAAAAAACAGAAAGGACTCTATTTATTTTTGTTAAATAGTATTAAAGAAGAATATATAATTATTATCTTTTACTACAAGAAAATAAATAATGTAATTTATGAAAGATGACTAAAGTAGTCTACAAAGTAGACGAGGCTTTATTAAAGATTCACATGCATTTTATGTGTCTTGCGTGTCTGTGTAAGGGGGGGGGGGTGACTAATTCTGGGCCCGTCACGGTTCTGGACGGTCTGAATAGATGTCATCTTTCTAGTGGGAACTTTTAATCTATCATACTGAATGATGTCAAATCCATCCTTAATTTTTATTGGAGAATTATACAATTCACACAAGTGAAATTCTAAGATTTTAAACTAGTTTAATTAATCACTTATTCATAGTCATGCAATTGGAATTGTAATATTATGTACCATTGAATATATATATACCAGTGATATTTTTATATGTTAAAAGGGTTTGTTCACCTTTGTGTATGCTCTTTGTGTTTCATTCAGTTGGATCCTCATACCGGAGCCCATCGCGTAAATTAGTAAACGTTTAACGACCAGACTTCGAGTAATCGTAATCGATTATTATTGACTACAAAAACTGTGTAATCGCATTGTAATCGTAATCATAAATTTTTATTTCAAAATTAATCGCACTGTAATCATAATCAAGAGATTTCACTTCGATTACAATCATAATCTAGTCGCAATCTCAATGCAATGTAATCGTAATCTGGCACAAATATATGATTACGTTCTTTGATTACATCTTTTTTTTTCCTTCTTCTTCTACTTCTTTCTTTCGCCCAATCCATAAAATACTTGGTCGGTTAACTAAACATTGAACCAAGAAAAACGTTTGGAACTCATTAAATGTCACCTAAAGTTGAAGTAAGAAGAGGTCAAGGGTCATGAGGGGACAGTTCTGGTAAACAGAATGTATATTCTACACTGTGAATAGCAGGGCTATAGAAGATACGTCCTTTTCTATAGTCCTGTGTGCATAGTATAATAGTTTGACTTCGTTAAAAGATAAGGGATTTGGTGAGGTCAATTCGATATATGGTCATTCGAGGGATAATGTTTCATGGCTGGGAGTGGGAGTGATGAGAGATAAAAAGGAAAGAAAGAAAAATACAATATTTATGGTTTTATTATGGACACTTAACAGTTAGACACCACCCTTTTTCAAATGTAGGAATCTAAGAATAACAAAAATGAATAAAAGAAAAAAAATGCTTAAATTGCATGCAGCCGTTTATCTAACAATTGATTCCCATTTTTAATTTCTTAGTGGATGTTTTCAGTATTCAAGAGATGCCCAATAGAAGCACTAAAAAAAAAAATGAAGATTATTTTACTGAATCGGATCAGATTTAAATAAAAAAAGGTGTTTTTTTTTTTTTTTTTTTTTTTTTTTTTTTTTTTTAAATATAAATGTTAATTGCGCGCGTCAGATGTGAGGGTATCCATGAAAACAAAATCCAACATAAATACCCACATGCAGGTAATTTTTTAAGAATATATATATATTGTATGAATTAATTTTAGAAATATTGCATATTTATATCTTGTCTTTTCCTTTAAAATTGTAGTGACGGCTATTTTTTAAAATTAAATTTACTATATAGTGATTTTAACCATGAGTATGAAGTTATCCGTTTATTCAAAATTTGTTTTTTAATATATCTGTATAAGATAAACATACAGGGTGTTTCGCTACCAGACCGACAAACTTTAAGGAATGATAGTACACATGAAGACAAACATTATTAAATAGGAAACCATGGGGCGCAAACGTCTTCTGTAGGAGCTAGGGGCCATTAAAGTTTAGGGTCCAAAACTTCAAACGATGACAGAAAACGGAAAAAAGGGTCGATTCCTTTGTGGTTTTCACTAAAATTATTCTTTAAATCACGATTTTTTTAGGAATTTTTTTAAAAAGTTACGTTCAAAAATTGTCGATAGAGGGCGTTTTAGACTTTAGAGTAACGAACAACTACTTTTTACCATTATTTTGTGCATGTGGTTGAAATTATTCTAAAGTTTAGACTTTAACTTAAATTTTAAGCCCATAATCGGAAACATTGGGATCGGTTAACTAGCAAAAATTTAACTGTGAACAGAGGGGGAAATTTTAAACGCTCATAAATACTGGACAAACAAATCGATTTTGTTGCGGTTTGCGTGTAAGTCATTCCCTTGGTAATTATTTTATTCAAAATGATGTACAGCATTGGTGTCCCCATATTTTGATAGAGGGCGCTTTCGACATATCTCCTAAATTTCAATGGCATTACTCCTAGGTATTTAACTACCAGACCAACATACTAACAGGAAGTGTTAGGGATGCAAAGCGACTCGGAATCACATAGGAATGTAACGTTGAAAATGCCTTTTTAGCGAGTTGTGGTTAAAAGAAGCAGAGAAAAAAGCAACAGAAACAGGTAGTGAAACAGCAACACGTTAATGTGGAAGAAAACAATTTAGTTAAGGGTTTTACTACAAAAGGTGTCCGAAATTACGACCAGAAGTAGTCGGGCATGCTTGACAGCAGCGATGCATAAAATTCCTCTCACTTTGAAAAATTCCTGGCATCTCGGACAGTTTTCTGGCAGCTACAGAAATTCGAGCTGAGAAAGAGGTCTTCCAATGACGGTACAGGAGTCTCATACATTCAACTTTTCATTTTACCCCAGCAGAAGAAGTCCATACAGATTCAGATACAGATTGAGGCAGGGGGGGGGGGGAGGGCTACCAATTGATTTGAGCTCAACTAGCCCCACCCAGCAACGTTCATTTAAAAAAATACAGAAAAATTATACACTAATAAAATAAAGGTAGGTAAAAAAAAAAGTAATTGATATAACGAAGTAGGTGCGACGATCTGGCAGGCCAACGAACCGGGCCACCACTACCTATCCACCGCTGTCCATATGTTATGTTGGGGTGTCTGCGAACATCATTGGTAAAATGTGGAGGAGCTCCATCGTGCTATAGAGTGGTGCAACGAAAGAGGAACATGTGCTTTTACCAGAACGTGTTGTAGAATTATCAAGTTGCTTTTTTCTCTGCTTCTTTTAACCCTAACTCGCAAAAAAGACATTTTCGACGTTACATTATAATATGATTCCGAGTCATCTTTGCATACCTAACACTTCCTGGAAGTATCTTGGTCTGGTAGTAAAACATACAGGAGTAATGCCATTGAAATTTCGGAGATATGTCGAAAGCGCCCTCTATCAAAAAATGGGGACACCAATGCTGTACGTCATTTTGAATAAAATAATTACCAAGGGAATGTCTTACACGCAAACCGGAACAAAATCGATTTGTTTGTCCAATATTTATGAGCATTTAAAATTTCCCCCTCTGTTCACAGTTAAATTTTCGCCAGTTAACCGATCCCAATGTTTCCGATAATGGGCTTAAAATTTAAGTTAAAGTCTAAACTTTAGAATAATTTTAACCACATGCACAAAATAAAGGTAAAAAGTAGTTGTTCGTTACTCTAAAGTCTAAAGCGCCCTCTATCGACAATTTTTAAACGTAACTTTAAGAAAAAATTTCTAAAAAAATTGTGATTTAAAGAATAATTTTAGTGAAAACCGCAAACGAATCGACCCTTTTTTCCGTTTTTTATCATCGTTTGAAATTTTGGACCTTAAATCTTAATGGCCCCTAACTCCTACAGAAGACATTTCCGCCCCATGGTTTCCTATCATAGCAAATGCGGTAGCGTTTGGTATAATATGTTTAAGAAATAGAAAGTGCAAACAACTTTCTAAAATTTCTGGCGAACCAGTTGAGATACGGCAGTGAAATTTTTTTTAAAAGATAGAACTCGACGAGACGAATAAAATGATAGCATTCAAAAAATTACTGCAGCTTCGAATAGTTTTTTATTTAATTTTTAATGAAAAAATGAAAGCAAAAAGTTCAACTAAGTCTAGTTAACGTTTCCGTGGATGGATTAACTTCGTTTTTGGTTTATTTTAATCCTCATGGTAAAACTTAAAACAGTTTTTTTTTTCATCTTTGTATGTTTGTCGGTCGCTAAGAAAATCGAATTTTTGTCTGAAATTTTCAGCTGAAGATAGTATTTTTCTTATATTTGTTTCTTCTTGTAATTGTTGCACGTAAGTTTAAATAAACATAAAAATTGCTATGTATGTAACATAAATAAATAAATTAGATAAATCACGTGAAAAAGTACCTATTTTTTTTTTTTTTTTTTTTTTTTTTTTTTGTTATTTTCATGTATCATATTCACTACCTATTTTGACGATTTGTTTAATAGAACAAAACAATTTATATACTTTAAAAAAAAAAGAAAAAATTATTTATTAAAAAGTAAAGAACAACATCCGGGTTGACATATCAAGCAAAATAATGACACTCTGGATTCAGTTAAATACTCCGATACGCATATGACATTGGCGTCAGAAAAAAAAAAAAAAAAATCGCCAACATGGTGCGTATATGACATCTGTGCCAAAAATGCATACCTATTTTATTTACATTACGTACGGTGCTACTTGATTATCAGGTCGATCAATTTCACCCATTTATAGAAATCGCCAAACTATTCGCCAAATTACTCAAAAGTAAAAATGTTGCCATTAAAAAATTATAAGTTTAGAAAATTAATGAATTTAGGTTAAAAAAATAAAAGTCATTAACGAAAAGGATTACTTTAATGATGACGTTTAGTTATGACATCGAGACGTACCAAATATAAAATTTGATTTAAAAGGGAGATTTCGAACAAAAGAATACTAATAAAAGTTTTCATATTTTAATGCAGAATTTATCAAATCAAACCATAAAGAAATATTTGTAAGATATCGCATATGTGAATAACATTGAAGTATTTTAAATGTAATACTAGCTGCACCCGTCGAAATTCGTCGGAAAAGAATATATATTAAATAAGTATGTTACATTTAAAGCTTATGAATAATAAAAATGAATGACATAAAAGAAAAGTATACTTAGAAGAAAATATAAATTTTATTCAGTTTTATCTATAATAAATAGAAAATCAGTTTTCATATTGGTTCAATGATAGGTTTTTTATTTTCTTTTTTAATTAAGATTTAACTTTTCTTTTCGAGTTAAAGTATTTCTTTACAAACGACATTAGCTGTTGTGTTGCTTTTTGAAACTGTTTGCACTTTCAAATTTTTAAATGAACGTACTCGAGACATCGCAACATATGCCGTGGTTACATACTGGCTCAGGTAAATAAATATCAACAGAATCCATTGTTTGCCCTTGTGCTTTATTAATTGTCATGCAAAACGCAACACGAATAATGAAAACCTTCTAAATGAAAAGGGAAGAGTTGTACCTGATGGCATTAAATCCATTCTAGGAATCAAAACTTTTTTTGCAACTCCCTAGCCAGTAGTAACTGCTAGATCCAAAAAATTATTGTACATGTTTCGTACAATTTACCTGGTCCCTTTTAAAAGACTTTCGTGAGGACTTAAATTTCTTAGTAATATTAGAATTGCTTCGATTTTTAATGTGAGAATGTGTGGAGGCAATCCACTTAATTCTAAGCTATTTAAAAATTCCGTTGGAAGTTGGAGGATTTCCTTTTTCACTTTCAGTTATTAAATTATTCCTACTCATGTATGTTCTGGATGTGCGAGGTATAAGGTTAATAACTTTATGGTTAATTTCACTGCAATGATCGTTTTTCGGGGCTGGAATTGAAACTTTAGCCAATTTGGTGATACTATCTGAAAATGAAAATCCTTTTCCAAAAATTTCGGATACGATGTCATTTTCTGCTATAATAGACGGTGGTAAACATACTTTATTTGAGTCTCCAGAGAATTCTTCATTCATGCAAGAATTTCTCCATTACCTATTTTAAGCAAAAATTCCGAAAATTCAGATTCTTCTGGTCTTAATCGCATATTTTTTAACAATTTAAATATTTTAAATTATGACCAAAGAGTCGAAAACTTAATGCAGTTTTGAACTATCCTTTGTTTTGTTCTTTGTTTAGTACACATTTTGTAATTGTGGCAACAGAATCACTGCATTTTTCCATAAAATTGAAAAAAAAAAAAGAAAAAAAAAAAAAAGGAAATTAAAATGCGTATACTATTTTAAAAAGTCTGTTAAAAAATCCAGTGAATTTAGGTTATATTTCGTTTAATAATTTGGATAATTGTGTTTTATAATATTTTATTAATATTAGCTTAAAATAATATTGTTTGAGAGTTAGACTGACCAATATAAAATGTATTTTTTACTGTAACTAATTTTCTAGATTTATTATAAGTCAATGAAACTGTTCTTTTTTAAATATTTTCTTTCTTAGAATTTCGACGGGTTCCACCTCGTATTTGTAATATCAACAAAACATTTTAATTATTACAGAAACAGGGAGTTACTAAAACTGCATAACCAACCCAATTCGCGTTTGAAATGAAATAGACGCCCTCTCGCGGACAAAGTCGAACTAAAAGAAATAGAACTGATACCATGAGCATCTTCCGCTGAAATCAGTGTTTAAAAGGCCGATAAATAAATAAACAGTTCTATAACGAATGCAACGTTGGGTTCTTTGTATTAAAATTATCAAAAATCAAAATTTTATACACAAAGTTTAGATCTATAATATAAAAAAGTACATTTGACTTACTCATGGCAAAATAACATGACCACAACACGATGCTTGCATGATTCGCTTGACCCAGCTTTGCAAGAGCAAGAAATTTTTTTTTATTTTCAAATTTTTGTTTTCCTTTACTAGCAAACCTGAAATAATATGGGGATTTCCTTTTGTTTGGCTTGTTTGTAAACACGAGCCTACAATCTCTATTTCTTCTTCTTTGCATTCTTTAATGCCGCACATTACTAATCTCTTTGAATCAATAATTGCTTCAGCTTCTCTAAAGCAATTACTAGATTTTCCAGCATCTTAGAAATTCTAACATTGTCGATATTTGTAATTTATCTCCCATAATTAAATAAAAAAGATAAAAAAACTGCACTTTAACTAGCTCTTTAAACTGGTTCTATGCTACAGTGCTACAGCATGGAACGTAAACAAACAAACGTAAACAAACGATTATCAGGTCTATAACAACGCCATCTTTCGGTCATTACAAACGCGAATACACATTTACAGCACTTGCAATAAATTTAATTTATTAGTTTGTAGTCTCCATGAACTTGTCATAATTAGTTTTATTGCCATGACAACGAAAAGAAAAACGATATCTTTGTTATTAAAAAGAATAAAAATTTTGTGTTTGTTATTGAAATGTAGAAAACGTTTTATTTATTTTTATTTTAAATAATAACTTAATACAACGAAATGATTGTAATTAATTTTTGATATTATGTAAAATAGAAAGATCGTAATACCGGCAAATCACAGGTTTTATTCTTTTTTTTTTTTTTTTTTTTTCTAATATGACATCAGTTACATTCTCCTGATTGGTGGAAAGTAATAAAGGAAAATAAATGTCTATTATAGTCAGAAAAGCTTAACCTGTTGCCACTGTTTTGAGGAAATGTTGCGAAAAGGCTTTTAAAATTAAAAATAAGATATAAAAATGGAAATAAAATAAAAATTAGCCATAATGGGCACATCTACACATGAACAGCTTTCATTAAAAAAAATAATTATCAAAATCGGGCCAGTAGAAAAGTCAGGGCTGATGACTAAAAAAACAGCCAGGTGTTTTAAATATATAGATTAGAATTTATTAAAGAGCATAAAAAATATGGTACTTACGTATTAACGCCACCGCAGCAGAAGTTGCGTTAATGTGCCAATAAAGAGCAATCTTGTTCGCACGCGCACAAAAAAATGGCATCAAAAATAGGCTAAAAAAGTACTAAAGTACTAAAAATGACGTCAAAATCAGCAAAAAACACTAAAAAGGCACGAACAACAAGATCACTTTTTATTGGCGCATTAGCACAACTTTTACTGCGATGGCATTAATACGAAGGTACCAAAAATATCAATGTTAGCGGAAATTTGTAAGGAGTTAAATGCTTTTTATTTAGCCAAATAATGTCGGCGGATACTACCATAAAGTAACTTTAATAAATTATATATTATATTTTTCTCAATTAATATCAAGAGCTATTCGCTTATTGGCATAAAATTTATATTAAATAACAAAAGAACAAATAAATTAGTCAAACATTAATAAAAATATAAATATATCATCGAATTTAAAATCATTTGATCACTTAACAAAACAAGTGTAGCGGGTTTAATGTCAAGGAAGTGTGACATTTATGTTCATCCATTATTGGCATATAATCTTACAGTTTGTCTATCGTTCTTTGGTCGACGGGATAAATTAAGTGGTTATATATTTACTTATAGTATTTTTAATAAAATGAAAAAAAAAACGTGCAAGTTAAATGTATCTGATATATATATTTTTAATTTATGTGTTTTTTAATGAAAGTCTTGTATTTTAAATAAAGCTAGTGACAGCTTTATATCTAAAATGAAATTATGGCGAAGGAAACCTATTTGGCGATTGTTTCGAGTAGCTAAAATAAATGTAGGAAAATAGCCGTCGGGCATATAAAAAATAAAACAATCAGATCGGAGCTGTTGATGACAGTCACAAGACTTATGCTGATATTTATATAGGTACTATAGCAAAATTTGCAACATCTCTGGTGTTAAACTAGGACTCTCGAGGTAAGGCATTTGGCTGCTCAGCAGCGGATAGAGAGTTCAAATCCCGTCGGATGTAAGTTCGTTTTGTTTAGAAATGCTTTTGTGTTAAATTATTATTCCTTCGGGAATATTCTTATGTTAATTGTTATTCAATTTCTAGAATTTTTCTAGTTGTGAATGTTTCATTTGAGAAATTAAGTTGAATGTATTTAATTGGTATGGCTTTTAATTCTTTTTATAAAGTTCTGTACTTTTTTCGTTCAAATCCGTGGTTTATTTTTCATATCATGCATTTTATATAGCAATGCAATGACTTTTATAATTATTCTGATACATCAAAATTTTATGCTGTTGTTATCATTTTATAAATTTTGACAGCAGCAATTATTTTTCTTTTTAAGATATTAGAAAATCTTCAGTTATTATCAAAAAATTAAATGACTAGTATTAAAAAATGCTCTGACGAGCACCAAAAAAGATTAATATGTTTTTAAGTATGAAAAGGGGTTTGACAAGTGCTTCTGTTAATTACTGAGTATGAGGAAGGACAAGGGATTTCTTCTTGGCTACAACTCACCAGGGCCGTAGCCAGAAGTGAATAATAGGAGGGGCTCAAGAAAATGTAGAGGGGGGCTCATGTTTTTTTTAACCATTTGAAAAATGGTTGTTGTTTTCGGGAGAATGGACCCGATGATGTTACCACTTTTGAATGATGTTACCACTTTTGAATGATGTTACCACTTTTGAATTTAAATTAAATTCTTTACTTTTAGAAGAATTTTTATTTGAATTTAAATTAAATTCTTTACTTTTAGAAGAATTTTTATTTGAATAGTAAATTAAAATGGTTAAAATCATTGTAATAAAGGAGAAAACTAACAAATTTAAAAATGGGTAGACGGAAATTAACAGATACGGAAAAAGCCGAAGCCAAAGAAATGAATGAACGTGAATATCGCATTCAATGATATTAAACACAATACGCGTACTTAAACAATCATAAAGTGATTTTTATTTCTTCTTTTGCTATTTAAAATAAAAATTTAGTCAACATGTATAAGTTGCTTATTAGTTTGGCGATTCGTATCATTTGGCGAAATTGGTCGACGGGATAACTGAGTAATACTGTATTTGGTTTGGCGCAAAAACGTCTTTCAATGCAGAAAATGATAAAATCAAAAGATTATTGAGCCGCTGAAAACCAATTACGTGTTGAAAGGCGATCACGAAAAAGGAAGCAATTTAATGCCGAACCGATTAATTGTAAAACATCATGTCGCCAGGGCGACCAATCCACTAGCCATGGCGTTTTACTATCGGTCGGTTCTAACCAGGAAAATTTGAGTGCCAATAGTGATTCTAACAAGCCGGAAAATGTTATAGCTATTACTCTTGATTTTCCACCACCTAAAAAGAAAACTAAAAAGCAATCGGCTTGGGAAAAACTGGGAAAAAACTTTTTTGATTCGATGTCTGATGGACCCATTCACAGATGCATGTGCTGCGATCGATTTTGGTTTAAAACCTCCATCACCAAAATTCTGCTCTGTAAAATCAAACAATATATGCCAAAGTCTTACAAGTATAACAGTATATGCCAAAGCTGTATTTTAATAATGATTACTTTTGCACCAACAATGTTAAATAGTTTGAAATGTTTCTTTCGTCGCCAACTTTTATGCTTGGCGACAATAGAGTGATATAACTTAAACGAACCGTACCTTCAAATTGCAGCATGTATAAAGTCATTTATAGCAGTGGCACGGATAATACACAATAAAACAACTGGTATTTAGCTTAAAATGATAGATGAATGTATCGAGTGAAACATTTTTCAAATGGTTGGGGTAATTTCTTAAATTACAATTTTTTTTTTTTTTTTTCTCTCACTCTGATGTAGAAAGATAAATTAGTGCATATTCATATTGTATGTACTATGTTTTTTATTAAACTGTTTTAATAACCTGATTTTAAGCTAAGAGAAGAATAAGCTGATGAAAAATTCGAGTGTATAACGAGTGCAAAATTAAACATCATCTTAGCTTCGTATGTGCAAATAGGAAGAGCGAGTGTTGAAACTTATTTTAGTTATAATTTAGTATTTCTACAAAACTTTGAAAAGGCCTCAAAACTAAATTAGATTTTTGAACAGAATTTCATTTGGATTTTCAAAAAAGAAATTCATTGAGTAATCATGAAATCTTTTCTAAGAGAGGCTCAAAATGCTTTAAGGAATGCTTTATTATCGTTATTATTTAGGGGAGGGGGAAGGGGCTGAACCAGCACATCCTTAACTACGGCCCTATCTGTCATACTAGAACTTTCTGACAGAGTAATTGAAATGCCTCTGCATTTTCGAATTAAAATTTTCTAATAACATTAAATCTGCTTTTTTAAAAATCACATGAAAAAGTTAGTCATATATATGCATTGCTATCTTTATAGTTTGCACTCGCATTTTAAGTAATTCATGACAGATAATTATAAAAAAATAAGTTCATAGGTTTAAATATATAGGTTATAGAATTTTCGTCAAAAACTAATTTTCGTAAAACTCAGAATTTTGGTCGAAAACGCAAAAGAATTGGCGTTCGATCTCTAATACTTATACTGGTGAAATAAATGATGATCTCAACAAGTAAATAAAAGCTTACAGTTCACTTGTTTCGAAATAGTCGCAACCTTTAATCTTTTTTTTAATCTGCCCTCAAGGAAGCTTAAGTTTCATTCTTTTACAATAAAAACATTAACAAAATCAAAGTTGTATTTTGCATTTAAAATTATTACTGTGTTCATTCAAAAATTAAAAGCATGTACAATTGAATTGGCTATTGGCATTTTTCTTTGATTACCATTCATAAATCAAGGACTATATACGTATATATTTTAAAATTTAAACTAGAAATATTCCAATATACAACAAAATGTTTATCATAAGATAATATTTATGATAAAATTAATTATAAGTTTGATCTATGCTAGTAATAGAAAACGCTACAGAATAAATATTTTCAGTATATAACTAATGCTGATACAATATAATATAAATAATATGTCAAAAGTAATTAAAATGCTCGCACTTCTCCTACTTAAAACGAGTTGTAATCTTCATTTCTAATCATTATCTTTTTTTAACAAAAAGAGAACTTCAATTATTGTTATATAATAAAAGCATAAACAAATTCACTCATAGATAAAGAATTTTAAAATTATTTTTATGCACAGTCAAATGTTAAAAACATTTGCAATTGAGTATACTATTAAAAAAATTCTTTAATTTGAAATACCATGACTCAAACTTCAAACACAAAGCAAAATATGAATACTTAAAACTTTATTTTATACTAGAAGCAAAACAGGATTAAAAAATTCTTCAGAAAAAACGCTTTATAACAAAATGCTAAAATACCAAATTGCAACGAACTGCATTTTTCATGTAACACGAAAACAAAATAATAAAAACAAACAAAAGTACATGTAACAAACACACTTTTGTAACAAATGGAATTTTTTTAAAACCAATTTGGAAAAATATAATGAAGTTATGCTTTAATGGATACATGAAACAATATAAAATATTTAAGTTAAATAGATATATAAATACGAATGGTTATAGTATAAGCATTATAAATGTGAAAACTAACCTTGTAGTGTATACTAAATACATAAACTGAAAAAAGTAGATTTAAAAGGAATAAAGTAGTGTCAACAAATTGAAGTTCACCTTCTTTAAAACAATTGAAGTCTTCTATTCTTTTTCTCATTAAATTTTTTAAGGAAAACTTCCATATTGATTGTTTCTGTTCTTTCTTTTTCAAACGCAAGAAAACTCAAATCGGCCATTCTTTGATGAGACATTGTTAGTCTTTGTGGACGATTTATTCTTGTAAGGACTGAAAATGTTGATTCACATATTGCAGTACTACATCCAAAAGTTTTAACAGTTGCTAATAGTTTATAAGTGTCTTCAAATGCAACCCTATATTTAAAAAGTTCATTAAATACAATGGTGTTTGGATTTTCTTCAATGGTTCTTTTTATGAAATTCTTTACAACAATTATTTCATCTTTAGATGGAAGCTTAACATTATAATTTTCTAATATCTTCATTTTATTTAAATCCATATCAAGCTCTGCACTTGACAGCGCTAGAAGTAACTTATCGTTATTATTAAACCGCCTTTTCATTTCATTTAATACTATAACTAAAGTTTCAAAATAAATAGCTTTTAGATGTAATGTTTCATCAATATTCGAGCTAGCACCTGTAGTTTCTACAATTAAATAATCTCTGAGTTTTGTAGAAGTGGTTTTTCTTCGCTTTTTTGAACATATTTCTTCTTCCTCTTCCTCAATAACAAATTCAGTGGACATCAAATTTAAAATTTCTGTTTTAAAGGATTTGTATTACATAATTTTGTATTTCAGGTGAAGTGTATTTTGCATTAATTGGCACTGATTTGACACATTCTGCAAGTTTATTGTCCTTTTTGATTGTGTATTTAAAAAGGTTTTGAAATAAACTAATTTCCTCGTGTTCATCTATATCATACGTCCCACGTAATGAAAGTTCATTTATAACTAAAAATTGTACGATTTCTGCAATAGATTGAATATAATATCGGTTTTTTTCTAGAACATCGTTACATACCAAAGATGACACACTCAAATTCATCTTTTCACGTTCTTCTCTTTCTGTCCACATGCTCATTGATATTGAATCTAGGAAAAAAAGTGACCGGAAAAAAAGTTATCGGAAAAAAAGTGACCTAAATTACAAAAGCGGAAAAAAGTGACACGGAAAAAAAGTGACACGGAAAAAAAGTGACACGGAAAAAAAGGGACACGGAAAAAAAGTGACAAGGAAAAAAAGTGACACGGAAAAAAAGGGACACGGAAAAAAAGTGACAAGGATTGATTTTGGGAATTCATTGGTTAAGTATGAAAGGGGGATGGGGGGGGGGGGGCTCATAATTTAGGTAAATGGGTTTTTCATGCTGAATTAACTGTTTTGGCTCAATTTTTGGATATACGTTCATACTGAAAAGACGCTTGCCTGATTAGTTTTGGGAAGGGATGATTACCCCCCCCCCCATCCGTCCTCAGTTAGATGAATGGGTTTTTATGCAGAATTATCCAACGTGTGTCAAATTTGAATACAGGGCCTGACTAAGGCAGGGGCATGCGGGGCAATTGCCCCGGGCCCCCGGTTAGAGGGGGGCCCCCAAGGAGAGAAAAGTTTATTGTTAAAAGAGGGCCAAATGATATAAAATAGCAAAATATTACCAAAATTCTTTTTTTTTCAATTTTAAGGGGTCTTTTTTCTCCTACCCCCTTTGCTTCCCTGCCCCACGTTCCCTTAAAGTAATAGTTACATCATAAGAAAATTAATAGTTAAAATTATTTATCATCTGTTATTATGTATAAAGATGTGAAATATAAATACTGAAATCAGTACTTGGTACAAAATTTATGCATACATACAATAGGTTTGAATTTTAATTTTAGTCACTTGAGTATAATTCACAAACATTTTTAAGATAGAAGGAGGCCACTCTAATAATGTTTGCCTCAGGGCCCCCCACTGTCTAAGTCGGGCCCTGTGAATATAGGTTCTTTTCGATAAGGCTTATATATAGTATATAATGCATGAAGAGTTTTAATGGTTATATATAGAGGGAGAACGGGGGATAACCTTTCTTAAATTAAATTAATAACTTTTTACGCATAATTATCCGATTTGCTTAGAATTTTGGACATAGATTCATTATGATAAGACGTATCTCTGATTAGTTATGGGGTTCTTCTGCTTATTATAAAGGGTGGGGGGCGAGCAATTATCTCCCCCTTAAACTAGATAAATAGGTTTTTATGCAGAATTACCCCATGTATTTCAAATTTTAAATATAGGTTCTTACTGATAAGGTGGATCCCTGAATAGTTTTAAGGATTTGATATCTAAGTATTGAAGGGGAACAGAATATAACCTATCTTAAATTAAATTACTTTTTACGCAGAATTATAGGATTTGCTACAAATTTTGGATTATAGATTCATTATGATAAGGCGTATCCCTGATTACATATGGGGTTATTTTTCTAATTAAAAATTAAGGCGGGTGATTTTCCGATCCCTTTAAATTATATAAATTGCTTTTATGTTCACTTATCCGATATATTTCATATTTTGGATATATGTTTTTTCTCATAAAGTTAATCCCAGAATAATTTTAAGGGTTTAATGGCTAAGTATACTGTCAGGTTCTGAGACCACCTCTGCTAAAGATTGGAATTTCCGTTATTTCTCTATCTTAATCTCTTTTATATTATACCGGCTGTGTACTAGAATTTTCAAGGTGACATTCTTTCTTTGTTGAAGGGAGAATTGACAGGTAATCCTCTACAGGTGGTGAGTGAGAAAGAAGAGATTGCGGAGAGGCGTGTTCATCCGTCAGTGAGGTAAGTGGATGATGAGCTGACAAGCAACATGTCACTAATTAAGAAAGGAATGTGGAATGTGTCCAATGGATAAGCCCCAAAGGGGGTTGACATTGGGGAAATACCGTGATTTGAGAAGAGCAAGTCTTATCTCAGATTAGTTCAGTTCGTATCTGGGTTCATACCTAGAGAGTAGTGTAGGACAGAGATCCTGATAGGGTGTGCTCTGCGTTGCAGAGCGGAGGCAGTGCGTATCTGGAGAGCAAGGGACACAGACGTCCTGGTGTTTAGTGCTCTGGGCCGAGAAGTGCAGGCCGAGTATCCATGTGTTAGGAGATTCGAAAGTGATCTCCGATAAAGTTAATCTAACGTGCATTGAGTGTGAGGTGGAAGGTGTAATTCGAATAGTACACAGCCAACCTTTACTGTATTTAATTTAATGTTGAACCGGATCACCTATATCCGAGTTGTAATTGTATATAATGGTAAATAGCGTATTTAGTGTGTACATATATTCTAAATAAACTGTTAATTCAGTTAATTGACAGCGTCAGTGTTCATTTACACAATCCTCACAGTAGGTGACCGATATCACCTAGTAATATCGGTGGTGGCAGCTATAACTACCACGGACTTTTTTTAAAGTTGTGCGGGCTGAGAGGAACGTCCGACATATACAGTGGGGGAACGGAGGATAACCCCCCTTAAAATTATAAATGGCTTTTTACGCAGAATTATCTTATTTGATTCAAACTTTGAATATGCGTTTATTATGATAAGGCGAACTTTTGATTATTTGTGGGTTATCGCCCGTTCATCCCTCTATACTTAGCCATTAAACCCTTAAAAGTATTCAGGGATTCACTTTATCAGGTAAAACCTATATCCAAAAGTTGAAATACGTTGGATAATTGTGAAAAAAATCTTATTTAAAGAGTGGGGGATTAATCGCCCGCTTTCCCTTATTTAATTAGCAAAAGAAACCCCATAATTAATCAAAGATACGCCTTCTTATAATGAATATACATCGAAAATTTGAAGCAAATCGGATAATTCTGCGCAAAAAGCCATTTATTTAATTTAAGGGTGTATTTCGATTCAAACTGCCTATTTTCCGATTTATTTTTAACTTCATTTTTACTCTCATATGCATCAAACTGGCAAATTGTCTTATTTAGAAAGTACACAAGGTGCCGTAATTGTCAATTCTTTGATAAATGCAGAAAATATTGCGAAAAAAGCAATCAAAAACGGCATTTTGAACAGATTTTTCCCTGGCGGAAGATCTGTGAACGAAAAAAAAGGGTCATACTGAGAAGATAATTGTTTATAAATCAAATTCTAATGAATTGAGCGTAAAAATACAGCACATGGCACCTTGTACATCTCTTCAAAAATATCCTCAGCAAGTTTCATGTTTCTACTTTTGAAAATGTGTCTGAAATTGTATCGGAAAATTTCGAGCTGTTGAAGATGGAAAAGCGTTTTTTTGAATACACCCTTAAGGGGGTTTATCCCCCTTCTCCCTCTAATCATAGCCGTTAAACCCTTAAAACTATTCAGGAATTTACTTTATGAGAAAGATCCTACATCCAAAATTTGAAATAAATCGGATAAGAGTGCATAATTTTTTTTTAAATCTAATTTAAGGCCGGGGGTAGTAATCACCCGCCCCCTTTTTAATTAGCAAAAGAACCCCATGAATAATCAGAAATATGTCTTATCATAATTAACCCATGTCCAAAATTCGAAGCAAATCGGATAATTATCCGTAAAAAGCCATTAATTTAAGAAAGGTTATCCCCCGTTCCCCTTCTATACTTAACCATTAAACTCCTAAAACTCTTCAGGCACTTTATACTATATATAAGCCTTATCGAAAAGAACCTATATGCAAATTTGACACAAGTTGGATAATTCTGCATAAAAACCCATTCATCTAATTGAGGACGGATGGGGGGGGGGGTAATCGTCCCTTCCCAAAACTAATCAGGCAAGCGTCTTTTCAGTATGAACGTATATCCAAAAATTGAACCAAAATAGTTAATTCAGCATGAAAAACCCATTTACCTAAATTATGAGCCCCCCCCCCCCCGATCCCCCTTTCATACTTAACCAATGAATCCCCAAAATCAATAATAAATCCCCAAAACCAATCCTTGTCACATTTTTTCCGTGTCACTTTTTTTCCTTGTCACTTTTTTCCGTGTCACTTTTTTCCGCTTTTGTAGTTTAGGTCACTTTTTTCCGATAACTTTTTTTCCGTTTACCATTGATATTATATGATTCTGTGACGAAGCATGCTTTTGAAACCCTCTGTCCTTGGACAATGCTTTTTTCCAATTCCGGAAACCGGCTGAGATAAATGGATTTTCTTTAGTCCCCGAATGAGGAAACTGTCGACAAGGATAACAAAATACAGCATCTCTGCTGTTGGAATATTCTAGCCACTTAAATTTTTTCATCCAATCTGGTTGAAAACTCCTGTTATCCGAATTTTTTGGGTACTCTGATAAATTTGTACTTTTTAAATTTCTATCGCCCACCTTCGATATGTCACTAGGTGCATCGGCATTCATACTGCCTGATAAGTCACCGAAGACCGGAAGAATAACCCTCATGCCTGTTGAGTTTCTGATATCCGATTGCGTAATACGGACTAAAAATCATAAAATCACTTCCAACAACAGAGGGGGGGGGGGGGAGATACGACACCTCATTGACCGAATGAAAACTTTGCCTCCCCGACTAAGAGCAGATTTCTATAAAATAAATTGATAATTTAAACATTCCTTTTTTTTTAATTAAACCACACACACAAGAAAAAACAATTATTAACATAAATATAAAAAAATATATAATAAAAAAAAGAGTCATTTACACTTCCTGGATCCTAGCCAAGCTAAATTCTACATTTGCTTAAAAAAAATATATATATGTATATATATAATGCGTTACCGGGTTTTTGGCTCCGGCTGATCATGGCGCCACACATACGTCACCCATGTATACTAGCAGTAGAAGACAATAATACCAATAATAATTAGATAGGATGCACATTAACAAAATACCAACGATTTAAATTTACAAATCTATAAATAACTCATTCACCTCGCCGACAAATGGAGGGGGGGGGGGGGGGGTTAAGATAATAAATATTTCTGTTGATAATTTGCCAAACCAAACTGTTGATTGTTAAAAGCAGAAATATTTTTTATGATCATAATTAAGTACTTTTTTCCATTTCAGAAAAAATTGCTCAACTTGAAATGGAAATCGATAAATAATGAACGTTGATGATTAGATTCAAATGTTTGTTTTATTTCTGCTAAACATAAACCGGATAATCTAGATAAATTTTTGAAGTATATACAAATTTATATTGATTGCAAAACATCATAATGTACGATTATAAACATTCAAAAGATTTGCACAGGCCGGGTTCGGGCCGATTTCTCATTTTGATTTTTTAAACAGTTTTATTTAGTGACCTTGGAATCTTTTTCAGGGGGGGCTCAAAAATTTTTAGGAGGGGCTGAGCCGCCCGTGGCACTTCCCTAGCTACGGGCCTGCAACTCACTTCAATGCCAACTTTGAAAAAATCATATTTGCGCTTTTTCCATATAAAAGAAATTTGCGGTTCTTTAGTAGAACTTTCCATCGAGCTTTAGATGTTAACCAGGAGTGTAGTCGTAAAAATAACATAGGATATATACTCTAAGCAGAGGGATACCCTAGAATGTGTATACTATAAGCTTTCTTGAGAAACAGAGGGTATATGGTGTTCTATTGAAAAGTCCAGAAGGTATACGGCGTATAACCTGCACTACATCCCTGACGTTAACTGCACAGTTCACTCTGCACTATACTACAAATCAATTTTTTGTGCAATTATACACTTAGGGCATGCTTGGTGCAGTGCATGAATGTGATACCTACAGGAACTAGGTTTTTGGCACTATGTCGTCTTCCCTTACATTTATGTCTAATTAAGCTGTATCTTTACTGGTTATGTCTTTACACTATACATTTTTATAGTAACTGCGACTAATTTGTTTTCACGGAAAAAGCGCAAATATGATTTTTTCAAAGTTGGCATTGAAGTGAGTTGTAGCCAAGAAGGAATCCCTTGTCCTTCCTCATACTCAGTAATTAACAGAAGCACTTGTCAAAGCCTTTTTCATACTTAAAAACATATTAACCTTTTTTGGTGCTCGTCAGAGCATTTTTTAATACTAGTTTAATAATGTTTGTCTTCGTGTCTACTATCATCCCTCATAGTCTGTCGGTCTGGTAGCGAAACACCCTGTATAGATCAATTTTCTTACAAAAACACTAATAATACAAGACTGAAAATTATTTTACTGAATCGGATCAGATTTAAATCAAAAAGGTGTTTTTTTTTAAATATAAATGTTAATTGCGCGCGTCAGATGTGAGAGTATCCATGAAAACAAAATCCAACTTAAACACCCACATACAGGTAATTTTATAAGAATATATATATTGTATAAATTTATTTTAGAAATATTGCATATTTATATCTTGTCTTTTCCTTTAAAATTGTAGTGACGGTTATTTTTTTTAATGAAATTTACTATATAGTGATTTTAATCATTAGTATGAAGTTATCCGTTTATTCAAAATTTGTATTTTAATATATCTGTATACGATAAACATATACATCAATTTTCTTACAAAAACACTAATAATACAGGATTGAAAATTGTTTTTTTTTTGTTTTTTTTTAACAGAATACAAAGAAAAAAGATGTATGGTATGATTTGTCAATAAATATATGGGTGTAATGGCACTTAGTTGTTGGTAAATTCTCTTAACATATGTGCCGGCAAGTACAAAGCTGCCCACTGAATTTTGAAATGTAACTATAAAATTTTCTTTATATCTGATTAATTTAAAAAGAAAAAAACTTCCAGAAAATTTATTCGTTCTAAATGAGTTAGAAATAAATAGTAGAAAAAAGAATACCTAATCTTTTATTTTTTTTTACCAGGAAGGTTTGTTCATCTCCCCCCCCCCCCCCCAAATACTCTCCTACCAAAATACATTAATTTATTTTATTTTATTTTATTGCTTTGTTGACGTTCATGTGTTTCAATTTTGTTTTAAACCTGTGGGTCAAGGGGACAGAGTCATTCAACTTTAAGAAAAAACAATGAATTGTATCTATTCTCCCATTTTTAAAATTTTGATAGGAGCTTATTTTTGAATATTTAATATTTCTTCATTTTTTAAATTTTGTTTTGCTTTTACTAGGGGGGCCCCGCCCCCCTGCTCGCTATGCTCACCAACACCCCGCGTAATCGCTTCGCGATTCCAAATTATTGTCTACCCCTGCTTGCTGCGCTCGCCAATAACCCATGGTATGAATAAGCAGTTGCAGACCTTTCAAATGATGTGTCACACGACTGGTGTTGTAAAGAAATTAAAAATGTGCCCCCCTGGGGGGCAGAGTGGAAGGCGACACAAAAGACATACGTAACATGAATAAGCAGCTGCAGACCTCTCAAATGATGTCACACGACTGGTGTTGTAAAGATATTAAAAATGTGCCCCCCTGGGGGGCAGAGTGGGGGATGACGCGCAACACATCCATAATATGAATAAGCAGTTGCAGACCTTTCCAATGATGTGTCACTCAACTGGTGTTGTAAAGAAATTAAAAATGTGACCGCCCCCCCCCCCCCTGGGGAGAGCAGAGTGTGTGGGTGACACACAAGACATCCATAATATGAATAAGCAGTTGCAGACCTTTCAATTCTTGTGTAACACGACTGGTGTTGTAAAGAAAATAAAAATGTGTGCCCCCTGGGGAGCAGAATGGGGGATAACACACAAGACATCCATTATATGAATAAGCAGTTGCAAACCTCTCAAATGATGTATCAAACGACTGGTGTTGTAAAGAAATTAAAAATTTGGCGAAATATTACAGTTATCGCCAAGTTGGCATCACTTTTGACAACTAATTTTGGTCGCCAAATTTGGCGATATATCGCCAAGTTGGCGACAAACTTGGCGATTGTTGGCGATGGTAACCTTTCCTCTCTTTATGGTAACCCATATGGCGATGCATAGACGGAGCCCTTTCCTGATTGGTCTATTCGACTCATGGAAGGAGTGGACAACCCGGATTCGTTAGTTCCGGAAATCTTCCACATCAGCATCATTCCAGGAGTCATTCCTTTTAAGGCTAGTTTTTTTTTACTATAGAAGGATACTTAATTGTCTTGCAGCGAAAATTCTGAGGAAGATAACCTTAGTTAAACTGATTTCATGTTTCTTTTGCGTTTTAAATAAAGATTGTGAAACACGGGTTCTTCTTTTTCCAAGATCTTGTGTGTGTGTGTAAAGAAAAAAAAGGAGGGGGAGGGGTGTCTCATCCTACGTACTTCGCTTTTCGGGATTTTCAAATCAGAATTTCGCATGTTACATTTCACTATTCTATCATTCAAACAGTTCTTAGTTCATAAGAATTTCTAAAGGTAAGTGATCAAAATTCAACAGGAGAAGAAGAATTGGATAGGCTTAGATTGGGGAGATTTTTTCCGCCAAGTTTTAATTGCTTTCAAACTGTGAGCACAGTTAAATAATTGTAAAAGGAGAGTAGTGTGTAGCGCCTTGACCATAACTAACTTTTGCAACCGTTTTATAATTTTTATCACGTTACTCAGGAACCTCTCCACTCCACTCAAGCTCCGCGAGATTTACTGGAACAAGTTTTTTATCTAAGTTGTCCTAACTGCTCATCTGTAAAAGCTATTTTTTGAATGTTAAAATCTCAGCGATGTATTATATTATTTGTAATAATTGTTTTAGTAAAACAATATGTGCGTTTATGAGTGGACTAGTGCATCAAGTGTTACATGTACATACATATGGTTAAATAACGAATCCAAAGTAAGAAGGATTCATAATAGAATCCTACACGAGTCGGTTATATCTAATCCTATACCTAAAATTTAGTCCTAGTCCTATATCCTAAACCTAAAACCCAAAACGCAACTCGACCCAAAATATTCCAACTTGAACCCGAAATTTATGAAAATTAATGCTTATTTTGATATATTTATTGAATATTAGTTTTAATTATATCTTTAATATCAATTTAATCTTTTTCATGAATAATTTATATATATTTACTTCCTGTTTTATCAATATATTGTTTTACAATTAATTTACTCATTAATATTAAAAAATGCAGTTTTTTAGATTTAAACCGAAATTGGCTTTTAAATTAGCTTTGATCCGACCAGAACTTAGTGTCAGATCTGGTTTGGATAAAATCAGGTTATGCGACACGATGCCAAAAGTTTTCTAATTATGTAACTACGAAAAAAATAAACAAACAAAAATAACGTGACATAAACATTCATTCTGATTGGTTTCTTCACACTTCCTAAGAATTTGAGACAGTCCATATTCCGGGTGAACTGAATTCCGATCCCCGGCCGTATTCTCCCCTCATGCGGAATCGGAATATCGTACTGAATTCAGTGATTCCGGATGTTATTCCTGAGATGAGCTATTCTCCCCTCAAAATTCGGCGAAATCCGGAATTCAGGCATCTCGAATATGCGGAATATCTGTTACTTTTTCACGGCTAGTCAGAGGTAGCTGGAATATCGTTCGGAGAGCGGAATAAGCAATGGCGGATGTCGTGGCGGATGTAAACAAATATTGTTCGTTAAATATTTATTGCGTGTTTCGAGGTAAATTACATTATTTGTTTTGTTTTTTTTATTAATCCCAGTTTTAGAATCAAAATGTGAATGCTTCCCAGCAGATTGATTTATAATAATTATTATTATCTCCTGAAATTAAGGTGAAAGTTAGTTTTATTTTGTATTATGGTTTAAAAAAATATATTCTATTTTAGATTCTGCTTTTTTTACACGCTATATATATATACTGTATTCAGATTTTATGTAGTACATTTATATATTTAATGCGATCTAAATATTGATGTACCATTAGAATTGTTTAAATGACTTGGTAATATTTGACAGTATTTATTTAACACTAGCAAAAGCCATGCTTTGTTTGGATTCGCGAAGCATTATTTTATAAAACAGATATTTGAAAGTAACAATATATTTTTTTATTATTATTATTTTTGCATCTTTATTAAACAAAAACGTTATTTTATGTTTTGGCGCATTTTAATTTTTTACTTATGATGTAAAACTGGCATAAGATATTTTCGAAGCAAACTTTTACAAATTTTTTTTTAATTTTCAACTAAAAGCTCTTTTAAAGATTTTTTACAATTTCAAGTAGCCACTGGTGTTTTTTAATTGTTTGAAATATGCATGTTTCCAATCTTTGTAATCAACATCCGATAATCTTTGATAGCTATTTTAGAATAATATATTTGAAGAAAGCTTGAAGAAAGTTACTTCTTCAAAATCCTATTTTCTGGAAAAAACATTTGAAATCTGCTTTCGTTGATACTATGAATTTTCAACTGTAAAACATTTTATTTTAATTTCTTCATTTTTATACATGTTAGCGTATGAGAATTGCTGTAATTCTCTCCGCGTGGGAGAACTGTTTACTTTCTGCGAATGGCAACTCAATTAATGGAATTACCTTTTAACGAAGCGCTCTCTCATTCTCGCAGTGACGTTTTCACGAATAATTATTGTTGTGTTTGCGAACTTATTAAAGTCTTATTTTTCTATAAAATCCTTCTGATTAATGAGTCGATATTATTTAGCAACAATACGACCTTCGCAAAAATATTTATAAAGAGCTTGAACCAACAACTTCACGCAGATCTTTTAATTTTTCATTTATATAACAAATTTAAGAATTAATTTTATTTGTTTACAATTATTTTGTTGCCAGTTTACAAAAAAAAAAAAAAAAAAAAAAAAAAAAAAAAAAAAATCCATAATACAATTTTTTTAGGTAGCTTTCATTACAAAAAGTAAAAAGCTACCTATTAAAATTTTTAAGTGTCATCTGTGCAAACGATTTTGCGGGATAATGAAAACATGTTTTATTTAATAAATTAATCATGATTCTATCTATAATTATTTACTCCATGATTTAAACTTTTTTTTCTGAAAATATACGCGTTTCATTTTTTATTTATTTGCTAAAATGCTTCCGTATTGGAAATGCATGTAAAATAAATTAATTAAAATAATAATTTTTTTAACGTTTTACTGTAAAAAAAAATTATATTCTGCAAATCTACAGATCGTAATTTATTTTTCTGTTTAATTTGAAGTTAAAATATTGAATAGTTTTTTTGTAAAGCGTACGACAAATTGTAATTTGAGTAGACTAGTAGAGGATTCGCTTCGCTCATCCTAATTATCGATCTTTCTTATGTATTTTGAAATTTTGTTTTATTAAACTGAATTTAATATTTCTAAATAGCCTTTGTAGTTTCATATAACTTAAAAAATTGTGCTTTAAGTGTGTTTATTTACATAAGTAATATTTCGTATGCTTGTTGTTACATCATATTAAATAATTTAACCAAAAAAATAAATAAATAAATAAAAATTATTTCCATTTTTAAAATTTAAATTAACATATTCTTTTTCAAAATTTCATTCAGCAAAAAAAACGATCTTTCATAAATTTAATTACTTAAGTTTTAAGTCTTTGTAAACATCCTTCGAAAATAGTTGCTTTTTCATAATAACAATTTAATAACTTTCGTAATGTTTTTACTTTATTTCTATAATCCGTAATATTTAACAGAATTTCAAATCTCAGTCTTATCAGTTGAAATAACGATCTTTTAAAATTAAGTCTTTTAAAATTTAAAGTTTTATACAATATAAATTATAGATATCATCTATTTCTCACGTTTAATTTAATAATAAAAATAATAAATCGATCTTATAGCGTAATCTTTAATATAAAAAAAATTAAATATTTTGCTATACATGACGTGCACCATTTTTCTTTGTTTTATTATGCAAGAAATAAAATATTTTTATTTCCGATTTTTTTTAATACTATCTATTTAAAATTTTTCTGGTTATTTTGACATAAATAACACCAAAAACGACCATGTATTTGCTGAAATATGTTATTTTGTATGTTGTAATGTTTTTATATTTTGAATATTCCCGCTGTAAATCGGTCCGCCATGACAGTGAAAGAATGTATTCTTCCCTTCAAAATAGACGCCATTTTTCGTCATGTGTAGGTCAGTGGTGTTAAAGATGAGTCATCACAGAATTTTCGAGAACACGCTCGAAACACGTACGCTCAGGATCGTCTCTGATTGGCTGAGCTGAAGCTGGGGTGCGAGGCTCGCGTCTGGAAAAGTCATCATTCTGTACATTTCCACCTACCAAGTAAGACGCGGCAGTTTCTCCCTCGCTCGGGAATTTTTCCCGTAGCGGAGGGGCTGAGTTCTAAGAAAAACGGCGTAGTAGAAAGTTCTATTCGATGTTGATCCCGGAATCTGAGTATTATAAAGTTTTTGAAATGCTGACTTTGTTCATCTGGGAGAATCAAAAGTAGTTATATCATCTTTTTTTTTTTTTTTTTGAGAGCGTCAGCACCAGCTTTGCTGTATCAATAGAAAGTTCTATTGGAGGTTGATTCCGGAATCTGAGAATTAAAAAGTTTTTGAAGTGCGGATTTTGTCCATCTGGGAGAATCATATGCCGTAATATCATCGTCATTTTTCTGTGAGAGTGTCTACACCAGCGTTGCCGTATTTGGATACTCTTCGAATTAAATTGATTCTGAGGAAATTTTGCCGCAGCTAAAATCATTTAGAGCATGAATATTTCCAATGACGTCCAGCCTTTCAACAAATCTGGATAGATCTGCACTGGCCACAACTTCTTATTGTTCCATTTTCCAAAAGATACCATCCACGAACTTAATAACAGGCTTATCAATAACATAATCCTTCAAAGAACTGAACTACCAAAAATAATCTCTAAAGGACTAAATACAATGAACTCTCAATAATATTTTTTCCACGAACTACAATATTTACAACAATAATTTTCATCAATAATAATATTAAATAATATTTTTTTTCTTCAATCCTATTCAAGAATGCAACATTATTTTATACATAATAAGATAATTTCATTTGACATATGTTGTTTTTTCTGAATTTCAAACACAAGATGGGTGAGTTCTTTCCTTTATTTTTATTTTAATTTTTCTATTATCATTATAAGTAAACGGTATTTAACTCTGATAAATTTAATTTTCTTTATTTTTGATAAATTATAATTTTTTTTTTTTTTTTTTTTTTTTTCACTATGCGATTTGGCCGATTATGTGTGCGCTTTGGATGTTGGGATTTTTGATGCTCCTATATTAAATTAATGCAATTCTCTATGATTTTGAAACATTATTAATAGTTTTGCATTAAATTTTTCGGCATCCGAAGTCCACATGTAACATTTTGGTGCCCTGACGTTAGCGATCTTGCTTTGGGTACTTTGCTAATTTTAATATTTTTTTTTCTTTTCTTTCTTTCATAGCAAAATTTTCAATAGATAAATATGATTTAATATTTTTTAATACACTATTTTTTTTTTATGGTTCATGTGTTGGCTTTGACTATATATATATTTTTTTTTGTTAGAAATGCAAATATTTTAGTAATTTTATGATATTACATTTATCTTTACTGTGCATTCTTTTATTTTTGGGGGATAAAAGCACGCAAATGAGATTTTTTTTCTATTTATCATGTATTCTTAAAAAAAAAAAAATTTAATTTGAGTACATTTTAGAAGGAAATATTTTTCATTGATCATATTTTTATGCATATTTTTTGGTTCACTCTCATATGAAAATATTTAGGTGCTTATTTTCATTTTTATTTCAATGAGTTTTTAGTGTGCTTTGATATCATATTTTATACCTTTATTTTTCTTTTGCAAATTTTGAAGTATATATATTTTTATTATTTACATTGGTATTTTGATTAATTTTCCTTTCTTTTTCCCTTGAAATTTTATTTTTTTATAATTTACCAGGGAATTAGCAATGTCTAATCAGATACTTTTAAATTCTTTAATTTCTTCCATTCCCACTTTCCATGGAAAGGATGAGGAAAATGTAGATTTTTTCATCAAAAATGTATCTGATGTGTGTAATCTTGAGGCTTGGCCGGATCACATCAGAATTATAGTTTTGCGTCTTTTATGCAGGGACAAGGCTTTAGAATATCTTTCTGGGGATTCAGAGGTTGTAACTGAAGAAACTTTTGAGGGAGTAGTGAGACTTTTCAGAAGAAAATTTACTAAATCTGATAATTTTCAGTCCGCTTCTAGCGATTTTCAGAAAATTTCTCAGAAACCTAAACAAAATGTAAAAAACTTAGCTGAGGAAATCAAATCTGTAGTAAATAGGATGATACCCAATGTTGAGGAGTTACCACAAATTAATACAGTTAAAGCCAATATGATGTTCAATAAATTATTAGATGCCTTAAGATCAGACATAAAACTCGAAGTTCTAAAATTTGGTAAGCAAAATTTTGAGGATTTGGTTGCATGTGCTATTGACATGGAAAATGCACTTGATCAACAATCTTTTTCAGTCAACACCTTAAATGCTACACAATCGAGTACTTCAAATAACCAGGAATCTTTAATCACGCTTCTAATAAAACAACAGAATGATTCCAACAAATTGTTAACCGAAATGGCTGAGCAACTAAAAAAGATAAAAGAAGAGAAAGCTGCATGCCATATTTGTGGAAAACCACATAATACACGAGATTGCTGGTATTTTCCCTCTGCAAACCAGAATGTTTTTCCTATGCATAATAATTTTTCAAACCCGCCCCACAATTTTTCAGGTCAGGGTTACAATTTTTCAAGTCCTCATAAAAATTCGCAGAATCAAGATAGATTTTTTGATGGTACAAACAGTAATGCAATGAGTCATAGCAACAGAGGTGGTGATAATAATGTTCCTAGATTTCAAAGAGGCAGGGGTAGAGGTAGGAATAATTTTAGACCCTACAATCAAAGACCCAGGCGCAATTTAAACTTTTAAAGGGTTCTGAAGATTTTTCTCAAAAATTCCCTCAATCCCACAGAACCCAATTTAATAAATTTTCGAGTGAGGGTAATGATTCCTTTTTTTATTTTTCTGATTCTAAAAATCTTATGTCTTGTTATGCTGAAGAATCACATCTACCGATCATTTCAGTTAAATTTCATAAACATAATCTTCAGGCATTGTTAGATACGGGGGCTAATTTATCGTTAATTCAACCTAAAACAATAGAAAAACTCAAAATTAATAACAAACTTAATTTTTTATCCAGATCTATTAACATTAAAACTATCAACAATACAAATATCCCATACACCTCGACAGTTCAACTAAATTTCCAAATTCAAAATAAATGGTTTAAAAATGTATTTTTTGTTACTCATAACAATTGGAATTCAAACTATGAAATGATTTTGGGGTATGATTTTTTAAACAGAAACAAACTAATTTTAGATTCAGCAAACTCTAAACTATTGATGGGCAATTTGTCATTTCCTTTTGAAAACAAAAATCCTGATTCTACACAAAACATCAACAACAATAGAGATTTAAATTCTGATAATAATAATATAACTAATAATTCTTCTACATCTATTACTTCAGATATTGATGAACAAACAGAGGATGATAATTTAAAAAATTTTGTCACACCTTCACATAAAATTATTCTAAGACCGAATCAAGGCAGAATTATTCGTCTAAAAGCACTTCATAAAATTCAGAACTCAGCTAACTATCTATTTTGTCCTTCTACAAATAAATTACCTTTAAATTTAGATTTCAGTCTTCATACTCCAAATGTAAATAATTCTATTTTATTATATGTCTACAACAATAATGATCAAAAAGTAATTCTAAATAAAAACACTAAATTGAGTTATTTGAAATACATTTCTGACGTTCAAATTTCTTCACATGAAAATACTAAAACGTACCAGGTAAATTCTTTGGCCTCTGAGGATATTTTAGAATTAAGAAAGAAAGAGTTAAATGTTAATAATTTCAATCTAGATCACTTACCTGATGCAGATAGGAAAATTCTTCTTAAACTTTTGATGCAAAACTCAGCTGTTTTTTCTTCTTCCTACAAAACTTTGGGTTGTACAGATAAAGTAGTACCTCAATTTAATTTATTGCATAACTTTGCTCTTCAAACTAAACCATACCCTATACCAAGAATTGCGAAAGAATTCGCGCGCAATGAAATTTCTGAACTTCTAAATGCAGGTATAATTGAAAATTCTACATCTAATTACTGTTTTCCTGTTATTTTTGTTAAAAAGAAAAACCTTTCCACTGATGATCCAAATAAACTTAAATTTCGCATGGTAATAGATTACAGACTACTTAATGCAATAACAGAACCTTATAAAATTTGTTTGCCAAAAATTAATGACATAATGCAAAATATTTCTGGGAAAAAATTGTATACAGTGTTAGATCTCAAAGCAGCATTTTTTCAAATTCTTCTTCAAGAAAAAGATAGGTCTAAACTGGCTTTTGAAACTGAGTTTGGGAATTTTATACCAAAACGTTTACCTTTCGGATTAATCAATAGCACTAGTTACTTTCACACCTTAATTAATAATTGTGTGAGTTCATTAAGAGGTAAAAATGTACAGTACTTCCTCGATGATATTATTATTGCTGCGGATTCTATTGAAGAAATGTTAGTCTGGCTGCAAAAAGTTTTTGATAAGCTTAAAGAATTTAACTTAACTTTAGATCCTGCTAAACTTCAAATATGCAAAGAATAAATCACATATTTAGGTTTTAAATTAAATAAAAATGGTCACTCTCCTTCCACTGACAATGTAAATAAAATATACAAATTTCCAGTCCCTACCAATATTAAACAGGTTCAGAGCTATTTAGGCATGATTAACTACTTCAGACATCTAATTTTTGATTTTGCAAAAATTATTCAGCCTATTGTTAACTTAACAAAAAAGAAAGTTAAATTTGTTTGGAGCAAGGAGTGTCAGGAGGCTTTTCTTAAAATTCAAGATATTTTGCTAACTAATCCCACTGTCAAAAATTTTGACGACACTAAAGAAGTTTTTCTAGTTACTGATGCATCTATGGTTGCTATCTGTGGAATTTTAATGCAAAAACATGACAATAAATTTTATCCAATTGAATTTTATTCGAAACAGTTAAACGAAGCAGAATCAAAATATCCTTCAATTAAACGTGAATTTTTTGCTATTTATTCTTCTGTAAAACATTTTTCTGAATACCTGTACGGAAGACAATTCAAAATTTTAACAGATGCTAAAGCTTTAACTTATCATTTAAATTTAGAAAAACAACCCGAGATCATAACTAGATGGCTTTTATTTCTACAAGGTTTTAATTTTAAGGTTGAACATATTCCTGGACTTGTTAATCCTGCTGATTTTTTATCCCGTGTCATTGATCTTCCCAATAACCCTAATTTATATGTAAATGCATTAAATATTTTTATACCAACCAATGATTCCTTAAGCACAGATAATATTCTAAAAGAACAACTAAATGATCAAAAATTAAAAGAAATCAGAGAAAAAATAATCAATAAAACCTGTTCCAATCCTAATTATTCCATCAATCCAGAAAACAACCTTTTAATGTTTGCTAGGAAAAAAGCTAAAAATGTAAATAGATCTCACAAAATTCTAATTCCTAAAACTTTAATAAATAGTTGTATTGCTCTTGGTCATCAAGCTCATTTTGGAATAACAAAGACTGTAGATGCTATTTCTAGACATTATTTTTGGCACGGCATGGTTCAAGATATTCAGAATTTTGTCAATAGTTGTGAGAAATGTCTGCCATATAAAAGTAAACAGACCAATACTAAACCTTCCTTCATTTCTAAGTGCGAATTGGCTCCCGGGGAGATGGTTGCGATAGATATTGTGGGTCCGATCTCCAGGTCACATGATGGAAAATTTTTCATTCTTACCATCGTTGACCAATATTCACGCTTTCTGGAAGCTGTTCCACTTACTAATGCTACTTCTACATCAATCATTAAAGCACTAAATGATTATTTTTCTAGATATGATTTTCCCAAATTTATTTTGTCTGATAATGCAAAAAATTTTACCTCTGATATTTTCAAATCTTTTCTTAAAAGTCTTAACATAAAACGTAGAAATTCACCTATTTATTTTCCAAGATCCAACGGTCTTTTAGAACGTATACACAGATCCCTTAAAGAATCTGTTGCAGCATTATCTGATCAAGTTATAGAATGGTCTGACAGATTAAAATTCTTTGTTTTGCACTACAATAACTCTAAACATTCAGTAACTAACTTCACTCCAGCTAATTTATTTTTGGGCAGAGATTTAAACTTACCGATTGATACCTTTCAACCACCTAAAGAAGCAGAGGAACCTTCAATTTACTTTCAAAAACAAAAAGAACATATTACTGCAACTAGAGAATTGGTCAAACAATTTGAACAAAACTATTTTGCCAAAAATGACAAATTCCTTAGGGGTCGACCAGCTACTACATTCAAAATTGGTGATACAGTATATTTAAAAAATTTTACTCACACATCAGCTTTACATCCTAAAAATTCTGGTCCATATAAAATAATAAGAGCACTAAGAAGTAATAATTATTTAATTAGACATTTAAGTGACACAACTGTCAGAAATATTTCCGTAAATGTCAGTAAATTAATTAGAGCAGGTGGTAATTAATGTGTCTTTTATCAACAATATATCATCTCATTCTGATATAGAAATTTATATTTTTTTTTTGTTTATTTATACCAATCTTCCTACAACTGTAATTCCTTTTTTTTAATTATTTAACTCCTTTTATGTCACATCTACTATACATATAAATATTATGGTAACTATAAAATCATTTTAGAGTGAATTTTCCATGTCTCGCGGGCGAAACAACCATTGGACTAGATGCATATAATCCTTTGGGGTCTATTCATTCTTCTTTGATAACTCATTCTGCATAAAATTTATTTAAATTTGTTTTATTTTAATATCGCTATGCTACACCCAAACCTTTTTCGTTAGTTACAATATTTAATACCTTAGTAGACAATATCAAGTTACCATCATTTTTTTTTTTACAAATTATTTTCCTATCAATATATTATCTATATCAAAATTTTGAGTGGTAGTGATTTGGGCATACTAAATTAAATGACTTGTTTAGAGTGATAAAATAAATCAGAATATTCACATTTTTTTATATATAGGATCCTAATAATAAGAAAGAAATTAATTGAATGAAAATAAATGCAAATAATAATGAAAAATACAAACATATATAAAATAAAATGTATACAAATATCTCCTATAATGCGTATACCTACATTGGTACTAGTGGAGATTTTTTTTATGAGAATACGATGGAGCAACTGCTCTAAGTGCTTTCTCTTTTATTTTTTTTTTGTCCCAAAAAATTTTAACGAGCACACACGAAAGGTAAATTCGGCATAGCTTGGGGAGGTTAGGAACACAAATTTATGCCCTTCCGATAAATCCTTCAAGGTGCAGTTAAGCTATAATTTTAAGGGAACATATTTTTATTTTTATGAGTGTCCAAAACATAATTTTGATTTTTTTTTTTTATAATTTAAACAATTATATGATGGTACACAGCTACATTCTCTGTGAGATGTACGTAAGTTTTTCTCCTAGAGTTTATGTAGTAAATTAAATAATTTGATGTATATAAAATTATAGAATACAAAATAATACTTATTCCATTTGCAATATGTAAATAATCACTCTACAAGTTTGCTTACAATTAATGTATTGATTGAAACAGTTATGTACGGTATTACCAGTATTATGTTGTATCACCATGTGTCTATTTGTCTTGCTATTCTGAGAATTTAGATCTTACTGAAATTTATTTGTAAATAGTACATAGTTAATAGTTTGCATTTTTTTTTACTGTACGTTTGAGGTCAAAGTCTGCACATGATTTATTATATTTTTTTTCTTTTCTTTTTCGTCATCCATCTTACCGGATTGCTCACCCTTCTGTAGTTACGGGGTATATTTTCACTTGTGAACTGTTTTTGTAGCCAGTATGTACATTGTCAGCATTATATTTGTTTTATGTTCTTGTAATGTTTTGTCCTTGGTTTGATATTGTTACTTTGTGCTAATTATTTTGTTTTGCATATATATATTATTTTGGTGTTGCATTCATATTTCAGTATTATTTTCATCAGTGAAATTTTGTTGCATTTTATAGTTCCTATTTTGTCTATGCAGATTTTTTTATAGTTCCTATTTTTGTCTGTAAAATTTTTTTTTCTCAGTTTTCAATTTCCTTTAGGGACCGTTAGCTGATTTTTTTTATCATTTTTTTCACAGGGGGAAGGTAAATGTTACATCATATTAAATAATTTAACCAAAATAAATAAATAAATAAAAATTATTTCCATTTTTAAAATTTAAATTAACATATTCCTTTTCAAAATTTCATTCAGCAAAAAAAACGATCTTTCATAAATTTAATTACTTAAGTTTTAAGTCTTTGTAAACATCCTTCGAAAATAGTTGCTTTTTCATAATAACAATTTAATAACTTTCGTAATGTTTTTACTTTATTTCTATAATCCGTAACATTTAACAGAATTTCAAATCTCAGTCTTATCAGTTGAAATAACGATCTTTTAAAATTAAGTCTTTTAAAATTTAAAGTTTTATAATATATAAATTCTAGATATCATCTATTTCTCACGTTTAATTTAATAATAAAAATAATAAATCGATCTTATAGCATAATCTTTAATATAAAAAAAAATTAAATATTTTGCTATACATGACGTGCACCATTTTTCTTTGTTTTATTATGCAAGAAATAAAATATTTTTATTTCCGATTTTTTTAAATACTATCTATATTTAATAGATAGATAAAAATTTTCTGGTTATTTTGACATAAATAACACCAAAAACGACCATGTATTTGCTGAAATATGTTATTTTGTATGTTGTAATGTTTTTATATTTTGAATATTCCCGCTGTAAATCGGTCCGCCATGACAGTGAAAGAATGTATTCTTCCCTTCAAAATAGACGCCATTTTTCGTCATGTGTAGGTCAGTGGTGTTAAAGATGAGTCATCACAGAATTTTCGAGAACACGCTCGAAACACGTACGCTCAGGATCGTCTCTGATTGGCTGAGCTGAAGCTGGGGTGCGAGGCTCGCGTCTGGAAAAGTCATCATTCTGTACATTTCCACCTACCAAGTAAGACGCGGCAGTTTCTCCCTCGCTCGGGAATTTTTCCCGTAGCGGAGGGGCTGAGTTCTAAGAAAAACGGCGTAGTAGAAAGTTCTATTGGATGTTGATCCCGGAATCTGAGAATTATAAAGTTTTTGAAATGCTGACTTTGTTCATCTGGAAGAATCAAAAGTAGTTATATCACCATTTTTTTTTTTTTTTTTTTTTTTTTTTTGAGAGTGTCTACACCAGCGTTGCCGTATTTGGATACTCTTCGAATTAAATTGATTCTGAGGAAATTTTGCCGCAGCTAAAATCATTTAGAGCATGAATATTTCCAATGACGTCCAGCCTTTCAACAAATCTGGATAGATCTGCACTGGCCACAACTTCTTATTGTTCCATTTTCCAAAAGATACCATCCACGAACTTAATAACAGGCTTATAAATAACATAATCCTTCAAAGAACTGAACTACCAAAAATAATCTCTAAAGGACTAAATACAATGAACTCTCAATAATATTTTTTCCACGAACTACAATATTTACAACAATAATTTTCATCAATAATAATATTAAATAATATTTTTTTTCTTCAATCCTATTCAAGAATGCAAGATTATTTTATACATAATAAAATAATTTCATCTGACATATGTTGTTTTTTCTGAATTTCAAACACAAGATGGGTGAGTTCTTTCCTTTATTTTTATTTTAATTTTTCTATTATCATCATAAGTAAACGGTATTTAACTCTGATAAATTTAATTTTCTTTATTTTTGATAAATTATAATTTGTTTTATTTATTTATTTTTTTCACTATGCGATCTGGCCGATTATGTGTGCGCTTTGGATGTTGGGATTTTTGATGCTCCTATATTAAATTAATGCAATTCTCTATGACTTTGAAACATTATTAATAGTTTTGCATTAAATTTTTCGGCATCCGAAGTTCACATGTAACACTTGTGTTTATTTAATTTTTTAAGTTATTATTGAAATATACTTAATTAAATTACATTGGCTTCATATTTTTACATTCCGATGCTTAATACGTGTTGTACTCTACAGTTTCACAATCAAACTTTCATGTGATATTTTGCAAATAAATTTAAATTTTATATAGGCTACAGTAGTCCCTTTGAGCTATCTAAAGTATTTATTTATAATCTAAAATTATTAGTATCAAAGAAGGTTAAAAATTTGATTTTGCACTAGTCAATTAAAATTTACACATGATGTGGAAAATTTGTAAATTTGAAATGAAAAAAATTATGCAGCCTTACTAGAAGAATTTTTTGCATTATTTGTAATATCCGAATAATATTTTGCTAATAGGTATACACATCTTATATCATTATTTTAAAATAAATGACCATTCCTTCACATAACTAAAATTTTAAATTTTCTGTTACTAATTTTGTTATGTTTAGAACTAGTTTTCTGTTCTTGTTTTTAACCCGGGAGAACTCACTAGTGAGAATTTCTCTCACAGTGCCCAATTGCTTTTTTTTTACTTTACATTCACTTAATATCAACCTTTTGGTTTGGCTTAGTACTTTTATTCACTAAAAAGATAAAATAATGGAAATCCCATTTAGAAATTTTATTAAAATGAAAAATGTTTTCCTTTTTTTTTTCCTTTTTCCATCCTTTTTTTTTCCTCCTTAAAAAAGGTACGATGGAGAAAGAAAATCTCACGTAGCGAGTTCTCCCAGATTAATGCTAATTCTACTTTCAAAAAGTAAACAGTTATCTAGAATTTGTTTTTTTTTCAGAGGGAAGGGGGTCTAAATTACTTTTATATGCACAACTTAATGTGAGTAAAATAACTGCATTTTATTAAAGGCTTTTACTTGCAGAAAGAATATTTTCCTATATTTTTTCTGAATAAAGTTATATAACGTCTTACTTATGCTGCCTAAACATTTAATCCTGAGGTGCCTCTTCGATCCAGAACATTTAAAAACTGTCAACAGATGGCGCCACATGCGCATCGGACAAGGACTCTAGGCAGGCTGTAAGAGACTGTTGGTTCGGTGAGTCAGTTACTGGACTGCCGCCACTTATGTAGCACGCAAGGAAAATCACCTTGTTCCGAGAGACAAAACGTGTCTCAAGATAATTTAGAAATGTATTCTACTTCTTTATAAGTTTAATTAAATTTATGTTTGTTTAAGTACGTGCTATTAATATTTATCCATATACACCGTGTTTCTGTAAAAAACATCGACTAAACGAAAGATTAATTAAGATTGAGCAGCCGTGATATCCCATAACCACATGGTAGCTTCAAGTGTTGACCGGACAATTTTGAAAGACGCCTTCTGATATATCGTTCCTGGACAACTACAGCGATGAAAAAAAACGGTATGTGCCATTTTCTATGTTTCTTTGTGGTATTCTCTGGCCCAATTGTTATATTTACCAGTTATTTTAATTAAAAAATTTTCGAGCCCAAGCGTTCTTATTCAAAATTTTACTAAATTGTATATTTATTTATTTATTGCTCTATCAATATATGTATTTTTAATTCTGCGCTCACAATGCCTGATGATATTCCTGCCGATAATCCGACAGAAACGCTTGCTAGGGTAGCTGTTAAAATTCCTCCCTTATGGAAAAGTAATATTTCTGTTTGGTTTGTACAAGTTGAGGCAAATTTTGCCGTGGCGCAAGTAACGAACGACACTACTAAGTACAATTATTTATTATCTGCTATAGACACAGATACATTAAGTGCGGTATCTGATTTAATTCTTACGCCGCCTCCAAATGACAAATATAATGCTTTGAAACAGAGACTAATTCAGGAGTTTTCAGATTCGCAATCGCAGCAGATACGTAAATTACTCTCTGAACTTGTGCTAGGTGATAAAAAACCTTCCGTTTTACTGCGGCAAATGAAAGAATTAGCGCAAAGTTCCGTTACCGAAGAATTTTTGAAAGCTATTTGGTTAGAACGTTTGCCGACGCATACGCAAGCAATTTTGTCGGTTTCAAGCTCCGGATTACAGGAATTAGCAACCCTAGCTGACAAAATTAATGAAATTAAATCTGAATCGGCAGTGTATGCAGTTTCCAAACCCACCGAATCGCCGCGGAACGACCAAAACGCGATCTTAAATCTTCAAACACAAATTGAGCAATTGACACTGCAGGTTTCTGAGTTATCCAAAAATGTGTTTAGGCGATCGATGTCTCGCGGCCGATCAAATTACAGGGAAAGACGATACAGTAAAAATAGAAATTCCCAAAAACCGAGTTGTAAACAAAACGAATCAGACTTATGTTATTACCATCAGAAATTTGGTAGTGATGCTCGAAAGTGCCGCGAACCTTGTTCTTTTGATGAAATTAAAAAAAACTAGTGGCTGCTGCTAGGTCAACAAGCGAAAATACAGTTGGCGTAGCAGCATTAGAACAATGTAGGTTGCATGTGTTTGATAAAAATTCAGGGTTCAAATTTTTAATAGATAGTGGTAGTGATATTTCTTGTATCCCTGTACCAAAACAAGTAAACAAAAAGAGTCCTTCTAATTATCTTTATGCTGCAAATAATTCCAAAATTCCTGTTTATGGTAACAAACTGCTTGACCTAAATATCGGCTTGAGAAGGAGTTTTCGCTGGTCATTTGTTATTGCAAATGTCTCTTGCCCTATAATTGGAGCAGACTTTTTAAGAAATTTTGCTTTGCTTGTAGATTTGCACAAATTTCGATTAATTGACTCTGTAACTGGATTGTCCACTAAGGGTGAGCTTACTTGCTCAAAACAGTCCCAAATTAAACTAATTTCTGAAGACATGTCTTTTAAAACTATATTTGAGGAATTCCCAGAGCTCTTAAATCCCATACCAAATTTTAAAAAACCAACTTGCCATGATACAGTTCATCATATCGAAACTACAGGACCACCACTTTATTCCAAACCTCGCCGATTACATCCAAAAATTTTAAAGGAAGTTCAAAAAGAATTCCAATATCTTATGGATGAAGGTATATGTCGTCCTTCCAAATCCCCTTGGGCATCCCCTATTCACGTTGTACCAAAACCGGATGGTTCTTACAGAGTTTGCGGTGATTATCGACGTCTAAATTCAGTAACTCTTCCTGACCGTTATCCAATACCCCACATCCATGATCTTACCAATATTCTACATGGAAAGAAAATTTTTACAAAATTAGATATAGTCCGCGCTTATTTTCATATTCCAGTGCATGAAAAAGATATTCCTAAAACAGCGGTAATAACCCCTTTTGGAAGCTTCGAATTTCTATATTTAAATTTTGGACTTAAATGTGCAGCAAACACTTTCCAAAGATTTATTAATGAGGTTCTCTATGGTCTTCCATTTGCTATAGCTTATTTGGATGACATTCTAATTTTTTCCGAAACGGAATCGGAACATATAGACCATGTACGAGCTGTTCTAAGCAGACTCTCTAAATACGGACTTAACATAAATATATCCAAAAGTGTTTTTAAACAAGACAGCGTATCATTTTTAGGACACGAAATTTCTCTTGCTGGAATTCGACCATTACAAACTAAAGTTGAAATTATTAAGCAATATCCACGACCAAAAACTCTTTCTGAACTTCGTACATATATTGGCTTATTCAATTATTTTCGACGTTTTTGTCGCAATGCTGCAACTATCCTTGCACCCTTAACAGATTTGTTGCGTGGAGCTAAAAAGAAAGATTCAACTCCTATCGATTGGTCTGAAAATGCAATAAATTCTTTTGAAGCTTCAAGAAAGGCATTAACGGATGCAACTCTTGCATTTCCTAGCCATGACGGTCAATTAGCACTTCATTCTGATGCTAGTGATTTTGCTATTGGTGCTACACTAAGCTTAGAAACAGAGGAGGGTCTCAAACCACTCTCATTTTTTTCCAAACGTCTAAATGAAACACAATTAAAGTATTCTACCTTTGACAGAGAATTGTTAGCAATTTATGAGTCCGTTAAGCATTTTAGACACTTTTTGGAAGCCCGTCAATGTACAATCTTTACCGATCACAAGCCAATTGTTTTTGCCTTTAAAAAAAGAACAGATAATTACACTAACAGACAAAGTCGGTGGTTATCTTTTATATCTGAATTCACCACTGATATGGTATTTTTAAAAGGAAACCAAAATGATGCAGCCGATGCACTTTCCCGAATTAACGTAATACAAATGCCTACTCCATTAGATTACGATAAATTAAGTATGGAGCAAAAAGAGGATTCAGAACTTAGAGAAATTATGCAAAGCGGTCAATCCAGCTTAGAACTCAAATTAATTACCCTTCCAAATTCCACAACAGAAATTTATTGTGACATTTCTAGTGGCAAAGCACGTCCATATTTAACTCCAACTTTTAGAAAACAGGCATTTTGGAATTTACATGCACTTGCTCATCCTGGAACTAAAGGTAGTGTGAATTTATTGCGACAACGATTTATCTGGCCTTCCCTAGCTAAAGATTGTCGAACTTGGGCACGTGAGTGTTTGGATTGTCAGCGTTCCAAAATCGTTAGACACACAAAAACAGAGTTAGGAAAATTTGATCTTCCAACAGATAGATTTGCACACATACATTTAGATTTAATTGGACCTTTACCGGAATCAAATGGTAAAAGGTATTGTTTAACCGTAATTGACAGAGCAACGCGTTGGCCAGAGGCATACCCACTTAGTGCCATCACAGCAGAATCAGTGGCACGTGCACTACTTTCCGAATGGATTGCAAGATTTGGATGTCCTGAGAAAATTACCACGGACCAAGGACGCCAGTTCGAATCTGAACTTTTCCAGCAGTTAGCCAGATTGTTAGGTGCTAGAAAGTACCGATCGTCTCCGTACCACCCTCAGAGTAATGGGATTATCGAGAATTGGCACAGACCTCTAAAATGTGCACTAAAAGCCAGACGAACTGAAAAATGGACTGAAATACTTCCAACAGTGTTATTAGGGTTTCGTGCTGCACTAAAAACCGATATAAATGTTTCGCCAGCTGAACTTGTTTTTGGGTCTACTCTCAGACTACCAGGTGATTTCTTCGATGACAAATCCACCATTAAAAGTCCTGAAGAATTAGTGCAGCGATTAAGAAATACCTTCAACGAATTCAAACCACAACCAACTAAGTCCCATAACAGCACAAAAACATTTGTGTCTCAGCAGTTTAAAACATGCACGCATGTATTTGTGCGTCAAGAAGGTATTCGGCAAGCTTTACAACCGCCGTATGATGGACCTTTTGAAGTTGTTGAGCGCAACGATAAACTTTTTAAAGTGGCCATAAAAGGCAAAATAGTAAATATATCGCTGGACAGACTGAAGCCAGCCTTTTTGGTGAATGATTCACTATCTTCGACTCCTGAAACAACCTCAACCCTGGAAACAACTGCTTCGACTCCCGGGACTGCCTCGAATTCTGGAAAAACAAAACCACCTCACATCACACGATCCGGCAGAACTGTCAGATTTCCAGAACGTTTAGTGGAAAATTAAGAGTATCGTTTGCACTAGGAAGGGGGTACTGAGGTGCCTCTTCGATCCAGAACATTTAAAAACTGTCAACAGATGGCGCCACATGCGCATCGGACAAGGACTCTAGGCAGGCTGTAAGAGACTGTTGGTTCGGTGAGTCAGTTACTGGACTGCCGCCACTTATGTAGCACGCAAGGAAAATCACCTTGTTCCGAGAGACAAAACGTGTCTCAAGATAATTTAGAAATGTATTCTACTTCTTTATAAGTTTAATTAAATTTATGTTTGTTTAAGTACGTGCTATTAATATTTATCCATATACACCGTGTTTCTGTAAAAAACATCGACTAAACGAAAGATTAATTAAGATTGAGCAGCCGTGATATCCCATAACCACATGGTAGCTTCAAATCCTTATTTTATAATATATTTAACTTTGAGTCTTTGTTTAATATTTATAATATCTAATAAATCATCAAATAAACAAATGTTGAAGTTATAATTAATTATAGTTATGATCTTGAATTCAAAATTTTGAGCTTTTTTATTTCTAAACTATTTATTACAAAACAATCTGAGCATAGGCTGAAAAACTGTTGCTTTTCTAAAAAAAAAAAAAAATAAAAAAAAAAATTCTGAGTTGTCAAGTTGCATTAGCATATAATGTGTTTGTTGGTTATTTGTTTAAATTTTTATGTTCATGTTGCAGTTGATGATTGCAAACAGAGGATTTTTACTATTTATTAAATCGCTATCATTATACTTACATTAAATTTTTCTTAAAATTCGGGCAAGAATTATGTAATAAAATTTGTTGTTATCTAATATTGTTCTTGGTTTACTAAAATCTTTTCTTACTTCAACATGATATCATTTCTCTATATCTGATTTGATCTTATCTATTTATGTAACTTATTATATCCTCAAAAATTTTAAGTAATTTTCCATATTCTGCGATGAAAGAATGCCATCCACTCTTATTTTGCAATTTTTTTATACAGAGGCAGTCAAATACAGGCTTTAGTGTCATTATATTGTGTTGAAGTGCTTTTTTTCTTTTCTTTGTTAGCTGGGATGTCAGTGTTAATAGCAGAGTTCTCGCTGTCGCCCGTCAATGCACCAAATTGCGCCTAAATTCTTTATTTGGCGAGTAAACAAGCGATTATATTCGCCAAATTGCTATACTTTTTTTTCTTTACTTTTTCGTTTTTCATACATTTGCATATACAGTAGACTCCCTCAAATCCGCACAGCTTGGGACCAGAGGTTTTGCAGATTTTAGAATTTTCCGGATTTCTGGTCATTGCTTTGTTTATATATTTTTAAAAGTAATTTGAATGTAATTAATAATAAAATCTAAAGTATAATGAATGCTTACAATATGCTAAAATATTAAAATAAGTAATAAACTAAAATAATAAAAATTTAGATAGTTTTTAAAATGATAAAAATACTAAAAGCAAAGGTCAAATTAATAACCAATAATGTACAGTGTGTTTTTCCTAAATTATTCAATGAAGCTTGCCTCATAAAGGTACATTACTAATTCACATCAAGATCATAAAATAATGAAGCTCTATTTCAGTTTAGCCAGACTTAATGTACCATTATAATATATATTAGTGTAAAATTTTCTACCAGATAAAATATAAAAATTAAAAGAAATAAATCAAAAACTGCATTGAGAAACTGACTTTATTAAATATAATTTATTTTTCTTCTGTAATCTAGACACACGGCAGTGTGTCAGCCAAGTTCAAAAAGTAAAAGTCGACACACCGGCCGTGGGTTATATTACCCGAACCATTACGGGCCATTTTTGACCCCTCAATAACTTAAATTCTATTTGATCTACACAATTGCAATTTTTTGTGTAGTGTAAGACCATCTTCTAATTTCCGAATCCTATAAATTTTTTAAAAAATCTTTTACCGTTCACGAGAAATTGACGTCTGAAAACCACTGTTTTTCCCACTGACTCACTCACTCACTCATAGAAATGTTTGACTACTTCCAGGTGACTTAGGAAGTTGAAATTTGGTGTGGAGGTAGATTATTGGATCTATAAATAGGAAAAAATCAGAAATCACCATTAATTAAACATTAATGGTTGTTAGAAGATAAGTTATTGGATTACAATGGCGGTTTATGAGAATTTCACAAAATACCAGAAATAGTGCCAAGTTGGCGTCACTTTTGGCGAGTATCGGGACTAATCTCTGAAACTACCGAACCGATTTCAAAAGTAATGGTACCAAAATTATGGTATTCGCCCCGGTTCAAACATAGACTATATCTTATGTCTGTGCCACTAACCAAAAGAGGATTCAGAAGCAAAAAACATTCTAAAAATGGGATTTTTGTTTTACTGAAGGGCCTAGAAGCACAAAATTTGTCATGTTAATTATTTATAACATATAAATGATCACCAATGACATTTGCTAAAAAATACCAAATTTAAAAGGGGTGGAAATTCGCGAAGAGCATTCTGAAAACGTTCTAAATAGCGATTTTAAAACAATCTCAGCAAACAACAAACCGATCGTAAAAGTAATGATATCAAAATGATGATGATAGACCTTGCTCCAACATAGGCTATATCTTATGTCGATGCCACTAACCCAAAGGGGGAAAAAGAACAAAAACGTTCTAAAGATGCGATGTCTGTATGTTAAGGGACTAGAATTATAAAGTTTGGCATTTTAGAGTTTACGGGAATTTCGCGAAATATCAGAAATAGTGCCAAGTTGGCGTCTTTTTTGGCGAGTATCGGAGCTAATTTCTGAAACTATGAACCGATTCCAAAATTAATGGTACCAAAATGATGGTATTCACCCCGGTTCAAGTATATGCTATATTTTATGTGTATAACATTAACCATAAGAGAGTGAAGGAGCAAAAAACATTCTAAAAATGAGATTTTTGTTTTACTAAAGAGCGTAGAAGCACAAAATTCGGCATGTTACTTATTTATAAGATAAAAATGATCTCTAAGGGCATTTGCTAAAAAATAAAGAATTCAAAAAGGGTGAAAATGCACGAAAAACGTTCTAAATCTGTTCTAAATTGGGATTTTTTTTAGCAAACTCAGCAAACAACCATCCGATCTTAAAAGTAATGATATCAAAATGATGGTGACATTCCTTGCTCCAATATAGGCTATATCTTATGTCAATGCCACTAATCCAAAGGAATTAAAAGAGCAAAAAAAATTCTAAAAATGCGATGTCTGTATGTTAAGGGCCTAGAAACATCAAATTTGGCATGTTCATTATACTTATAAGATATAAATGATCACTAAGAACATTTGTTAACAAATACAAAATTTAAAAGGGGTAAAAATGAGCGAAAAGCGTTCTAAAAACGTTCTAAATAGCAATATGAGCAATATTGGAAAGTTAGCGAACCGATTAAAAAAAAAAAAAAAGGTCAAAATGATGGCGGCAGTCCTTGCTCTAACAACAGTATTGGATAAATTGACAGATTACAATGGGAGTCTATAGGAATTTGGCGCCAAGTTAGCATCACTTTTGGCGGGTAATTTTTGTCGTCAATTTGGCGATATATCACCAAGTTGGAGACAAACTTTTTCGGTCGTCGAGATAATCAAGTAGTACCCAATCACATAAAAGAAACATCCTTATTAGTGGAATTTAAAGGAACATAAGCAGTCCTAATGTTAAAATTTTTAAATTTGACACAAAGAAACAGTGAATAAACGCAGGAAAAGGCTGTAAGATTAATTAATATTAAATAAAACTAATTTAATATTAAGCCAATTTATTTCAAAAAGGAAATAAATAGCGACTTATTTGACAAAAAATAATGATATCCCATCAAAAACATGAATGTGAAAAAATGCCAAGTTCGTTAAAGATTTCGCTAATAAAAGAAGTGATTTGACAAAAAATAATGATATCCTATCAAAAACATGAATGTGAAAGAATGCCAAGTTCGTTAAAGGTTTTGCTAATAAAAGAAGTGAGATCTAACTGCAAACCAAGTTCTTTCGAAGTTCCTTAAATCATAACTCTTGACATGCATAATATTCTTCAATTGCTTAAAATGATTTGGTATGTTACTTGTTATTCAATAGAGCGACTTGGCAAGTTTTCAGCCCCTAACTTTATTCTTTGAGTAAGAGTACAATTTAATCTAGAATCTGATTGGTAAAGATCTAGTCAATCAAGTGTTCGAATAACTACATTGAAGTTAAGGTATTGATAAATTAATTAAGTGATCAACTTTAAGTTCTGATCAATTAAATAGAGAAATTTGAATAACAGAAAACTTGTAAGTCTCTCTATTGAATAAACAAGTAACATACCAAATCATTTTAAGCAATTGAAGAATATTATGCATGTCAGGAGCTATGATTTAAGGAACTTCGAAAGAACTTGGTTTGCAGTTAGATCTCACTTCTTTTATTAGCAAAACCTTTAACGAACTTGGCATTCTTTCACATTCATGTTTTTGATAGGATATTTTTATTCACAGATCATACGTACACTGGTTCAAATTTAAGTTAAAATTTTGTATCCAATGTCATAAGATTATTTGTCTATCAAATTGTAAAATTAATAAAAAGAAAATGTAACAAATGAATCAGTGTATAATTTTCCATCAATACTTAATTCATCCGATTGAAATATTTCATATTTAAAGTAACTAAACTATAACTGTTTTATAACTGTATCATTTTTTTTTTTATGAAAATTAAAATCTTAATAATAATAATAATTTTTTGAGCGAACGATCCCCCTTCCCCTCAATCTTTTTTTACAAATATTTCATACATCATTGAGAAATGTTTTATTTTACTTTAGATATTCATTCAGTTACTCAAATTTATTCACAAATTATTATTTTGCTTAAAACATTCTCTCAAACTAAACGAAAAAAAATAAACAAACAAAAATAGCTTGACGTAAACATTCATTCTGATTGGTTTCTTCACACTTCCTTGGAATTTGAGACGTCACTTCCTTTCAAATGCCGCGGAATATACAGGGTGTCCGAAAAGTCTGGAAACGGTCGAATAACTCGAGAAATACATATGAGATTGAAAAACGTAAATATACGTGTTAAATATTTTTAAATAAGCTACTCAGTGATACCAAATTTGACCTTCGTAACCGACCCCCTGGGGGTCAGAGGGGGTCCAACTTTGAAATTTTAAATTATAACCCCCATTTTTTATTGCAGATTCAGATTCTACGGACAAAAATATGTAACTTTTGTATTTGATGTTTATTTCGAATCCTCGTTTATCACGGTATAATCGAGCATATTAAATCGATACATAGTACGGCTTTTCCAACGTGATTTTCCCTAATCGAAACTAATTGGGGAGAATTTATGACATCAAATTCCTCGTCTTTTGCAAGAATAGCGTTTCCTGAAAATCACCCGTGCCGATTATTTCGATTGTGCTACACAGTTAAAAATTTGACCCATTTGCTGTAGCGTCACTCCACAGCTTTTATAGAATATCTCTTTCATAACCAATGAGAATGTTCCATAACACAGTAAAGTACACCGTAAAAAAAATTGAGCCTTTTGCTGCATCGTCACTCCACCGCTTTTATAGAAAACGATTACTTTACTGTGTTATGGAGCATTCTCATTCGTCACAAAAGAGATATTCTATAATAGCTGTGGAGTGACGCTGCAGCAAATGGGTCAAATTTTTAACAGTGTAGCACTATTGAAATAATCGCCACGGGTGATTTTCAGGAAACGCTATTCCTACAAAAGACGAGGAATTTGACGTCAAAAATTCTGCCCAATCAGTTTCGATTAGGGAAAATCCCGTTGGAAAAACTGAAATATGTATCGATTTAATATGCTCGATTACACCGTGATAAACGAGGATTTGAAATAAACATTAAATACAAAAGTTACGTATTTTTGTCGGTAGAATCCGAATCTGCAATAAAAAATGGGGGTTATAATTTAAGATTTCAAAGTTGGACCCCCTCTGACCCCCAGGGGGTCGGTTGCGAAGGTCAAATTTAGTATCACTGAGTAGCTTATTTAAAAATATTTAACGCGTATATTTACGTTTTTCAATCTCATATGTATTTCTCGAGTTATTCGGTCGTTTCCAGACTTTTCGGACACCCTGTATATCGATTATTCCGAGGCTGGAATCTGACTAGGGGAGAATAGCTCTTTCCATAAGGAAAGGGCATGTTTACAAACAAACACTTCTTTCAACCTACATTTTTGTCATTACGATCATTGTAGGATTCATCTTGACGACGTAGCCCAATCATAGCAAGCAGACAACCATGATAAAATTTGTAGGCCAATCAGAATGCCCGAAGAATCGATGCTATAACGAAGCACGGGCTCGAGCACGGGTGAAAACAGCTTGCCCCTCGGCTTGCCCACACTAATAGGAGCCCACAGTGACGTCAGCTGCCCTTTCCTTATTCTAACCGGAATAAAGTCCATATTCCGGGTGGACTGAATACCGATCCCGTTCCGCTACGGGATGAGGGGAGAATACGGCTGCCCGTTCCACTACGGAATAAGGAGAGAATGAGCCGTCAACATCTATACTAACTAGCCAATGAGAACTCAGCTAAAGCCAATAATGCTGAAACGTGACTATCTTTTAGAATCTCGCAACTGGCGCATCAACCTGAATTGTTACATCTATTTATAACAAACCATCCAACCACTGCTCAGCAAAAACATGTACTTCAACTTTAACTGGTTTCTTTCTAATCGTTTGGTTTGTGTGGTTTGTGGTGCATAACGTAAGAGCTTCTAAACTTTATCGATATTACGGCTAAAAAAATCAATTGTAATCTTTTATTCTGTCATTCTGTTTTTAAATTGCTTTGTTTTCTTTATCTAGCGAAAATCAGATTTTTTTTTGTGATTTATCTAAAATTTCTCAAAACTCTCTAAATTCATATTGACGCTCTGCATTTCAGTAATAGCTGTGGGTTGTGTATATTTTTATAGCGTGAATGATGGAAGAGTGTAGTGACTTAGATCGACAGATAGAACAGTTACGGCGTTGTGAAATAATAAAAGAAAGTGAAGTAAAAGCTTTATGTGCCAAAGCCCGAGAAATTCTAGTGGAGGAAAGTAATGTTCAGAGAGTGGACTCCCCTGTAACAGTAAGTTTCGGAATTTTAAAAAGAGAAGATTTCGTAACTTTCTATTTTATACGTTATCTTTTTTTTTTTTTTCTAGTATCTTATTTTAATCGTTTAAACGTAGCTAAATGTGTTATTCTTATTTTTTTTTTTTTTTTTTATGTAACTTATTTCCAACTATTATTTCTGTTTATAGGTGTGTGGTGACATTCATGGGCAGTTTTATGATTTAAAGGAATTATTTAAAGTTGGAGGAGACGTCCCAGATACAAATTATCTTTTTATGGGCGACTTTGTTGACAGAGGCTTTTATAGTGTTGAGACCTTCCTATTACTGTTAGCATTAAAGGTATGTTTTTTTTAGAGATCTGTAATCATATGTGCATGGTGTATTGAGTTTTTACAGTTAAAATGTATGCATGCTAGTTTGGATAGTTGATTTATAATATTTCAGTAGAAATATTTAGGCATTTCCTTTTTATTAGGGTATTTAATGCTTTAGAAAAGTGCAGTATGTTGACAAACCTTGTAAACAACTGTTAAATCAAAACTAATGTGAACTATTATGCTTGTTTTATGTGTTGTATCGCATAAATTATTTCCAATTTTATCCATTTGATAAGCTGCTTCATTTCACCTATATTACTAAACAAATTGTTTCTGTTTTTATATATTAAATAATTTAACTTCTAAAATTGTTTTGTGTGTATGAAACAATAGGGAAAAGTTCCATGTGTCTGTTTTACATTGTCAATTACAAAATTTTATTGAACTAAGCTTGATGCAAGTTTTATTTTAGTGTTTGTATTTGGTTTATTACTGCTTTTCAGGTGATTATGTGACAAATTAGAAAATAAAATAGGATAAATGTGCCAGTAATGGACACCCCTTGATGTTTGGTTCATAAAAAAATAACTAATAACATATTCAGCTTTAATTACTTTTAAAAATAAATCTGAGTTATTGCTGACACTTATCCAAATAGAAAAAAACATTTCAAAGTTTTGCTGTTTTTTATTGAAAATATTTATGAAGATGCTAAGAGCTGGCTTCATTTAATAACTTTATATTCTTTATTTTTCTTGCAAAATTTTAATGTTTTTGTTTGAGTACTGATAAAAAACTTTTAATTTTATATACTAATTAGGGATGCACCGAATAGTGATTTTGACCGAATGCCGAATGTTTGGCCAACAGGTGAACCGAACGTTCGGCTAGCCGAATAGCAACTATTCGGCTAACTGAATAGTAACTATTCTGCTTTCCAAATACTTTTTTTGTTTCAAAGCATAAAAGTATTAAAATGTTACTTTTTAAAACAATTTTACATAATATTTAATAAAAGAAACTTTATTTTATAAACAAGAGTTTTTTTATAAGAACATTTAGTATTGAAAAAAATCTGCCTTGAGTTATTTAAGAAGCACAGTTATGAGACTTTTTTAATTAGTAAAATTTTAAATTTCATGGTTTCTTCTATGAATTAAAACAAACATTTCAAACATTTTAAAATCAAAGAGAAAAAATGGATGAAGAAAAACTTTACAGTTTCTTAATTGTCCTTTTTCAACAACTCAAGGCAGATTTTTTTCATATAAAGTACAAGTACTTTCAACTTAATTCTGAATAAAGGAATATCTAGCTTATAGTTCCTTTCTTATGAATTATGGTATTTTCCATCCTACCCATCATGTCATAATTCTCAGAAATCAAAGCATGCATGTTGAAAATACAGTTATAGTATCTTATTTATTGTTAATGCACCAAAGAAAAACATAAATTTGATCTAGAGTGAGATGAAATACATTGTATGTATGAGTCAATAAGTTATGTTTTTATGAACAAAAATTGCCTTGATAGCTATTACTATTCTCAAAAGTTATTCTTTCTTGTATAAGGACTTTTATTTGGGAAAAGCAAGAAACAGATTATTTACTAAACAAAATTTAGGAACTTGCATTTGCACATCATTTATTACTAAGGAGAATCCTAATAAATCATTTTAATCCTTCTCATGGTTAATTTTCTTAAATTATACTTTACAAACAACAGATTAATAATGTAAAAACATTCTACTTTATTTAATTTAAATATGGTTTTCTTTCTAATTATTTTAAATGACAGTTACAAGTGGAAATTGTGAAAAGTTTTTAAAATTTTGTTTTAAAATGTTTTATTAAGAATCTAATTCGGTTAAATAATCGGCTTACGTGAAATGGCATTTATTTTTAAGGTTTTTTTAAAAAAGGGTGACCATTAATGAGATGAATAGTCATTTTACAATAATGGACACCCCACTGCTAAAAATGCAATTTCAGTAAAGTTTATAGTGCATAAAATACTTTTAACTTAATTGAAAACTTAAATAATAATTTTAATTTTTAAACTGCATTTCTACCAAAATGTAATAACACTAAAATTTTTATAAATGGCTGCTTTTAAGTTGTTTTTAGTGTGGTTTATAAAATTTAAGTATTTTATTTATTTTTTTATTGTTGTTAGTTTTAAAAAGAATATAAACTCTGTCTTGCATATTTTATCTGACAATCAAACAAGTCGGGAAGTAGAAAATATTGTTTGAGAGGAGTCTAAACTGACTTGAAAGCACCCTCTCTGTAATGTTAATCCAATGGATAGGTGTTTTCAAATTTCTCATTTAATTTTGAATAATTTTAAATGATTTTTTCTGCATAGTATAGCTCGGTATCTAATATGGTTATTTCTTACTTTCTCAAAATTTCGATTGCAGATTTTTTAAATAAAGGTAATTAAATGAAGGTACCTTTATTAAAATCGGCAAAATTCTTGATTTTTTTTCTCCGCACCTGACTGGTAAAATTCTCATTTTTCGGCACTTGATTGGTAAAATTCTCATTTTTCGGCACCTGATTGCTGAAATTAAGGATTTTTTACAAAGCCGATTTATGAAAATCAGTATTTTCTTTTCGCATGATCGATGAAGTTTGCAATTTTTCTTTGCATGATCGGCAAAATTCGCAATTTTTCTGCACTTGATCAATGAAATTTGGATTTTTACATAGCCAATTGATAAAATTTGAGAACTTTTTTTATATGAACGATGAAATTTTTGATTTTTTTTCACATGATTGAAGAAATTCACGATTTTTTTCATGCCTGTTAAATGAAATTATTGATTATCACGAAAGCAATAGAGAAAATTCACGATCTTTCCACTATTAATCAACAAAATTAGCGATTTTTACAAAACTGATTGGGGAAATTAGTGATTTTTTTAGAAGCCTATCGACAAAATTCGAGATTTCTTCAAGGCTGGTCAATTGGTCTAATGATAATGCTCCTCACATTGGTGTAAATGATTTTGTTCTTGTTATCCAAGGTTCTAGGGTTTTTAACTGGCATATGTAAGTATGGCATACTATTTATATGGAGATTTTATTTTTGCTGCATTTTTTCTTTGTCTCTAGTAAATAGTTTGTATTTGGCAATAATTTGATAATTTTAATATTTTTATTAGATTTTACGTAAGTTTAAATGCTGTATATAATTTTGGGTACTTTTCTGTTAAAGTACATACTTTTGTAATAACTATTTGTTAGGATGAAAATGTAGTACAGTGGACCTCGCTTAATTGCATACAATTGGTTCTACTAAATTGTATCCATTTAAGAGAGGACAGCTATTACTGTCGCCAATATATGTGATCATTTGATTTTTAACACAGATATAAATATTAATGGGCAATAATTATTTATATAATTTAAAAATTAGTGATGTCGCTGGACTTGAAAAATTTTGGGTCCCCGGGACCCAGGAATTCTAAAACTCTGGGTCCCTATTTCACTAAAGTGAATCCCCACTAATATTAAGTCATATTTTAAGATGCAAAAATTTAACTTATTCATTTGGAAAAGAAAAATGAAATGCAATAATTGTTTTAAAATAGTAATTAAAACTAATATTAATTTTTTAAACTATTAAGAGAAATTTTCTTTATTTCTTAAAAAATAAATGTGCAAGATACAAATTTAATTATAAAATAATGCTTATTTGAATGTAGAAGATAACAAGTATCACTATTGTTTGCATTTCTTATGAGAAGCGGCAAGACATATTTATTTTTGTAAAAGACGTTTTTGCTGAATAAAAAGAATATTTTTGTTGAGTAAAAGGGTACTTTTTGTTTAGCGAATGGGTGCTTACAGAAGTCTCATTCACTCGGAAAGATTTGAAGCTGTCGAAAATGGATTTTGAAGCAGCAAAAAATCAAATTTTGAAGCAGGAAAATTAGTTTTTGGAACAGAAAATAATCACTTCTGACTTTTTTTAATCACTTCTCACTTTTTTTTTTTGCCCCATACCCCTTTGAAATTTTTTTTTTCTGCAATGTTTTGTCAGAAATTGTTTTTTGTGATTTTTTTTGACTGAATTTGTCATTTTTTTTTAATGACATTTGCCTTTTTTTTTTTGTGAATCTCTTATATGAAACTAGCTGGTCTACCCAGCATTGCAGGGACCATACATGCTTTCAAACAAATTGTGAATATTTAAAATCTTCATTCATACTAAAATATTTGAAGAATATTTTAAATTTTATTTGAGTGAACACGGGTATGTATATCTGTGACAAAAACTATGTTTTAAGAAGAATAAAGAAATATAGTTGTTTATTTTAGCTGTTTTGAGTCACAAAAATAATGCAAATAATTGAATTATTTTAAAATTCCTTTCTTCAACGAAACCGGCTCCGTGCAAAATCTTCTCAACATGCATGCAGCATATGCTGCACATCTGAACAAACTCTAAGAAAACAAAAAAGGAGTAATTACCTAATTTACTACTTTTATTGGGTGGTGCTATGGATGGATATTTTGAAGATCGATTGTTAATCAATCGGGAAAAACAGAATCATCAAAACACGAAAAATTAATAAATGTGTGTGCAATTTATTGCTATCATTTAGCCGTGAAATGCAGTCGTTAAATCCCATATTTATTGTCTGCTCTCATTGGCTGGTTGCTTTATTGCCGCGGATTGGTAGTTAGCTGCAAATAGCCTTTAACCTGACTGCTTCATTGGGATAGATTGGTGGAAAGCTGCAAATATCTTCTTACTCAGTGAGGTTTAATAAAAAGAAAAAATCTAAATTGAAATTTTAAAATCTGGCTGTATACAGTATACTTTCCGGTGTTAGCATCCACACATGACACACTTTAGCAGGGATGCAGAATATGTCCGAGCCAGCAATCTAGGATCGGGGAAATTTTTCTGAAAATATGCTATTGATTTCTATTTTAACAATGATTTCCATATTTTTCTGAGAATTTCTCTACAAATAAAAAGATTCATATGGTGGCCCTCACAAAATCGATCTCAGAATAATATGTACTGTATATCATAGATGATTCTGTTCCATATTTTCTGAAAATTTAAGATAACTAGTTCCAAAAATACAAAAAAAAAAAAAAAAAGGATGTAAAAATGCTGCAAAATTTATCCAAGAGTTATAGAAAAAATGCGGATTTTGTCACAATAAGATAGCAAAAGAACCGCAAATTTCGTCAAAAGATCGCGAAAGAATTGCAAATTTCACCAAATGATCACGAAACAACTATAAATTTCATCAAAAGATCTCGTAACAACCATGAATTTCATCAAAACAGGTGAAAAAACTGCAATTTTCATTAAAACATGCGGAAATATTCTTGAATCTCATCGAATTAACGCACCCCCCCCCCCCCCCACACACACACACAAATTTCTTCAAACTATCAGGAAACAACCATAATTTTTCTCAAATTATTCCAAAACAACTTATTTTGTCGCAAGGAGTGAAATAACCAAGAATTTCATCAAAAGAGCAACAAATTTCATTATATGAGGGCAAAACAACTAATTTCGAGAAAGAATCTTGAAATAACTGCAAATTTTGTCAAAAGAGGGCAGAACAACCACAGAATTTGACAAAAAATCGCAAAATAATCGTTAATTTCATTAAAAAAAAAAATCGCTAAAATACATAAATTTCAGATTTTTTTTTCCATTCAGAATCATTTTTACCATATATATACTCACGTATAAATTTATATATATGTGAAAAATAAATTTTCTATACCTATGGTAATATCATATTTACCTGTAACATACTGTAGGATGTTAAGGAAATTTTCATGTGGATTGGGGGATATGTTGGGAGTAGAAACATTTTCTGCACCCCTGCATTTTAGAGACTTGGGTGTTATAATTTCAGCATAATCTGCAGTCAAGCAGCAAGGCAGACAGACATCTCTTATTTTACATACATAAATATTTGTAAATTTATCGAGATTTTTATATTAAAAATTTCATGGACTTTGTGACTTCACGCCCTCGAATTCAGCCAACAATTAGATATAATTTACCCTTTCTTCTTAACAACCTACTATTACATTAAAAAAATATTAGGAGTATTATTACTAAATGTGGCAATCAAATGTAAGATATATACAAAAATAATATAATTTTACCAAATCGTTAATGGACATTTTTTTGGTTGTAAAGTTATCTGAAAAAGAGTATTATCAAATTAAATCAGTCAAAGCTAAAAAGACAGTACTTAAGGTTTTACGATACATTTATGAGATAGAAAGCACTATATTCCACTACATACCAATCAGTTTAAGATATTAAAATGCGTAAGCCAGTTATAAAGAAAAGTTTATTTCATAGTTTCATCTATAAAATGGAAAATAACAGAGGACAAAAAGCATAAAGGTCACAGTATTTTATGAAAATGAAATGTTTTCCATTCTTTTTAAAAAGAAGTTTCCAGACTTGAACAAAATTTAATAAATTTTCAGACATTTATGATGTATATTTCATTCTGAGATGAACTAAAAGTGTCATTCTGCAACTAGACTTGTTCAATTGGAACTCCTTAGACATCGTAAATTAATTCTGTTTTAAAGATAACCAATTTAGTTTAAAAGATTATATAACCTATTTCAAAGGAAGAAAACTTTATTTAAGGAATTTGTGACTATTAAAGAATAAAAAATTTTGTCATTCGTAGAAGTTTATTTTGGACTTGATGGCAGGGAAGTAGATTAGAGAGATATGGTATTTTTATGGTTATTTCCTTTTCTTTAGGATATCTCTTTAGACACTGATAAATACACTTAAAATTCCTTATTGTAATAGATTAAAAATAATTTTGTCTTTTTGTGTTATTGCAAATATTGAAATATCTATTTCTAAAAAAGTGTTTAAGTTAAGCCTTTTTGAGGTAATGAGCCAACTCTAGATTTCAGTAGATTTTATAGGAAAATTGTTGTGTGATAACAATGAAGCATGCAACCAAAAATTTCATCCTTATTTCTTAGAAAAGAAAAGCTATTCTGAGAAAAGTGCTGTTACACTGAACAATAATTTGGACAAATTTTGTGTCAACCCTTAATTTCAGCCAAAGGGCTCTGGTGCAAATTAAGCTTTGTTCATAAGTAAAACAGTCATAAAGAAGCAATATTTTTATTGAATCAAATTATACAGCTTCTTGAGGATCTCTTTTGTGCCAATTTCTACCACTCGCTTGCCAAAAATGTGCCTTTAACTGAAAAGTACCCTTTATATATATATATTAAGATAAATGTTACTAAATGCAAAATATTTAATTTGCATTTTATGTAAAAGTATTTCAAAACTATATCTTATTGACTACTTTTAGAAGTTAATGTCATTAAAACAAAAGAGTGATGCAATCATTCTCAAAAAGACTTATCTCTGCAAAATTTAATATCATTTGTGATATTGCATTGTTTGGATTCAACTACAGAATGGAGAATTCTGATGCTATAAAGGTATGTTTAGTTACTTTTTGAAAGCTAGCTGTGAAAAGCAGAGGTTGAAACTTATATAAAAAGATTGGTAATTGGTTGTCTAAAATTATTTTAAAAGATCTAACCTAGCTCTCGTAGGTTTCTTTATCGTTTAAATATTTTGTTAAAGTGTATAAATCCAGTCAATAGTTTACCCGTTACAGAATCAAGAACCATGACTATGGTAGTGGATAATGCCTGATTTTCAAAACCTTATGAATAATTGGTCTTAAAATTGTGGAAACTATCATTGCCAAAGGTAAAAATATTTACAATTTTATGGATTTAAGCAAAGGGTATGATAAAATTTTTACCAATTTATCAGCCCTCTCCATTTTCTCTTAGAAGTACAGTAGCTTAGTGGTCAGCACATCACGCTATCACATTACAAGTCTAGAGTTCAACTCCTGACTAGGCAAGGTCATTCAGTCAACCCTTCCTTTAGGATTGATAAAATGAGCTACTTTTAACTTTAAGAACTAAACATGGGGGGATTTCGCACTAGGTTGACCACCTGTCTACGATATATGATGCATAGCATTCCCCATTCCAGTACTCACGGTTAAGAAAACTGTATAGACTTTGTAGGGCAAGATTCACAGAATTTAGTTTAGTTAGTACCCCTTCCCCACCTCCCCTTCCTCAATTATACATCTCTTTCCCATTCAACATGTTGAACAGGTAAATGTTATTTGATAAAATAAATTACAGTTAAACTTCCATTTATCAAAGTCTCAGCATTACGACTAAAAACTTCATTATGGAAAAGATTTGTTAACCCCTTAATTGGTTATTTCTTTTTAGTTCAATAAATTGAAAGTAAAGGATTCACACCACTATTAAATAAAATATTCGCAACATTTAGTCAACATTTTTGCCTTCAAATAGTATGAAATCATTAGAAAAAAAGTAGTAGTGTCAAAAAGCTTTAAATGATGAATTAAGCAAATTTGTCTTTCCCGATAGGGGCATATTTTATAGGGGCAAATCAGTTAAGGGGTTAAATAGAAATTACCTTAAATTCATAAAATTTGTACAATAAAATAAACATATGAAAAGTACACATGAAATGAAAATATTGGAAATGAAATATGTATTTTAATTTTGGCAAATTTTTTTAATGCAGTGTAACCATATAAGGAAAATTTAATTACAATAATGTCTTAACATAATGCAGAGAACTAACACAACTGAAGCATAGTGTGCCTTTTCTTTTTTTTCTCTGTAATCTGTAATCTTTGTACAAGTTTCTTATATATACTTTTAAAAAAAATTGCATTGTTCATTAAAATTTTTGCATATCTGAATATTATATTTATTTGAAACATTCATCTTCTGACATATTCGTCATGATGAAATCTTCTTGTTTTGAAGAATTCATACTACTGTCAACTCCAGAGTATCTATGTGAGAGAGTGGCAGTAGCAAGTGTTTCTTAGTGTAAAAAAAAAAAAAAAAAAAAAAAAAAAAATGTTTCGTTTAGCGAATAATAGAAATGATTAAATAAATATGTTCATATAATCTTCAAAATTTCATGTTCATATAATCTTCAAAAATAAATTCATACATCCAACGCAACAGCAAACTTTATTTGAATGCTGTGCATGCACGAAAGTGGAACTAGAGTTCATTCTAGACCATTTTTGAAGGGTGCAGCACCCTGCCCTTTTTCAAATTTGCAAAATGCACCCTGCCCTTTTTAAAAGTAGCAAAATGCACCCTGCCCTTTTTAAAAGTAGCAAAATGCACTACTGGTTTTACCCAGAGACTTTAATAAAATATTTATTTTATTCCATAGTATTCCTAATTTTTTTTTCATTTTTTTTTTAAGAAAAAGAACATCAAACTATTTAATCATGGTTGAATTTAATTATATTTTTAATTTTCATATCATAAAATCATTCAAAATTAACATTACTTGATTTATCTTGCTTAAAAATTATGTATTTTTCCACTTTCTTTTTTTTCCCTTTAAAAAGACAAAAAAAAAAAATTTTTTTGCAAAAGTGCCCTTTTTTGCTGCAGTAGTGCCTTTTCTAGAGAATAGCACCATGCCCTTTTTATTTCTAGAGTGAACACTAGTGGAACGATCTTCATTATATAAAAAATATTCTTAATATGAAGATTAATTTCCCTGTTAACAATATGCAAAATCAAGGTGCTGCAAAAAATTTCATTAAGTAAAGAACTTTGTTAAATAGAGACTTCGTTAAAAGGAAGTTCCACTGTAGTTACTTTGACTTTAACAGTTTATAAATACTTAGAAATTTTTTAAAAGGGATAGAAATTTGTCTTATCTGAATTTCTAAATAAACATATAGGGATGAAAATATTCCATGCATTGTCATATTTCCTGCTCATTGAAATCCCCCCCCCCCCCCACTTTATCTTGCAACCCTTCCAGCTTCAGAGTTTTTAAACAAAATTGCTGCTCTATTTTTTGCTCTGTTATAACAATATATATATATATATTATCTAAATTATCCCTTTGCTCTAAAATTTCTGCTTTCAGCCTTACCCACAATATAGAAAGTTTAAAATCCTTTGAAATTTTATCTAAAATTTTTTTAAATTTGTTATTTACTGTCTCTAATAACAATAAATAAATATCATTTGTGTAAATTAATCCGAACCTGTTTCCAAAATTTATTCTACTCCTCCCTTTTTCCAACATGCAAGGAAGCTTAAAATCTTTATTTTTTTTATAAAAAGCAGGGTTCATACAGACTCCTTGGACTCCTTAGAAACTACTTAGAAATGAAAACATTCCCAAGTAGTACTTAGAACTACTTAGATAAACAAAATACTCTTTAGAAACTCCTTAAATTGTATTGCGGTTTTGCACGCGAGTGATATTGCTCTCAGAAAAATCTTTTATCCCGGATTATTGTAAATCTTTTGATCTATATTTTATTTATGTATGTGTACATAATTTAATTATAAGTATTCAAGAGTAGATAATAGGGACTAGTATCATACTAGGAAATTAATAATGGTGCTTTTTTTTTTTTTTTTTTTACTTACTTTTCTATGTATGTCTTGGGTAACATTCACTTTCAAAGAAAGTGATTAAGGTAAAGTGCTCTAAAGCTGACACCCAAAATACAGTTCTTAAATCTGACATCTTTAAGTAAAACAAATATTTAAAGCATTATCAGTTTTCCAAATCCAAGATATCTTTGATTTAAGAAGAAAGAAAAACTCATTCTAAATTATTTTAGAAAATTGGTAATGCTTTAAATATTTGTTAGATGTTGGCTTTAGGACACTTTACCTTATCGCTGCTCAAAAAGAATAGTTTCAGAAGTTATAGTTTTTCATATATGTTGCATTAGCATTTTTTACTTTTGAAAATTTTTTTTAAAGGTTATGCTATATATATAAGTGTTTCGAGTTTGACTGATCTCTGTGTATATGACCATTGGTCACTGCTTAGGAAAGCTGATTGTGTATTTTTTTATTTAAACTTACAAAATCAGTAAGGTTGTGAATTCTGTGCAATTTCAGCACCAATAATTAGATTCTAATAGAGAAAAAATTGTTTGAAATGTTCTTTTCTCCAAATGGGGTATTAAAAATTGGGGTGTATAATAACATGAAGATTAGTAAAAATGCTTGGAAATCAGGGAAATTAATGTCTATGTGCGAAAATATGTGCATTTTCACCTTGCCAGCGACATTGATTCGTATGCTTTTTGTACCATAATTTTCTCCATGCTGTGATTAAGTCTTTCCCAATATTTTTATACCAATGCACTAGCACATGGTATGAGTTTTTGATATTTAACACAGATTTAGGTGATCAGATGTCCTCATTTTCTGTGAATATTGCTTATATTGAAGGCAATTAATCCATTTCTGAAAATTTTAAATGATACATTAGCATAACCTGACCAAGTGACAAGCTTAATCCAATTAGCTATCCTGTTAGGTGTAACTGTCTTAAAATTGAACATTTTTTAAAAAAATGAGAAAATTTTCTTGTTACCATATGCATTGACCATTATGTTAAGTTGTTGGACTAAAGTTAGAGTTTGGATTTATAAAACTCAACCATTACTTGATGAATATTAGGCCATTTTGGTTTTTCTTTTAAATGAAATGTTAGCAAAATGAATAAATGTGGAATTTTTCAAAAATCTTATCAGCCAAAGATTTTATTCACTAGCCCGTAAGATGCAACACACACACGGTTGAAAATAGTTACGACAAAACCGCACACAATTACAGACGAATTTGCTATAACTTCAATGCCTTTTCATAATTATTTTTTCTAATGTATCAAGAAATATATACAGCAGAGATAAGCTTAATATAAGATAGAATTTAGTACCATATTTACACTGTAATAATTTGAAAAGTTAAGATATCTAGATTAAAAAAGTGTCTCTGATAATGTCTCTATTGCCTGCAGTTTTTCAAAAACTAAAAATGCACTCGCCTTACCAGAAAATCCACTTGTCACTGGCGAGCAAAATGATGTATTTCCCACCCCTGTAAATGTGCTATACAAGAAAGCATCATACATAAAAAGATATATTGTGTGTATGGAAATCAGGGTAGTCCGGTACAGATAGTCCGAGAAAAATCAAGAAAAACTTATTTTACAATTTCTGTAAATACGTTGTATCAAGATATGCCAATAGCCCAAAAAAAAAAAAAAAAAAAAAAAAAAAAATTGTTCTGGCAATTTTTAATGGAAGAGGTGGTAAATATATATATATTTTTTTACTTGGAGCAAGAAAGGTGTTGATATTTAAATAAAAGGCCAAAAGGATGCTATTTTTTTTTAACTGAAAGACAGATTAAGGTGCATGAATATCTCGAAGCTGTCTGGAGAGGGGGGGGGGGGATCTTGCTTTAACTGGGTGCTGTTTAAAGCAAAGAATTATATATATATATATATATATATATAAACTATTAAACTAACTTGTGATAGTTTATGTTGCAGATAAAATATTTTTGAAAAAATGTAATTTTATTGTATTTCAATAAAGTAATCTATATTATGTTATTGATATAAATGTCTATGTTGTATGATATTTTATAAAGATTCCTTTAGTGAGATTTTTTGATTAATCTAGATTTTATGATTACTTAAATATGCTTGGTGTTTAAGAATATTTCATTTATTTTGAAGGTACGGTATCCTGATAGAATAACACTAATTAGAGGAAATCATGAAAGTCGACAAATTACTCAAGTTTATGGTTTTTATGATGAATGTTTGAGAAAATATGGTTCAGTCACTGTTTGGCGATACTGTACAGAAATTTTTGATTATTTAAGTCTATCAGCTGTGATTGATAATAGAGTAAGTAATAAGTTTTTATATATTTATTTATTATTATTATTTTTTTATAGTTAATGATTTAAAATATCTTAAGATATTTTTTTCATTAATAAGTTGTTATAGCTGAATTAGTCTATTCAACTTCTATACTGAATCAGTTATATGATACTAGTATTTTTTTATTCTAGAAGAAAAAGGGATGATACACAGGGGGATTGAAGTAAAGATGAAAATAAGCACTCGCCAGTTGCCACTCGGCGACTAAATGTGAAAAATTGGTGACTAAAATTTGGAAAGTACTGGCCAAATGCAGGATTCCCCCAAAGGTGTTTTGTGAAAAGAATTGCAGGGAAAAACTCTGCAAATTTCGACACAAATTTTGTTTAAAAACAAATTTCGAAAAAAGATCTCGGAAAAACATGAATTTCGTGTAAGTATCGTGCAAAGACATCGTCTAAAGAACACAAATATCGTCAAAGAATTGCTAATATTGTCGAAGAATCGTAAAAGAACCGTAAATATCTTTACAAAATTGCAAAAGAAAAGCAATTATCGAAAAAAAAACCCCGCATATTTTGTCAAAACATCGGCGAATTTATCAAAGAAACATGCAAAAAAATGTGAATACCATCAAAAAATCGCGATAACAAATGCGAATACTGTAAAAAAATTGCGATAACAAATGTCATTTACGTCAAAAAAACGTAAAAATGCAAATTTTATAAACAAAAAAAGTGTGAAAAAAGCGAATACCATCAAAAAACTGCAATTACGAATATCGTGAAAAAAATCGCGATAACAAATGCGAATACCATCAAAAAAGTCACGATAACGATCGACAATACCGTCAAAATATCGTGATAATGAATACGATTTCCATTAAAAAGTTTCGAAAATGAACGTGATTTTTGTTAAAAAGTCACAAAAAAGAATGCATATTTTATCAAAAAATCGCAAAAAAAAAAAAAAAAAAAAAAAAAAAACGCACATTGTCAAAGGATTGTGGAAAAAACGTATAATATTAGTTTCATGAGAGACACCCCCCCCACACACACACACACACTTATTTTTTAGAAAATTTATTGTAAATTTTATTTTTTTTCCCTGTTTTTTTTAATCAAACCTGCTAGTTATTGGATACACATTTTTTTTAATTTTTTTTTTTTTTTTTTTTTTTTTTGGGGGGGGGGGGTTACATCTTAATTCTAGACAAATAATTTCAAAAAAGAGGGTTATGGTTTATTTATGTCGTTAGCTACACAAGTACCTAAGCATAGTTGGACTTGTGTAGCTAACTACATATGAATGTTACATATAACTTTGCTGTTAATTTAAAATAGATTTGAAATTAGTACCTCAAGTTTATTCCAAACAATATAATTAAAATATTTTTAAATTTTTATATTTTTTTCCAATTAAAATATTTTTAACTAGTTCATATATTACTTATTTAGTCTAAGCTCATATGTATCTTGTAATTAAATATTCAATAACATAAATATACGTACTGGCTACTAAAGAAATTATTCCCACTAGGCAATAACTGGCTACTAAAAAAAGACAACCTACCGACCAATGGCCACTAAGCAAAATTCCTTATTTTCATCTTTAGATTGAAGCCCCCCCCCCCAAAAAAGTATAAATAGTGCTGAATATATAAGTTTGGTAAACAAATTTGTTTCTAATATGTGGCAGATGTACTATTTTAAAGCATCTTTAAGATGTTTAAAAGATGCCAATGAAGAAAAATTGGCTTAAAAATAAGAATTTCTCTTGGTATTATCGACAACATTGTGAACCCGTATTTTTGAATGAATAATTCACAAATAGTTTTATTTCTTGGTTTTATGAATTTATTCTATGTTTTTAAAAGTTATGTACTATTATTGCTTTCTTTTTTTTTTATCAGTTGAAGAAAACTATTTACAAAGAATCAGTTAAATATCAAATTTGATTTAGGCATACTTACCCCAAAAAAATAAATTAGCTGAAATTGCTGGGATTTAATTTTGTGAAGAATCTGTTTACCTGACAATTATTTTTGCTAAGTGTATGTAAACAGATCCATTTTTCATATCCTTAGTAAAATTAAAGTGCAATATTTTATATAAGTATCAGAAATGTCTGGAATATTTTTATCAGTAAGCTGAAAATGCTAACTTGTTATTTTTTTTTTTTTCATCTATAAAACCAACAATACAAGTAACTAAATTTTCTTCTTTGTTTTAACTTTAATCTAATAATTAGCCTATAATCAAAATTGTGAACTTTGCTTGTTAGTTACCCATTTCATTCTTTAAATTTTCAGATATTCTGTGTACATGGTGGTCTTTCCCCATCAATTCAAACATTGGATCAAATTCGTACAATTGACAGGAAGCAAGAAGTTCCTCATGATGGTCCTATGTGTGACCTCTTATGGTCTGATCCAGAAGGTAATTTGATATTCTTTTTATTTCTTGAATATAATATTGAAAATTTTAAGATATAAGCTATGTAGACTATCTTATATGCACATTAAAATAGAAAATAGAAGCTTCATTAAATCTGCTGTTAAACTCAGGGATACCGCCGACTTGCTACAGCACGTAACATATGCAGAAATCGGCGATGGAATGCAAAAAATTTGAGCTCATGCATCCCGCAGGACGGGTAATTTTTGTCCAAAAATCGCAAAGAAAGGCACAATTCATTAAAAAATCACAATAATGAATAATTTCCCACAAATTTCGTCAAAAGATTCGTTAAAAAATGGTTAATTCTGTTACAACCCCCCCTCCCCACCCCACAAAGGCAGATTTCCTCAAAAAATCATGGAAAACGACAAATTTTGACAGAGAAATGCGATAAAATGACAAATTTTGTGCAAAAATTGCGATAAATTGATGAATTTTGTCAAAAGCTGCCCGGAAAAAGGCAATTTTCATCAAAAATTCATGATAAAACTGTGACTTTCGTCATAAGATCGCGAAAAAATGGCAAATTTCCACAAAGAAGCAAATTTCGTCAAAAAATTGCGAAATAACGAATTATTTCCTGCAAATTTCGGCAAAAAAAATGGCTAATTTTGTTATAAAATCCCCAGATAAAAACAGATTTCCTCAAAAAATCTCAACAAAACGGCAAATTTTGTCAAAGATTCACAAAAACCGTCAATTTTCATCAAAAAATCATGATAAAAAAGTAACTTTCGGCAAAAGATCGTGAAAAAAATTCAACACCCCTTATCTCCATTTCTTCAGGAGAGATTTTTGCGGTTCTGGAGAGAGACATTCTAGATTTCTGTTTGTGTGTGGGAGGGACGGGGGTTGGACTTTTCTCCATGAAGCATTTAAAAATCTGAAATCTTCCTGGCGTACCATTCAATGTTCCGGGAAAGGAATGTCCTTCGGTACAACACCCTGAATTCAATACTTCTTTTCACGATGTTAGCGAGAATATTTCAACAATTAATGAACATAATTTCTTCAAACTTAATATTCTGTTAGATGTTGACATAAGATGTTCCTGATTAGATTTTCGTGTAAATTATGTAATAGACTATGCTGCATTTTTTACGATATTTGTGATAGCTCTATTTCAAAACTTATACATGGAATTTAATCAAACTTCATATTCTGTTGCATTATTACATAAATAGATCCTTATTAGGTTTTGTATACTGCCCAAAAGGTGTCGCTTTTATGCTCTTTGAATTTCAAATTTTGATTGTAGAAATCTAAGAGCGTGTGAGCCAAAATTCAACAATTCGTTTGGGTAATGAAGTGCTAATATTTTGTTTTAAAATGCACATACGTCAATGAACTTATGTTAATTGAATCCTCATGATGGACATAAGTTATCATTTAATTTTGATATCGTGATTAGTGAAATCGGAAGTTTTAATATGTATGAAATAGAAATTTTGTGATTAGCACATTCGAATATTTTATCTTCGACATTTGAAGGAAAATGAAAATATTACCTTCAGAGGAATCTGTTAAAAATTTTAAAGTATCGATTAAATCGAGTTGGCCATAGTATCGATTAAATCGATTTAAAAAATCAAAATCGCCCATCACTAACCCATTCATTAAACAAAAAGTACCCCTTTATGCAACAAAAGTATTCTTTTTTCAGGAAAAATGTCTTTCAATAGATCAGTTTTGCTCCTTTTTAAAAGAAATGTGAATAATAGTGTGATACTTGTTATCTTCTACACTCAAATAAGTATTATTTTATAATTTAATTTGTATCTTACAAATTTATTTTTAAAAAAGTAAAGAAAATTTATCTTAATTGTTTTAAAAAAATAATATTGGCTTTAATTATTTATACAATATTATTAAAATAATTATTGCATTTAATTTTTCTTTTGCAAACAGGGTTGGCGAGTTTTTGCCGAAGGTGGAAAAAACCTGGTAAAAACCGTCCCGGCAAAAATAGGTTTTTGCCAAAGAGGTGGCAAAAATAGGCTGTCCATTTAAATTTTTTCCCCAGAAAGAGAAAAATATTTCACAAAAGAAAAAATAAACTGCATACTTAATTAAAAAATCAATATTATTCTAAATTTATTTTAACTTTTAAGTTAAATAAGTATAATTATGCACTTTATGAAAGAATACTTAACTTTTATAACAAGATTATAAATGAAAAAATACCAATTTTAATATAAATAAATAGAAACTTCATTTATTCATGTTTATACAATTATTAATTCACATAATAGAACTGTTGAGACTGAGTAAAGCATTTATATTTATAGTTTATATATGTTAGAAATTCGAAGAAACAGCTATAGTAACCTAAATTTAATTTAATATAAAATTATATTTAAAGCAGAAAACTATTAAATTTCAAATATTTCAGCAATATCTTCCTCACAACCTAAATTTTGCTGCTTTAGCATGGCATAACAGTAAACAAGTTTTGAAAGAGTATCTGTTGAAGTATTTCGAATCTCAGTTTGCACAAATGAAAAATTTGAAAAAAATCTTTCAATAGCAGCACTGCTTGCTAGACATATTTGAAAGTGAAAATCTTTTGATAATTAAAAAAAAATATGTATGTTAATGACTGATAAAATACTTTACTTACAGGGGTCTGTCTAGACTTTTCTAGTCTTTGTGAAAATTCTAGACAGTTTTGTGAATTTTAAATTATCAGGTTTTCAGGTTCTACCCTTCACATATAGAGAAGCTAACTAATATATTTTTTGGAGAGTTCATTTGTTTATTAACTGGACAGATTTTATTTTAAAATGATTAAATTTGTGAAAAGTTCAGTTTAAAGGTGAAATGTTGATTTGAGAGACAAATAATTTTATGAAGAGCCCTGTTTGAGGTTAAAGAATTTTGTGAAGGATCCTGTTTTAAGATAAATTAATTTATGAAGGATCCTTTAAAGTACCTAAAATTTTCCTAAACATATCCCTGACTTAAAGTAAAAAAAATTAGATATGTAATTTTTTATTTTGTTCTTAAATTCCTAAGTAAGATTGAATCCCACCTATTTTTTAAAGATTTAAAATATTTCATATTAATTAATAAGCAAATGAAATTAAAATATTAAATAGTACACTGTTAAATTTAATTGCTTATACCATTACTATCCTTATTAGCATGCAGATTTTATTACACATTAAAGACATATAGGTTTTTTCCATTTTTGCCGGTTTTTTCCATTTTTCCCCTGGTTTTTTCCAGTTTTTTCCACTGTCCTGGCAAAAATACCTTTTTGCCGGCAAAAATGCCAACCCTGTTTGCAAATGAACAAGTTCAATTTTTGCGTCTAAAAATATGACTTATTATTAGTGGGGACCCGCTTTTGTCAAAAAGGGGCCAAGAATTTTAGAAGTCCTGGGTCACTGGGACCCAGTATTTTTCAAGTCCAGTGTCATCATTGTAAGCTCATTCAAATCTTTTTGTGCTGATTTTGAGCAATTCATTTTCATTGACATCACTTTTAAACTGTATATATCTCTCTAATTGCTTTGTATTTCATCTAGCCATAAAAATTATTTTGGTAATATCCATTACTTGTAACATTGTGTTGTCTGTTTTAAGCAGGGTTCTCGCTGTTGCTTGCCATTGTGCCAAATTGTGACAAAATGCTCCATTTGGTGATTAAAAGAATAACCAGACTTGCCAAATTGCGAATGCTTAATTTCTACTCCCTTTTTTTTTGTGTGTGTGCCAATACAATGGAGATTCTTATCCGTATTGCTGGATGATTGGGTGTTGCTTTAAATGTTCAATTGCACCGTGTCATTATAGAGATTTTTTTAACATTTATAGAGATAGTGACTCAACACCATTCAGTTTAGAAGCAGCCAAAGAGAGAACTAGTGCAATATCTATTGTCAGCAGTGGTGTAGTCGTAGAAAAAACAGAGGATATACACTCTAAGCAGAGGGTATACCTTAGAGTGTATATACTATAGCTTTCTTGAGGAACAGATGTTATAGGATGTTCATTTAAAAAATCCAAAAGATGTATGGTGTATACCCACATATATCCCCCACTACATCCCTTAAATCAAGTGCTAAATAGGGAAAAGTTTTTCTGTAATGCTGCTTTGAAATTAGCCTTTGCCATATCATTTATTAGTTGTAAGCAAAGTTATCATTGGCTGATTAAATTTTTATTGATTAAAAGCTAAAATCTCATAGCAATTTTTAGTGTATATTTTCACATTGGTAAATCATTGATAGCTGTTTTTTAATTTTAATTGCCGAAACGCCGGTGAAGGCTTACTTTGGAGACACGAAATGTTTTGGTTTCTGTCTGTCTGTTCCTCGATAACTGCCGCAAAAAACACCCGATTAACTTGAAATTAAGTGGGTATGTTCTTGAGATACCTGGATTTAGCTGTATAGTATTCTGCTCTATTTGATTCATTTGTTCGGAAAATACAGGACATTTAATTTTGCACCATAATGCTTCTCTATGGCAATTCAGTTGTTTTGAAAATTTTCATTTGCTGAAAGAAAATGGCTCATTTGCTCAATGGCATTCAATGACATGACAAATTGGATACTGAAATTTACAAATACAAGGCTGAAATTATTCAACTTATTTTGAAATTTGTCTATGCATTTGTCAGATTTTTTAATTACTGTAATTTTTGGATAATTTTTATAGATGTGTTCCAATATTATAAAACAATTTGTTTTAGAGATTTACTTATTTCAAATATATTTATTCCCTTTTTTCTTTTACTTTTTATAGTTGCCTAGCAACCCTTTATCATAATATTAAAAGCATGTATAGTGTAATAATATTACGTCAGTGTAATGTTTAAATTTACATGTAAATAAAGGTAAATGAAAAAAATATATATATGAACTAGTATTAAAAAATGCTCTGACGAGCACCAAAAAAGGTTAATATGTTTTTAAAGTATGAAAAAGTGTTTGACAAGAGCTTCTAATTGAAAAAGAGAAAGGACAAGAGGTCCCTTCTTGGCTGCAATTCACTGTCAATGCCAAATTTGAAAAAATTATATTTGCGCTTTTTCCATATAAAAGAAATCAGTCACTGTTACGATAAAATTGTATAGTGTAAAGGCATAATTAGAAAAGACGAAGGGTGATTAAACATGAATGTAAAGCAAAATAGGGCCAAAAACCATAGTTCCTGCAGCCAGTGTTGAATTCAAACACTTTTCTCCGGGAGGGTCTTCTGTGGCTTTAATAGAATAGAGTTCTAAGGGGATCATACTTTTTTACCATTAAAAACACAAAATCTCAAATTTTATTGGGAGGGGGGGGGGGATTTGATACCTTCGTGAGGGAATGTCTCCCGGCCCACCTCCTGCATTCAACACTGCCTGCAGCGTATCACATTCATGTAGTCCCACCATAAACTGTCACAGTGTAAAACAGCACAGAAAACTGATTTGTAGTGCAGTTGATGCAGAGTCAACAATGCAGTTAACATGTAAAGCACGATTGAAAGTTTTACGCAGATTTCTTCTATATGGAAAAAGCACAAATATGATTTTTTCAAATTTGGCATTGACAGTGAATTGCAGCCAATAAGGGACCCCTTGTCCTTTCTCTTTTTCAATTAGAAGCTCTTGTCAAACACTTTTTCATACTTTAAAAACATATTAACCTTTTTTGGTGCTCGTCAGAGCATTTTTTAATACTAGTCATTTAAATTTTTTGATAATTATATATTGAATATAAGAAAACCTTAGTTGCTTTTAAATATTCCCAGTACTTTTTCTTATTTCGCTCTATATTAAACTATTTAATCAATGGACAAAAACGTGAAAAAACGAAATTAATTTTAATTTATTTGTACAGAAATTGACAGATTCAATTAATTTTAGATAATACATATTTTGTAGAAAAATAATGCGAATAGAAATTTTTATTCTTTTCGCATAGGATTCGTGGCATTCTTATTTACTTGTTTTAAAAATCGGAAATTATAAATATGAAATATTTCCTCCATTAGCGTGATTTTTGTGATCATGGCATCCAAAGGTCGCTAAACATAACTTTATAGTCAATGCACATAAAAACGAGTTTTCCCATTTAAATTAAAAAAAAATTTAAGTAAAATATTTTTATTTCTCCTTCCTGATATCTGTTGGAATAGCTTATTCCAATTATTGAATAATATTCTTGGACATTTTCAGGGAAATTATAGGCTAAGTTATCTTCCTTGGAGAAAGTCGCTCGAAATACAGCCTTAATAGATTTACGTCAAACCAAGGATGAAAATATATTGAAAATTCATTTCTAGTATTATTTGTTAAATTGACATTGAAATCACCAGCTGTAATTAAATTTTTATGTAATATACAGTGGAGCCTCAGTTCACGATCCATTCTTGTACCTGACTTTCTGTATGTGATATAAATTTTTTGGGCGCTCTATCTCAAGAACTAATGTATGGGATTAAAAAAAATTATATTCAGGCAACGCCGACTATATAGTACCGGCCAAGCCATTTCGCGAAAAACCGCCGAAAAAGTGTAGCTGGATTCAGCTTCAAACCTTGAACCATTTCATTGAATCACGTGTAAGTCCACGTGACGCAAACCCTGCCCAAATTAGCATTGAATAAGCTGCTTTCTGTTCTGTGCACATGTTTGCACACGTGTCATTGTTTTGGTTCAGAGTTTACATGATTGGTCTGAATAACTTAGGCAAAGTATCAGCGTCCTCTGGCGGGAGATTTCCTACATTAATCTGAAATAGACAGGCCTTTAGTTCTTGTGGGCCATGATTCAGGTAATCCCTGATATAAATTGATGCTGTTTACATTTTGATTTAAATCGTTCAACAGATGGCTTAATCGTGTTGCATTTTTCATTATTTTCGCAGTAGTTCTATCTCGTGGCTTTGTTTACATTTTGGTTTCAATAATCAAACACATGGCACTGCTATACTGAATTGTTCCGATTACCAAAATATCTCTATCGCAGGAATTAATGCGCAAATTTTCATCAAACTTGAGATTTAGGCACACTTTGATTTATATTATTGCTCATTGTGTGTTTTGGGTAAATCTCCCAACAAGTGTCTCATATATGCTGTATTTTTCCCGATATCCGCAACAGTCCTATTTCAAAAACTAACGTTCGGAATTTCATGTCTTTAGAATCCTCACGGTGAGCATATGACTGTCATTTGATTTTGGCACTGTAATAATGAATTTTGACGCATTAAATGCATGAGATAGAAAATAGTTTTGGGGTTACCATATCCGATTAGTTCTTTATCATCAGAGTAATCGACGGTTCATCTACACCGTATTGTTTAGCTATTTTGATTACACTATTATCGTTCTTAAGTTTTGTCACTACTTCTTTTCATAATTGATCAGTAATTCGATTAAGTTTCTTACTACTGCTATCACTAACCGCTTTTTCATTCTTAGAAGTCATAATAAAAGCTAAAATTTTCGCGAAGCTGATTAAAATTAAAACAATAAGTTAAATTTTTTACTGTATTGAAGGTCACAAAGCACTCTGATATGCACACTTTACTCCAAACTTGACCTATAACAAGAGTTATGTGAGGGTTGCCAACTGAACTATTCGACAGTTTTGGTCACGAATCGAGTTATCCTATGCCGAAAGAGTAAAATTTTGATCACTGAAGTTGGTCATAAACCGAACTAGTCAAAAACAGAGGGGGCCGTAACCAAGGTTCCACTGTTTTTTGACCGATAAGTTTGCAAATATGGCATTATTTATATATTCAGTGGCGATGATCATTATGCAACTTGGCGATTTAGCCGATTAAATTTGCGATTTTAAAGTAGCGTTTGTTAATAACGGAAAATTGAGAATTTCGATTAGAAAAATTAGGATAATTACTATAATTTTTATGCACGGTTTTAAGTAAACTGATTTTTTTTCATAATTTGAAATTTAGTACGTTTGGAAATGGAAGGGAGAGGGAAAGTATATCTTTGCAATGCTTTTTTGACAATATCTCAAACAAAAATACTTTTAAATGCCAATAGTTGCTTATCACAAATGTTACATTCACTTCACACCATCACAAAAGTTTTTTACATCACCATGTGTTTTTTTCATTTGATGCTTTCCTGGCACAGATGCCATATATGCACAACATTGTGCGATATTCTTCTGACGCCAACTTCGCAAAAGCTTAGTTTTCAAACTTCAATTACATACATATATATTAAGGTACTAGTTAGTTATCCCGTCGATCAATTTCGCCAAACTATAGAAATTGCCAAACTCATAGCGAAATTATACATATAGACATAATTTTCATTTTAAATAACACAAAAAAATGATTTGTAGAATCTTAATAAAAAATACAAAGTCCAAATAAAAATCCCTTAATGGCATTTTAAACACGTGCATCCTATTTAATGTCATTGGATTCGACATTCAAGATCATCCATTATTGGAATATAATATTATAGTTTGGCGATGGATTTTTGGTCGACGGGATAACCAAGTAGTACTTCTATTAACTATTTTCTATTATTTTTCAAAAGAAAATAATAACGAATAAAAATCGGTGATAATTGATTATCCCTTCGACCAAAAAATTATCGCAAATTATAAAATTAAATGCCAATAACGGATTATCATAAAGGTTACATTCAGTTTACATTAAATAGGTTACCCATGTTTGTTATGCCATAATATGATTTTGAATTCAACTTTTTATTTGTACTTTTATTGATATTTTACTAATTTATTTCTTCTTTCGTTATTTAAAATAAAAATTAGGTCAATATGAATTACATGGTGAATAAATTGATGATTTGTAAAATTTGGCGAAATTGGTCGACGGGATAATCAAGTAGTATTGAAAAGTTTAATAACTACAGAATGAAACGATTTATAAACTTTAACAAAAATAAATAAAGGTAAATATATATATATTTTTTAATAAACATTAGCCCGGTTATCTTATCATACAAAATAACAAAATTTTCGTGCCAACTAAGTACCCTAATGCATATTTGGACATTACATCCCTATTTAAAATCGATTGAATGCTATTTAAGATATGGACAGAATGTGAAGTTTTTGTTTTACTCTATATCTTTTCCTTGTGTAAATTAGGACGTTATATGATCATAATTAAAAAATCTTATATTTAGTTCCTGAAGAGAAATTTTGGTTTTCCCAGATACTTTTTTCCGATGTACTTGTTTTTTCCCCATTTTTTTCTACTATTAAAATATGTACTTCTCTGTTATCCCGTCGACCGATTTCTCCAAATTATACAAATCGCCAAACTAATAGCCAAATTATACACATTGACATAATTTTTTATTTTAAATAACAAAAAAAGAAATAATTAGTGAAATATTAATAAAAATACAAACAAAAAGCTGAAATAAAAATCACTTAATGACATTCTAAACACGTGAATCGTATTTAATGTCATTCAATGTGACATTCACGATCATCCATTATTGGCATTTAATCTTAAAATTTGGCGATAATTTTTTCGTCAACGGGATAACCTATAAGTACCCTAAAGTTCAAAATGTTAGGACACTCGAGAAAATCATCCCATGGTCATATAAATGCATGTTATTTGAAAAAATAATTATGGATTCGACCAAAAAAATAATAACATTACGTTCACAACTTTATTATTGAAACTAAAAGCTTCGCAATAAAAACAAATAACTATGTTTTTCACATGATTTGTTTAATTTGAATGAATTATGATACATACATGACAATTTTTATATTAAATTTGGTGGCAATGAATAAAAAAAACTACAATCGCAACAGCAGAAGACAATATTCAACTGGAGGTTTAAGACATAAATTCGATTTTCTCAGAAACCGTCAAACATACAAAGAGGAAAAAGAAAACTGTTCTAAGTTTTATCAAGACGATAAAAATAAACCAAAAACGAAGTTAATCCATCCATAATTACGTTAGCTATTGCTTGTTGAATTTTTCGTCTTCATTTTTTCGTTTAAAGTTAAATAAAAAACTACAGTAAACTGCGATAATTTTTTGAATCCTATCATTTTATTCGTCTCGTCGAGTTCTATCTTATGAAACTAAAATCACTGTCGTACGTCAACTGGTTCGCTAGAAATTTTGAAAAGACGTTCGCATTTTCTATTTCTTAAACATACTACCGCGTTTGCTATGATTAAAAGAAAATCAATATAATTTCATATTGGAAAGAAAATGGAAATTTTCAAGTATCTTTTAATAATAAAAGATAAAGGAAGATTGATTTTACGGCACGAAAACAAGAGATTATGACATCATATACCGAAAATAAAACTAATCACTTTGGTGCTTAAATTAAATGGTCTTGGATTATGATATTAATCCTTAGTTATTTACAGAAATTTATTATCAAAATTTTAAAATTTGTCGGAAGAAGGTTAAGTTAAAGATTTTTTTTAAATATTTAAAATAATAATAAACTTGTTGTTAAGCAAGTGGTTGGATAGTAAATTTTACAGGGTTCGTACAGACTCCTTGGACTCCTTAGAAAGTACTCAGAAATGAAAACGTTCCCAAGTAGTACTTAGAACTACTTAGATAAACAAAATACTCCTTAGAAACTCCTTAAATTGTATTGCAGTTTTGCATGCAAGCAATATTGCTCCTGGGGAAAAAAAAAAAAAAAAAAAAAGATTGTTAAACAAATGGTAGAGCCTTTATTCAGGTCACTCATCAGAAGCACAGCAGTGATTGGTTGGGATCATACTAATAGCTACCAAAGTGATTTACTTTTCACGGCCTTAAGGGAAAGAAAAGTGAAAAGAATAATCCAGACACACCTCTAAGCTTCTAATTTCAAAAAGTGATTACACTGTTTAATTCCTTCACAGCTAGATATACAACTTTGATTTCTTCTTCATAATATGATTCATCATCCTCAGTTTGCTGATAATGGTAGATTCATAGGCGATTCTCGTCCGAAAATTTAAGGCATCCTCTTCCGAAAATTTGAAATTGGGTTATCACTTCCACATAGTTGCCAACTTGTATGGTTTAGGGCACGGAAAAAAACAATCACAGAGAAATGCAAATTTCATGAAAGGATCGCCGAAAAAGCACACATTTCGTCAATATTTCATGGAAAAACAATGATTTTGTCAATGTTTTTGTCAACGAATTTGTCAAAAGATAGCTGAAAAACATGAATTTCCTGTGTAGAGATGGGAATGCTCGGAAAAAACCCGGAAAAATTGGGAAAAAACCCGTTTTTGGTTTTTTTCCGAAGGCTTATTTTTCAATTTTTCCGAACTGGAAAAATTGAAATTTCATTTATGAAATAATATAGTGAAAATTTTGTAATAATTCATTCTCATACTTTTTATTTTATTTATTTTTATGTTGAGTGTCCCACATGAAAACTTTAATGTGGGTAATCTGATCTCTGAGCAGAAATCTGTTTGAGAAGACTTGAAAGGATCCTTCACATTTTTTTCTTGTTTGTAACACCAGACCCTTCGCAAAATTTCTCTTGAAATTAGACATTTCAGAAAAAAGTTTAATCTACAAATTGAATCTTTCGCAAATGCAGTGATTGAAGAAAAAAAAATCTCATACCATATAGCAGATGAATCTTATCAAGTTGTATATATGCATAAATAACCTTATTAAAAATGTCTAAATAGGACTCTAAAAATAGTAATAATTTCTTATTCACAAATTCTGAATATATTTTGTATAAGTATATATATATAAGAAATTCACAATTTTACAAAAACAGGATTACATGAAAAAAATCTAGATGTATAATTAAATGCAACTTCTCTTTTTAAAAATTAATTCATGTCAAAATTATTTCAATAATATGCCAATTAATAGAAATGGTAAAATTAAAATTTAACATAAAATTTGAAGCATGCATTTATTACTGTTTTCTATCTTTTCAAGAAGTAAGTATTGAATTCGTGAAAATTTTGACTTCCAGTTTTTGGTGTATTTAAACATTTTAGAAGGTCCTTGGAAAATATCTGTTACTCTGTGAGTCTGTATGGGACAAAAATTTTATGGGCACTTGATCTCAAGAACTGATGCACATAATTTCACAAAACTTTAGATTCAGTTACACCTTGATATAAACTCGAGATGTTTAGTTATTAGTTATATCGCCTAACTGATGGCGCTGCTATGCTACATTATTCATAATTTCCACAATAGTTCTATCTGAAGAACTGATGTATGTATTTCCATAAAACTTCAGATTAAGTTAATCTTTGATATAACTTTATGCACATTACTTTTTGTTGTAAATCGCTCAAGAGATGATGCTGCTATGCTGCATTATTCATGATTATCGCAATGGCTCTATCTCAAGCACTAAAGAATGATTTTTTTATTATCAAACTACAGATTCAGACAGTTCCTGATATTTATTAATGTTGTTTAGTTTTTGGTGTAAATTGCCCTATAGGTGGCACTACTATGCTGCATTTTTCAAGATTTCGTTATAGCTGATTAATTGAATGTTTTTTCAAGGTACTGAATCTAAAATTGACCTCCATAATGTACAGTAATGTTGCAAAAACATGGTAAGTTTGCATTAGAAAAGTACAACTGCGATGAAAAAAAAAAACTCCATATTTTATTACAAGTAAATACATTCCAAATTATACTTTCCTTCTTGATTAAACTTTGAAATTAAGTAGTTTTCTAAAGCATAGTAGAAGTTTATCTCACTGTGTAACTGCTTTTGTTATTTTCTCTCAAATAGCAAGCATTTTCTATTTGTAGTGTTCTGTTTTCATAACTTTTGAGTTCCATTCTTAGAAATATGAAATTACCATATGGAAACATTATTGAATATTGTTTCTTACTCAAGAATAGAGTACCAGATTTCAGGATAGAAAGAAAAAAATTACGTTTAATTAAACTTAAAAAAATTCTGGTTTCAGTGAATGAAAAAGTAACAGTCAATAAATCCTATGCTATTTTTTAGTTGCAGACCTGAGTAAGCTAAACTAAAACTTAGTTTTGTTTGAATTTAGATAATAAAACTAATCAAAAGTTTGTGGTTGAGATTGGAAATCTATACCAAAACTAAACATATCTTTTAAAGGAATTAAAATTATAATTGTAAGAAAAAAGTGTAATAATGTAAAAATATACATTTTTTTTTTTTTTTAAACAAGCAATGGAATTTTTTTTAATACTGATATTGATAATAATGACAAAATTGCAACAATTTCTTTAAACTAGTATCATTTACTTAAAAACTATAGTTATGTAAATGGAATGCATAATTTATTTCATTCCAAACTGCAGAGATATTGGCTCAGGTTCTTACATTAGGTCAATTGGTAGTTAAACATGTAACTGAAAAATCATTTCAACAGAGATATGATTAACAAATAAGTGTTTTAAAAATTCTTAGGCTGTGGGGAAAAAAAAAACTAAACTTTTAAAAGCAGGCTTTGCTACTTTCTTTTTATTTTGTAATATAAAGTGAAAATAATTTTCAATTAATACAAATAAATGGGAAAAAATGTTTATTATTTAATATTCTCTAAGAAAATATAATTTATTTGGGAGAAACAGTCATGAAAAATCAATTTTTCTTTTTTTTCCGAAAAAAAACTGGTAAAAAACCAGTTTTTTTCCGCCACTTATATTTTTCCAGAAAATTTACATCTCTATTCCTGTGTGAATCGCGGATAAAACAACAATTTCACCAAATATCACAGATAAAACGCTAATTTCACCTGAAGACCGAGGGAAAACATCGATTTCGTTTAAAGATTGCAGATATAATATCAATTTCATCAAAAGATCGCGGGAAAAAACGGCATTTTCAATAAAAGATTGCTTACAAATATTTTGTCCAAAGATCATTGAAAAAAAATGTCGATTTAATCAAAAGATCACGGAAAAAACTCTGATTTCGTCAGAAGATTGCGGGAATAAAATGCCATTTTCGAGAAAAGATCGTGTGAAAATGCAAATTTTGTCTAAAAATCATCGAAAAAATGTCGATTTCATAAAAAAGATATGGGAAAATGCTGCTTTCGTCAAAAGATCGCAGAATAAACGCCGATTTTTCTAAAATATCGCAGATAAATCGCTGATTTTGTCTGAAGATTGCGGAAAAGTGCCGATTTCGTCAGAAGATCATTTATAACCCCCCCCCCCTCTCTCTCTCTGGTGGGATCCTTGCCGAATCGGGGCTGTGCAAATGCATGCCACATAAATAACAACAAAAGTGGCAAGTCCTTAAAATTTTTTGGACTCCTTGGATTTTTTCTTCCCAACTCTGTATGAACCTTGATTTTAATAATATGTCCTACATAGATATAAATGCCAATAATTTGCATCACATAGATATCGATGTCAAAATGATGTCAAGATTAGCAGGAAATAAGTGTCTTTATTGGGTGATTTTAGCGATCAAAAAAGAGTTTGATTTATATTTAGATAAAATCCTAGATCTAATTATTATAGAAATGTAACAAAAGTGAAATTTTTGAGAAACAAAAATTGCGAAAACATGAGAATTCTAAATTGTATTTTAGAATTCTAATTTTTTATATCTCCTTTTTAATAAATTACTTATACATCAAATACAAGTTTTTGTGGTTAGTAGGTAAAATTAAAAAGAAAAAAAAATCAATACTGCTGCACATTCAATGGAAAATTACAAATGTAAATTTAATGAGTCAATGGGGGGTTTAGGGGGGCAGAGCCCCCTTGAAGAAATGTACTTTGTTATCTAAAAAATTATACTAATATGCAGTTCATAAAATTTTAGAATATCCTTGTATAAAAAAGGGATCAATTTAATGCATCAAATTTCTGAAAACTTCTACGTATTTTTAAATGCGTTCGTAACTATATAAATACGTAGCACTTATAGTCATGTCTGGTCTATTCGTTTGTCTATCCGTCTGTCCACACATAACTATAAAAATAATACCCAACCAAATGGTTTGAAATTTAAAAAATATATAATTGTTGCATAATTTTGTCGTGTCATTGGAAATTTTATGAGCATCGGATATATAATTTAATTATAAGGACAATCAAAAATATTCTGTTATATAACGCCAAAGGGAAGAATACCTTCAAATGCATTTTAGACATGTTACACTTTTCGTACATTTTGAAATTGATAAGCATCTATGAAGTGCATTAAAATAAATATTTTATATAATGTGCAGTGCAAAGGATATTTGTACTTAAATTACATGGCCACACAAAAGTATTTCATTGCATAATGGTATACAAGGAAACGTTGTTTGGAGAGTATTTTAATTATATTGTATTATTTAACGTTTTATTAAATTGCTATACAAGTTACTTTCTATATAACAGAAAACACATAATATTTACAGGGACACGCAAAAGATTTCAAATGCGATACTGCGATGAAGTAGTGTAAATAATTGATGACTGCTGGTGGTTCATTTTTGTTTTGATATGAGCTTTTAACTAAAATTTTGCATGTAACATTCTATGTATAAATGTCATAATTCATATACAGGGTTTTGATATAACACATACAAAAGAATTTCTAAGGGAAATTGTGTATAAACGGAAATAGCTTAAAAGTTTTTTTTTTTCTTTTAATTATGCAATTTCTTGTTGAACTACATTTAGTACACTAAGATATCTTTGTGCAATGTAGATAAAATAATATACAAGGCCACACAAAGAATTGGATACAAGGCCTTCTATGGATGATAATCTCTGGAACAATGATCTCAGTAGGTTTAAGTGTGTACGTCTCAATTAAATTACAGATTATAATTAAATAACAGCCAATTAGTATCGTGTAAATAAAAAGTGGGTAAAATAAGGGTTGTATAAGAGTATTCAAGTATGATTCCATTTACAATTTCTTGAAAGTGAAATTTAAATTTGTCATGCATTTTTAAAGCTTTACTAGAAGTTAAAATTAGTTTGTGAATTATGTTTGTCTGTCCATCTGGTTGTCTGTCTGTCTTTCTGAACTTGGTTTAATATCGTTGGATTGATCTATAATTGATATATTTTGAGATTTACTATGCACTGTTCGTTATCGAAAATAAAGTGCGTAAAGCTTGTAGTTTATTTGCTGAGACACTTAAAACTAGTGATGGGCGATTCTGGAAATTTTGAGAATCGATTAAAATCGATATCATATAAAACAACATCGATCATAATAAGAATCGATTTCTCAGTTCTAGAATCGATACTAAAATCGATATTTCGATATTTTGGTTCACACAGAGAAGATCCAAATTACTAATTCTAAAACTTAGACAATCAGCAGTACCGTAATTACCGCCTCCCGCCCCCCATCCCCATTTAGGGAGGCATAGAATTAAGTTATTGCAGATTTTAGAGACGGATATTAAGAATTTTAAATTTTAAAATGATTGTCATTTATGGTTTTCACTTACACAAAAACTTTGACAAATTTGAGAGACATAACTCAACCAATAACAACACTGAGTAACTTGGCATTAAACCGAGTATAAAGAGTGCCAAGAGCGTGTAACTAGGATGGGCAACAAAGAGTATACAAAAAAAAAAAAAAAAAAAAAAAAAAAAAAAAAAAAAAAAAATTTTTTTTTTTTTTTCTAATGCTAACCAAATGTTACACGAGATAGTTTGGAAGAACATAAAATATGCCCCATTCTCAAGGGGGCAGGTAACCCCCACTCTTGACGGAAAGGCGACCATAGCCCAAATGTATCTTTTGTCGAAGTTTCAAAATGAGGATTTATAATAAAATAGAACGAGAATTGGACATTTTAAAAATTGCATGCATACTTTGAACGGCCCATTTAGTAAAGAATGTCGAGGAAAGAGGGGGGGGGGGGGGGGGCGAGGGATTAGAACGGACGAACTTGAAAAAAAAAACGTAATTAACTAATAACCCAAATAACTGAGCTTCTAAACAAAAATATAGTGTTTAACTTAGTGTTGAATTCATGGGGTGGCCCCGCGGGGAACATGCACTCTTTGAAACTATAAAGAGTGCCAAGAGCATGTAACTAGGTGGAGAGAGAGGTAGTAACAGAAAAAAACGAGGAGATAAAAGCTTTATAACGATATGTTACATGAGATGGTGTGGAAGAAACAAAAAATATGCCCCCCACCCAGGGGGGCAAGGTGAATCCCAAACAGACAAAAGGGCGACCCCGGCCCAAATGTATCTTTTGTTGAGGTTTCAAAATATGGATTTATAACAAAATAGAACGAGGATTAGACTTTTTAAAAATCGCAGTCATAATTTGAACGAACCTGTAAGTTAAGATTGGTGAGGAAGGGGGGGGGGGGCGGTAGAACGGACGAATATGAAAAAAAAAAAAATATTGGCACTCTGAGAGTGCCAATAGAAGTGAAACCTTGAACAATTACGTGTGTATTTTTAAATCGTTAAGATATATAATTTTGAATCGCCAGGAAATACTTTTAAATGAATAAAAAAAGGTTCTATAATATTAAAGAACATATTAATGTCTATAAAAAAAAAAAAAAAAAAAAAAAAAAAACACGCGATACCATATATCCAGCAATTGTAGTTAACTCACTATAACTACTTTCTTACATTTTAAAACGCGATAAATACATCAACCAAAATTAGACCATACTATCGATACCTTAATCCTTATCCAAATAAATCATTTTGTATTAATGCCTGTTACAATATCTGTAGATTACTTTTTGAATTATTCAAATCGGACATTCCATTCAAAAGATATTATGAATTTAAAGATGACAATCTAAAGAAATAATAGCGCTGCTGAGTACTCGGTGGCCAATAAGCTTAGGGATTACGTGTGCAATCAAACGATTGCGGGTTCGAACCCCAGTTTCGCTAATATGTATCAATGTTTTTTTTTTTTTTTTTTTTTTTTTTTTGAAGAAGTTTGAAAATTAAAATTTTAACACATTATGGGTCCGTAACGTGACCTGAAATGGTGGGAGAAAATTTCTTTTGCTAGATTTGTAATGTATAAAGCATAAGCTTTCAATAGACATATTGTATGAAGGAAAACCCCCTCTGCCCCCCCCCCCCAAAAAAAAGGTCCCATAGGGAAAACCGGAAAACTGGAAAAGCAAAAACGGCGAGAAATGTTTAGCTATACTAGAATTTTTCTCATCACTGTAACTGCTATAGAAGCAAAGTTATAGCCTTTTAAAGATTGAAATGAAGTGAAGAAATAAGCAAAATTAGGTGAGTGATCGACAGAGGGGGGAGGGTCCACAGCTCTGGGGGTGCCATGTAGCTTAAACTTTTAAGTTAAAAATGGTAAAAAATTAAATGAGCGAAATTTTAAGGTGTATATTGGAGGAGGGTGCAAGCCCCCTCCCCCCTCAAAAATTTTTTTGTTTCTTTTGAAGAAACAAAAAAATATGCCCCCCCGGCGGGGCGCAGATAAACCCCAAACGTTCGGAAGGGCGACCCTTTATTTATCTTTTGTCAAGGATTTAAAATGTGGATCTAAAATAAAATAGACCGAGAATTGGACATTTTTTAAACTCTATGCATATTTTGAACGGCCCTGTAAGTTAAAACTGACGTGGAAGGGGAAATTAGAAGAGACGAGCGTGAAAAATAAAATATAATAAACTAATACTTCAAATAACTGGACTTCTAAACAAAAATATAACGCTTTAACCTAGTGTCGAATTAATGGAGTAGCCCTCAGGGGATTACCCCCCCCCCCCCCAAGAAGTTATGAGATTTATGCTTTTTAATGCACAAATTGTGATTTCCCCTCTCTTACAGAGCTGTAAAACATGATGCATTCCTCCGGAGTCGCAGAAAAATACCTGCATTCAACACTAATTTAGCCTAGAAAAAAAGAAAAAAAAAATCGAAATCGAATCTAAAGATCGACATCGAATCTAAAGATCGACATCGAATCTAAAGATCGAAATCGAAACTAAAGATCGATCTTACGGGCAGAATCGATTTTACATTTTTACTTTCTTTTGTAACTTTACAGAAGAGAGTATTAGATTCGTGAAAAATTTTGATTTCCCGTTTTTGATGGATTTATATATTTTAGAAGGTCTTTAACACGATTTCATGGTTTTTAAGAAATATCTGTCTGTGGGTGTGTCTGTCACTCTGTGAGTCTGTATACGACAAAAATTTCTGACCGTTCTATCTCAAGAACAAATGCACGGAATTCCACAAAACTTTAGATTTAGTTTGACCTTGATATAAACTGAATCTAATTAATTTTTGGTGCATATAGCCTAACAGGTGGCGCTGCTATGCTGCATTTTTTGCGATTTGCGCAACAGCTATATCTGAATAACGAATGAACGGATTTTCATCACATTTTAGATCCAGTTAGTCCTTGACATGAATTGATGTTTTTTGCATTTTGGTGCATATAGCTTCTCAGATGGCGCTGCTATACTGAATTTTTCACAATTTCCACTCAGCGCCATGTGAAAGGGGGGGGGGGCGAAAGGAAGCGGTCGTTCCGAGCACGGAAATTTAGGGGGCGCCAAATTTTTACTACTAACATCACTTCTAGCATATCACAAGAAAAAGTTAATAGGGGGGGGGGGGAGGGCTACATTGGAACTTTGAACCGGGCGCAGTTCTCTTTACGCACGCCCCTGTTTCCATTTTAGCTTTATCTCAAGAACTAATGCACGGACTTTCATAAAAATTTAGATTCAATTAGTCCTTGATATTATTTTATGCTAATTACATTTTGGTGGAAATCGCTTAAGAGATGGCGCTGCTATACTGCATTATTCATGATTAACGCAATAGCGCTATCTCAAGAACGAATTTTCATCAAAATTCAGATTCAGTAAATCTCGGACATAGATTAGTGTTATTTAGTTCTTGGTATAAATTGCCTAACAGGTGGCGCTGATATGCTGCATTTTTTATGATTTCGCAATAGCTGTATCTCGCGCTTTCATGGATTTTCATCAAAATTCAGATTCAGCTGGTACTTAATAAAAATTGATCCTGATCAATTTTTGGTGTACATCACTCAACAAAAAACGCTATTTTGCAAGGGGGGGGGGGGGGTTCTGAGGTTTCTTTAATTCTTCTATCTTAGAAACTAATACACAGAAATTTTGAAATTGGCACATCCGTCTATTTTATCTTCGACTTTTGAAGGAAAATGAAAATTATATTACCTTCAGAGAAATCGATTAAAAATTTTAAAGTATCGATTAAATCGAGTTGGCCGTAGTATCGATTAAATCGATTTAAAAAATCGAAATCGCCCATCACTACTTAAAACAATTTTACTACATTATCGTTTATGGGAAAATATAATTTTTCAACTTTGTAGCACCTATAGTTGTTACCTGGTCCATCCATGTGTTTGTCGGTCTGTTCACATATAATAGCGCAAAAACTACCAAGCTGAATGATTTGAAATTAAATATATAAAATCATTGCAAAATTTTGTTGCATTATTTCAAATTTTATAAAAATCCAGTCACAACTTAATAATAAAAATTTTCTCCAATCTATCAAATCCTATCATTTTTAAATAATTCAATCCTATCCCATGATAGATATTGATTCCAGGTTGCTATGGTGATTATTCCCCAGTTAAGATGTAGTAATATTATCCGTATAACTGATATCATATCTGTATAACTGAATTTAATATATAAAGTTGTTATAAATTTTGTATCTATAAATTTTTCCTTAGGAGTGCAGCAACTCCTACACCTAGATCTGAATATATTTTAAACTTCGTTATAGTAAGAACAAACCTCATTTGATAGGTTTGACGTGTAATTTTTGACTTGTTGATTCATTTATAAATTTATGTAATTTGAAAACTTTTGATTGCTCTTTGTATAAAGTTAAATTATACGCAAAGTGTGATTTAAAAAAAAAAAAAGTCATTAGAAGAGCTGATGTTGAGGCTCCTGATTTGCAGATTTACTAGTTTAAACTGCTAAAAGAATGTCAAACATTTACAAGGTTAGAGGACATTTAGAATGTATTTTTAATTTCTGTCATGGATAGTCTAATTTCAATTTTGTTAGCAATTACAAAATAATTGATTATTTTAAGATATTTTGATAGGAGATACAAGAAGGGGTTAAAAATACATTTTTCAGCGTTTCACGCCAAATTTATTTTGCTAACATTTCTTTTCATTTGGCGACTGTTTTTTATTTCTTATTTGCCAAATTGCTAATGTTGATCAAAAGCCAGAGAGAACCCTGATTTTAAGTTTGCAAAGTTAGTAACCCTGCTGCTCCAAGTTGAAGCAAATATCTTATATTACTTAATTCCTAACTGATAATGTTAATGTTTTGGTGAACTGGTATGTTCAATTCTGTTTTTTCAAATATCATATGTTGTTTATAAGGATTTATTTCTCTTATTGTAGATACTCAAGGATGGGGTGTCAGTCCACGGGGTGCAGGATATCTCTTTGGAAGTGATGTTGTAGCACAGTTTAATACTGCAAATGACATTGACATGATCTGCCGTGCACATCAACTTGTAATGGAAGGCTACAAATGGCACTTCAATGAGACAGTTCTAACTGTGTGGTCTGCACCCAACTACTGCTACAGGTTTTTTTTTTTTTTTTTTTTTTTTTTGTACTCTACTGTAGTTTTTTTTTTTAAATTATAATTTTCAAGTGTGTTAGATAATGAAACACGAATTTAAAATGATTTTTTGAAATATAATTTATGTACTACTTTAAAATATTGTGTATCATTCATTCATAAACTAGCTGATCTACCTGGCGTTGCCCAAGCTTATGATATTAATCAGTTTTCAAATGTTCATTAAGTAAAATTGATCTCAAATTTGTATGATTTTATATATGTAAGTCTATTTTGTCAGAATTTATATTTTTAAATGGAAAAATTGCAAAAAATATTGAAAACATACGATGTTTGGTATTTTATGCTGACCAAACATCAGCATAATGTTTGCTGATGTTGATTGCTGCCAACATCCATTAGAAAATCCTGGTGTGTAGGAGTAATCCATAAAATTTTCAAGTGGATTTTTTGTCACTGATTGCTGGAGTGTCAATGCTTTGAAAGGGGAAATGTGCTGGAATCATTATGAAAATGAATATTAAATCTTATAGTAAAAATGAACTGCATATGCTTCTCTTCATGGAATATTTTTGAAGTCATTTTTCAGGAAGTGATATTTTTTCTTTAATAAGTTCACCCATTCGTGTAAACTACATCTTTTGTCTGCATTAATTTTCCATTTTTTGTCTGCATTAATTTTCTATTGTGTGGTAAGATTATTCTTCACTGTTACAGTTGAACCTCGAAAATCCGGACCTCCAAATTCCGGAAATCTCTAAAATCCGGACATTTTTCTGATTTCAGTTTTATTAATTTTTAAAATAAGACATAGCTGTAATTTTCATCAACTGCAGTTAAATTCTGATAACTATACTAAATATATATATATATATAGATATATTCTGGTTAATATTGTAATGACTTGCCGTTAATTAAAGACTTTATTATTACAAAAATTAAAAAGCGTTCAACAAAATTTACAGTAATGAATCATGATGAAATGAATGAATCGTTGAATTAATCATGAATTTTTATACTTGAAAAAATTTGGGTTTAAAAAAAAAACGTAAATTCTGTCGAAAAAATGCAGAAAAAACGGAAAAATTTGTAAAAAAAAAGAAAGCTAAAACAAGCATGAAATCAATTAAAAAATCTTGTAAAAACGCACATTTCATCAAAGATTCATGATTCATTCATTTCATAATGATTCGTCTAACTCTCAATCGCCTTTGACAATCGGGAGGGAGGGCGTTTTCTCGGGATTTGAATCGGTCTATGAATACATACTCATGTGCCGTCTGAAGGAGTTCGTTGTCTCCAATTCGATTATTATACCTGAGCAATTTGGGTTTCGGCCCAAGCATTCGACTCAACACCAGCTTTGGAGAATAACGGAACTCATTCATGAGGGTTTTAATCGTAATCATAATACTGGAGTTCTATTCATAGACATCGCTAATGCCTTTGACCGAGTCTGGCATTATGGACTTATTTTTAAGTTAATTTTATACAGAGTTCCTCCCCAACTTATTTTTATTATCTGGAATTACCTTCGTGGTAGGTCCTTTTGTGTTAAAGTCAATAATTCTCTTTCTACTACCCGCATCATCGAGGCTGGTGTCCCTCAGGGGAGCCTTATCAGCACTTGGTTGTTCAACCTTTACATCAACGATATCCCACGCTGGATTCCCAACGTCCTCTTAGCATTATATGCGGACGACACGGCCATCTTGACTTCCAACATTTCACTTCAGACTGTGTTACTTAAACTCCAAACTTATCTTTTGGCACTTAATAATTGGCTTAGGAAATGGCGTATTAAAGTCAATGCAGCAAAAAGTGCCGCCATGATTTTTTCAAAGAAAGCTATCTCCCCAGACACTAATCTTTCTCTCAATGGTGACAGCATACCCTGGGTCACCAACTATAAATACCTAGGCATTCACCTAGATTCCAAATTAAACTGGGCTAGACAGATTCAGGATGTACTTCTCAAATCTAACAAAGCCCAAGGTTCCCTCAAATCTTTGTTGGCTTATCACAGCCGTCTGTCAATTTCAAATAAATTATTACTTTATAAGTCCTTTATCAGATCAACCATGACTTACGGGTCAGTTGTTTGGGGATCGATCTGTGAAACTCAGATGCAGAAAATTCAAATCTTTCAAAATGCACTTTTGCGTAGGATTTGTAAGGCGACTATGTTTGTTCGGAATGACGTCATACATGCTGATCTTAATATCAAGCCCATTGCTCAAGTTATCAAAAAACTTGCAATAAATTTTCATAGAGATCGCATTCTTATACCCAATGATGCGTTGCGATCCATCCAACCTTACAGTGTTAACGACACTCAGGGAAAGAAAAGACCGCTGGTCATCCTTAGTAGAGATGACGGATTTGCACCTCCATCGAAAAGAAGGAGGCGTGAACCCCCTTAAACGCATCATTGTGGACTTTCCAAATTCAAAAATTTTTTTTCGTTTTGTTTTATTTGGCATCCTCCCACTAATTTAGCTAATGACGTCTTCCTGCCTCGCTTTTGGCACCGGGTAATATTTACCTTCCTAACTTGTTCCTAGTTACCTTGGGGATTAAAAAATTTAAATACTTGATTAATTTGTGTGATAGATAAAGTTTTGTTATCCTTTTTTAAGTTGTTTAATTTTGTACATAGAAATTTATTTTATTAATTGAAATTGCTTGCATCATTATGTTTATCTGTTTGCATCGTGTACTCTATTTCTATCATTTGCATTGTGTTACCTTTATACTTGTCACTGATTTCAATATTTCATTTGGTAAATTCACACTACTGTGATTTAAAATAATTGAATTTCGAAAATTAAAATTACTTATATTATTGTACTGGTCAGCCCTTTCCCCCTCCCTGCCCTGGCGTGTCTCTAAAACTCAACTGCTCAAAGACCATCTATCGACAGCACATCATCTGCTCTTCACCACCGCAGCTGCCTGCGAGATGAACATTAGACTCTTTTTATCATCATGATGAACTCTGCTTAGATCGTCTCTTGTTCGATGGAAGTAAACGTGGGCATCACGCCCACGTAGGTATTCCAATACCAATCGCCTTTGAGCCTTTGAGTCTCGGGATTTTTTTAAAATTTCAAATTCTTTATAAAGTGGGGAGGGGACGTTTAATCGGGAAGAGCGGATTAACAGGATTTTACGGTATTATATAGCCATAAAAAAGATTTTTTAATAAACCTCCAAAATCCGGAAAAATCGAAAATCCGGAATCGCCGTGGTCCCGACGGTTCCGGATTTTCGAGGTTCAACTGTACTAAGATATGGATTTTTCGAAATGAGCTTTACATAGGATAACTAATTACAACTGACTTTTTAAAAATATATCGTTTGCTGCAGAGTACTTGGGAAAACAACTAATCTTAAGAAACAGAATATTTAAATAATATGAATTTAATGTAAAAAGAATAGAAATAAAATAAATTTTCAAACAAAACTATAATTTTTTGAATACATGGTAGATGTTTAATTGAAATATATAATAGGCTGAATAATTTAAAAATGCAATATGATTTGAGAATTTCAAATTATTTTGTCTTCGAGTAATAAAAAGAAAGAAAATATAATGAGATATACTAAATAAGAATCGCTATTCAGTTAAAATTTTAAAATATTTCACATTTTTTATTGTATGTGAAATAACTTGATTCTTGTTAAGTTCAATACTGCTTTTTTTTCTTCTTAGATGTGGTAATGTTGCTGCCATCTTAGAATTAGATGAACATTTACAAAGAGAATTCACAATATTTGAAGCAGCTCCCCAGGTTAGTCTTCTTTTTTTTTTTTTTTTTTTTTTTTTTTTTTTTTTTTTTTTTTTTTTTAATTACTTTACCATTAGAAAAAATATCATTAGAGTTACTGTGTTCTTGTCACTTTTCCAATGTATGCCAGAGAGCATGATGTGTGTATAGAATTTATATTTGAAGTTAAACCAGCTGCCACAGTATTATTTATAATAATAAGGAAAGATGTTTTGTTTTCTTTTCAATAAATTTTACTTTAAATTCATACAGTGATTTTTGAATTTAGAGAGAATTTCTAGTACTACTTCATTATCCTGTTGACCAATTTTGCCAAATTATACAAATTGTTATTTTTTATTTTAAATAATGAAGGAATAAATAAATTAGTAAAAATACAAATTAGAAATTTAAAAATCATTTCACATAACAAAGACATGTATCGTGTTCAATGTGAAATGAATGCAACTTTTATGAATGTCCATTATTAGCATTTAGTATTATCCCTTTGACCAAAAAACAATAACCAAACTATAATAGGGTAGTACCGAATTTTTTAATATGACTCCTCAAGTTTTTCAAATTTAGCAATTTATTATTTTTGTAAAAGAAATTTATTTACAAACTTTTATCTTAATGTACTAAATTTCGTCTGTTACAATTTTTAAATTTCAGCAATTTTTTGAGATTTTTTGCAATGCATGAAATGTTTCAGATTACAATATTTTACCCCATTAGATTAAATCTTGATCCCCTATGATTTTTTAATATTTAGCAATTTTTAATGTATTTTCAATGCAATTTGAGTAGTGTTTTTTCAACTTCTATGGTGATTTTTTTCACTTTTGGAAATAATTATTTTAATTTGTATGTTCTGAAATTTTATTCTGTTTTACATACTGCTTTTTTCAAATCTTTCAGTTACATTGGGTTAATTTAAATTATATTTTAAAAAGTATATAAACATATTTTAGACTTATTAACCATGAAATGACTATATTTTCTCAACAATTTTCCATAATTTAAAATTTGATAATTTTTTATTGACATTTGTACAAGGATGTAAAGAAATTACATAAATATCAATAAAAATACTTTTGTTTAGCCTGTATGTATTCTAAAGCTTTCCATATCTTCACAAAAAGTCTTGATGTTTTTGTTTTATGAAATTTACATAAGATTTAGATATTTTATTGTAGGTAAATATATACATTAATCATTTCAAAATTTTCATCTGATATTGTCTATTTTAAAATTGGAATTTTAATTTTAAAACAAATTTCATATTTAATTTTAAATGATATTAAAACATGGATTTTAATTTGTCAGCCTCTTATGCTCCTTAAATTTGCAATGTATTTTTAGGAAAATATACTATATTTAAAAACAATTTAGTCGATCTTTATCAATGAACTCTGTAAAGTACATAAATTGGTTGAGGGGGGGCCCCTCCCGGGGCAGTTCATATTGAAATTTTCAAAGTTTGGTACAATTTTAGTATTAAGATGACTCTCTAAGCTTATTTTCAACATAAATTTTAAAGAAGATACAATTTCTCGTCAAACAACTATTTCTGTTTTTTGTCTATGGAAAATGTTTTTGATTTTTGGCCGATTGCATGTTAATAAAATCATGTTTCTTTCCCTTTTTCATATCTACTTTTTTGACTTGTTTAGTCATATGCAATGTTTTTACGCTCTTTTAATGTTATGTTCCATTTAGTATCACTTTAATTTTATATCATTTTTCTTGTCATTTGTCGTATTTGTTTCACCTAAACCTCTTTACACAAGCCATTGTCATGGAAAACGATTTTTTATAAGAATGATGTAGGAATAATTTAATGTTTAAAAAAATGTATGTACACCTTTCCCCATGCTTTTATTGAACATTGTTATCTGTTTTGGTCACTAGTAAAATAAAATCTTGCAATCAACTTTCGACTGTCTTTTCTCAAATTGATTTTGGCTTAATTTCATACTCAAATTGAATGTTGGTGACAATCCAGTGTTTAAGTAGTTTCAGGGCTGTACTCTTTTTAATTTTGCAATAAAGTGCATTATTGATAACAATGCATATTCAAGTATTTTCAGCCGCAGAATCTAAGGATAGCACATTGATGGATCAATGAGACCAAAAAATCCCCTTTTTCCTTCTTATTTGATCATATTAAGTTTTGTGTTAAAACAATTTATAACCTTAATGATTTGTCAAGTTTTTTGTTTTATTGTTGATACTTTATGTTAAAGAATGTATATGTATTACATAATTAATTTTGTATTCCAGGAAACCCGTGGAATCCCAACCAAAAAACCTCAGCCAGATTACTTTTTATAAACATTGCAGTCTCATCTGCTGACCCCTTTTTCTAGTTTGCTTCTACAAGTCTATGCCGATAAGTGCATATCTGTGAGTAGTTGCAAATAGTTCCACAAACTGTGTGCTAGCCACAACACTGGGGAAATAACTTTATTTAAAGCTGCATTGTCAGTGTACAGTTGCATGATTCCTCAAGGAAGTTTCTATTTTATCTTGCATCGTGAGTAATGTAATTTTTTAATCTGGAAAAAAAAAAGTCTCTTGTATATAATGTCTGACAATAGTATTATTATTATTCATACTCTTGTACAATCTTTTACATGTCATTTGAAGTTTAAAATAAAATATTGTCTTACTCCCTTTTTTAATAAAGTTGCTCTGATTTTTTTTGTTTGTGAAGATCTCATTTGTTGGTTGGCATAGTCACTTATAGTCTTCCCACAATAACTTGGCTAATAAGTAGTACAAATTTAAATAAATTTGTTTGTTAATTAAAGTGACAGTCACTATCAGAATCAAATTTTTAATTAAATAATGCCCTCTTGCACAATTTGTGTTTGTTAGCACCTTTGTTTGTCTGTAGCATTGCAGACTCTTTCATTTGTCCAAGTTATTACAGGAGGACTGAACAAGTGATTACTTATTTCATAGACCAAATATAAAATCTGGTATAGTTGAATTAAGAAGCACATTTTTTTTTCTTCCCCATTGCTTTAATCAAATTGCAGTCTTTTATTTGCAGAAGAAATAGAAAGTACAATATAGATGTTATCTATTTTCAAGGTTCTATACACAGTATCCTACAGACATGGCCTCCTAACACATTTTATTTCTCAAAAACTTTTCTACAAAAAATTAAACCGATTTCAAACACTACTACAAAGTGAAAAATAATTTTTTTTACATAAAAGTAATAAGAAATTAAATTAAGAGCATAGTATTTACTATGCGTATTATTATATTTCTGTACATTAATTTGATTTTTTGGAGTCTATGCCAGCCAAGCCAATTTCAAAAATTAAGCATCCAATGCAAATCCTAAAAGAACAAAGGCTTTTCTGGCACAGACTCCAAAAAATCAAATTAATGTACATAAATATAATAATACGCATGGTAAATACTATGCTCTTAACTTAATTTCTTATTACTTTTATTTTAAAAAATTATTTTTCACTTTGTAGTAGTTTTTGAAGTTTGTTCAATTTTTGGTAGACAAGTTAACGATTTTTTGAAGTCAGTTAATAAAAATTATAATACCAAAAATTTTTTTAAATTATCCATGGATGTAAATTTTGTCAGGAGTGGGGTTCAAATGCATGCTCTCTTTCCAGCACCTGAGCTTAAATCTAGCTCCTTAAACTGCTGGGTCATCCTGACTGCGCTCCAATCAGCGAGCTCATTCAAAGTCCATGTTATTTTTAATTTGCAAAAAATCACCAATTTTATTAAAATTTGCCTAATTACTAAAAAAGTACTGAACCAATTTCAATGAAATGGAAGTAGTACCAATTCGAGAGTAGCCTCTTTTATTTAACACAAAAACCAAATTAATCGGTTGGATAGTTTGAGTAATCAGTGAACATACATAGAAAAACAATACATATGCGTCAAATTGGTAACTTCCTCTTCCTTTTCTGAAGCCGGTTAATAATAAAAATTGTAAAATTTACATGGATGTAAATTAAATCGGAAGTGGGGTTCGAACCCACACTCTCTTTCGAGAAACCGAGCTTCAATCTGATGCCTTAGACCGCTCGGCCATGCTGTCTACACTCCATTCAACGAACGTATTCAACACTTTTAATTAGCGAAAAATCACTAATTTTATTAGTTTTTGCCTAATTACTAAAAAAGTACTGAACCAATTTCGATGAAAAAGAAGTGGTACCAATTCGAGACCATAGTCTTTCATTTAAAATAAAAATAACAGAAATCGGTTGAATAGTTTCGGAGTATTCGGTGAATATACATTAAAAAAAAATATATATATATATACATATGCATTGAATTGATAACTTCCTCTCCTTTTTGGAAGTCTGTTAAAAAAAATACATACGCGTCGAATTGATAACTTCATCTTCCTTTTCTGAAGCCGGTTAATAATAAAAATTGTAATACGAAAAAAAAAAAAATTGTAAATTTTACATGAATGTAAAATATGTCAGGAGTGGGGTTCGAACCTTCACTCTCTTTCGAGAAACATAACTTCAATCGGGCGCCTTAGAATGCTCGGCCATGCTGTGTACACTGCCTTCAGCGAACGTATTCAACACTTTTAATTAGCGAAAAATCACTAATTTTTATTAGTTTTTGCCTAATTACTAAAAAAGTACTGAATCAATTTCCATGAAAAAGAAGTGGTACCAATTCGAGACCAACATCTTTCATTTAAAACAAAAATAACAGAAATCGGTTGAATAGTTTCGGAGTAATCGGTGAATATACATTTAAAAAAAAAAACGCGTTGAATTGATAACCTCTCCTTTTTGGAAGTCGGTTAAAAAGGGTACATCGGGGGACCATTTTTTATTAAAGTTGGAGACTAAAACATTATTGTAAATGCAAGAACATTGCACCAATTTTTCTAAATATACAATATATTTTTTTAATTACCCAGAAAATATATTAGATGGTTATAAGATGTCATTAAATATTGTAAAGTTTTATTTAAACACATTTTAATATCCTAGTGCAAGATATAGAAAGTATCCAACATTTTGACATCCACCTTGATAGTTCTCCTTAAGAGCCCACAATAGTCACAGAAAAATTACTCAAAAAGACTCGGATGACCATGTAAAGTCTATGGGAGCGTTCTTTTCAGTGTTAGAAATTAGCAGTCGTTAGTCGTCAAATGCAACTAAAAAATTGAATTTGACGACTAGAAAATTATTCTTGGTCGTCAAATTTGACGCCTGCCTTTTTAAAAAATTTATTAGACATTCAGCTTCGAAAATTAAAAAAAAAAATGGTCTAGTCTGAAAAATCAGAACTAAAAAAACATTTCGAGAAATAGTTGCGAAAAAAAAAAATCATCAATTGTTTGTATACCAAATCACCACTTTTGGCAAAAGATTGGAGAAAAAAACGATTTTTTTTTCTTTTTCAAAAAATAACAAAAAAGCAAAAGTTTTTTTATACAATAGCGTAAAAAAAGGCAAATTTCTACAAAGTATTGCGAATAGAGATGCAAATTTCATCAAAGAATCGCAAGAAAAACGTGAATTCCATAAAATAATCGCAAAGAAAGTTAATTTCGTCAAAAAAATCTTGGGAAAAAGACAAACTTTGTTATAGAATCGTAAAAAAATGCAATTTTGTATGAAGGATCGTGAAAACAAATCTTAATTTCGTCACAGAATCTTTAGTAAAAAGCTAATTTTGTCAAAGAATTACAGAAAAAATAAGAATCTTGTCATAGGATCGCAATAAAGTCTGTTAATTCCATTAAAAGCTCGCGAAAAAGCGCAAATTTCTTCAAGGAATCCCAAATAATCAGTAATTTTCACCAAAGGGTTGCGAAAAAAAACACATAATTAACGGGGGGGGGGGATTTTCAGATTTTCTTTAAAAAATTACTTTAACTTTCGAAACTGGTTTAAAGCGGTTCTGAAACTGAAACTATCGTAATATAAAAAATATATAACCAAAATCGAAAAAGTAAAAACTAGCCCGGTTGTGGATTGCCCTCAGCTATCTTGTGAAAAAAAAATCATGCAAAAATATTAAAATTTGAGCGAGATATTAGAAAAGAACGCTCCCATAGACTTTACATGATCATCCGGATCTTTTTGTGCACTTTTTCTGTGACTATTGTGGGCTCTTAAAGGAAAAGTACAGCATAATAGCAACTTTTGTTGAATATTGAAATTTAAAATTAAATTAACATACATATATTGTTAATTATTAACCTGAAACATAAAACAGTTTCTTTACACAATAGGAGCTAGGATAAGCTATAATTCAGACTACACTGGTGTGCAAAATTTAAGGACGAATCCAAAATGCCGATTTTCAAGGAATTTTCAAGCGAATATTCAAAAGGAAGTAATATAATTTGAAAATTACTATCCCTGCATAACAGCTAGTCCATATAACATCTCATTAAGGTCACACATGGTCGCAGTAGTCACAGTCACTATGGCGAAGCAAAAAATAAGAAATTCCATGCATCTGTTTTATCAGTCTCAAATGACTACTGTATGCGACTCCACTGACAGGTCGTTGTGACTGCTGCTTTTTGACGAGTCACCAGGTGACTTTACAATGTATTTTCATTGAGACTCTCGTGTTACTTCTGATCTGGACACTCAATTCAAAGTGATAGTGAATGCTGCATTATGATAAATTAACAAATAATATCCCATAAAAGTCACATGGTGACTTTTCACCACTTTTCACAGTGGTTACTTCACAGTAGGATCTCTGTCATCATTTGACAAAGTCTTGTGACAGAAAGTCACAATGTGACTTTAATGTGACATTATTTGGCGATTTATCATAATGCAACAGTCACAGTGACTTTGAAATTGAGATCCAAATGATAGTCACATGAGTCTCAATAAACGACATTGTAAAGTCACCTGGTGACTCGACACAAAGCAGCAGTCGCAGTGACCTGTCAGTGGAGTCGCATATAGTAATAATTTGAGACTCATAAAAGAGATGTATGGAATTTCCTATTTTTTGCTTCTCTGTAGTGACAGTGACTATTGTGACCATGTGTGACCTGAATGAGATGCTATATGGACTAGCTGTTATGCATAGATAGTAATTATTCAAATTATATTACTTCCTTTTGAATATTCGCGTGAAAATTGGCATTTTGGGTTTTGTCCTTAAATTTTGCACACCAGTGTATAGTAAGATAAGCTAGACCTGTATGGACCAGACCCATTTTCATTCATGACGCTCGGACCAGGCTTAATTTATTTTTTCTGTACACAGCAATGATTGGTTTCATTCCTAGTTTTCATAGTCCAAAATTGTTAGTCTTAATTTTGAGTTATGAAAATCATTATCTCAGCATGGCCTAGTTCCGTAAAATGGGGTGAATCGGAACACTTTTCAACTTTAACGTTAAAAAAAAGCAACAATTGATTTTTAAATTTTTCTACTAGAAACTTCGGTCTTGTTTTGTTCTATACTTTTTAAGCAAAAACGAAACATTTTTACTGTTTATATATAAATTATTTTAATTTTCAATGGTGTTCCAATTCACCCTGCAGATAGGGGTGAATCGGAACAAATGCTATAATCTTTATTTATTCCGATTCAAACTTTAATAGGGTTAATAAAAACAGGTAATAATGATAAAGGAGGAATAGGAACACGTAGTTACTGTGAAACCAAGCCTTTATTTTATATACAAGTAAAGATATGCCTTTTTAAAAATTAGAAAACAACTTTTAAAATAAGAAAAATTAAAATTTATTTTAAGAAATTATATTCGAATTGGAAATGTAGAATTTAGAATTTAATGCAGATTTAGCCCTGTTATGTGTTATCCTTTACTAGTACATTGGGTAAGTGAATCTGTTGAGTAGCCCCAATCGCTGCATGTATTAATACAATCTACTTATATGCCCTCATCCCCAGCCCATAGTCATTTTGCATTCCTCTCTTTTTTAATTGGTTTTTCATTTTGAGATGTTTGTGTAATGTTGTGGATGCCAGAGAATAATTCTGTACAGTTTTTCTAACTAATTTGCTATTTTAAAAGTCTTTTATTGTATGTTCTATGTCTGTTGAATTAGGCGTTGACTTTTTTGTTTAACCAAGCAATTTTTTGGCACCCTTAAACTCTTCAAGTAATTAGAACAAACAAAATATTGTTACAATACATATTCATACATATGTTTTCATATATTACATGAAACTATTATTGTATAGAAAAATTAACCATGAGAGAAAACGTGTTCCGATTCACCTTTGTAAATCTTAAACCTCTGATGTTTCAAGCCATTTTTCATTTTTTTATTATCTAGTTTAGAAAAAAGTAGAATTTAATACAGAATATCGTTAACAGGACCATCATTAATTAAAAATCCCCTCTCTTAGGTTCAGAATACGAAAAACACTGTAGTTACATATAAAGTTTTGAAGAAGTTGCAAAAATGAAGTTTTTGAGGATTCTCTTGAAGTTTTTTTATGTACCCCAGTAGTTGTGAAAACATGTCAAAACTGAATTTCCCAACTCTTAATGTTATAACCTTCTTATAAAAAATTTGGCAACTAAAAATATCATCACATATCTTTACAATGAATTTATTTGTATGACTGGGAAGTTTCGTGGCAGTTTGCATTAGAAAAGTACAACTGCGATGAAAAAAACCCCACCATATTGTATTACAAGTAACTATGTTCCAAATTATACTTTCCCTCTTGATTAAACTTTGAATTTTTGTAGTTATCTAAAGCACAGTAGAAGTTTATCTCTGTATGTAACTGCTTTTGTTAATTCCTCAAATAATGAGCATTTTCTATTTGTAGTTTTCTGTTTTCATAACTTTTGAGTTCCACACTTAGAAATATAAAATTACCATGTGGAAACATTATTGAATATGGTTTCTTACTCAAGAATAGAATACCAGATTTCAGGGTAAAAAGAAAAAAATGACATTCAGTGATTAAAAATTTAATAGTCAATAAATCCTATGCTATTCTTTAGTTGCAGACCTGAGTAAGCCAAACTAAAACTTAGTTTTGTTTGAATTTAGATTGTAAAACTAAATCAAAACTTTTTTGAGTGGACATTGGAAAGCTATACCTAAACATATTTTATAAAGGAAATAAAATATAATTCTAAGAAAAAAAAGTAATGTAAAAATATACATTTTTTAAACAATGGAATTTTTTAATACTGATATTCGTATTAATGACAAAACTGCAATAATTTCTTTAAACTAGTATCATTTACTTAAAAACTATACTTATGTAAATGGAATGCATAATTTATTTCATTCCAAACTGCAGACATATTGGCTCAGGATTTTACATTAGGTCAATTGGTAGTTAAACATGTAACTGAAAAATCATTTCAACAGAGATATGATATAACAAACAATAGCGTTTAATAAAAATTCTTAGGCTGTGGAAAAAAAAAAAACTAAACTTTTAAAAGCAGGCTTTGTTACTTTCTTTTTATTTTGTAATATAAAGTGAAAATAATTTTCATTTAATACATATAAATGGGAAAAAATGTTTATTATTTAATATTCTCTAAGAAAATATAATTTATTTGGGAGAAACAGTCATGAAAAATCAATTTTTCTGTTTTTTTCCGAAAAAACCCGGTAAAAAACCAGTTTTTTCCGCCACTTATATTTTTCCGGAAAATTTACATCTCTAGCCTTAGCCAAAGATTTTTGCAAAATCTGCATACATTTTAAAATTGAAATTACTCTACAACTAAACAAAACTACAAATAAATAACTATTCTTTTCATTGTAAACTTTACAAAATGTATATTTTAATGCACTTTGTAGATGCATATAAATTTGAAGATGCTTGACAGGGTGTAACATCTTTAAATATCAATTAAAACGATTTTCCCCCCATAGGCCTTAATGTAATGGAAAACTTTTGACTGTCCCTGTAAATAAACTAATCATGGCAGAAACTTCATTTTCAATAGGGTTCGTGCTTGGCTAACATCCAAAAATTTCATGCCAATCCAAGTATATTTACGAGAGTTAGAGCGTGGACAGACAGCCATATGGCCAGACAAACCGAATGCATAAGCACTTTTCAGCATTGTTGGAAAGTGCTGAAAAGGCTAATCATGTGTGTTTGTTGGGCCACTGCTGGTATAGTTTACTCAAATTCTTAGAAAATAGAAAAAACATCATAGTCGTCGTCGTCTAGTTGTCACGCTTGCAAAAGATTTTAGCTGCTGTGCTCGAAAAGCAGCCAGCACTAGTCAACAAGGGATAAGTACTTCACAATAATGCCAGCTGTCCTACAGCAAACACAACCAGGAACATGATCAAAACAATGCGCTGAAAAATTTTGTGTTTTACTTCATGGACATTGTCCTCCGGATTATTATTTGTTTTGGGCTATAGATAACCAACTCTATGATCAACAACTCCAAAACCAAGACACAGTCACAAAGGTTGTTACATGATTTTTTCATCTTTAAATACAGTAGATGCCCTCAAATCCGCAATCCTAAAATACACAACTCTCTAAAATCCGCACATAATTTACAGATGTAAACAATGAAATATTCACTTTAGATATAGAAACAAAAATTTATTTATTTAGCTTTATAACAATTCCATATATTTTTTAATTTGTAATTTTTCTTTAATATTACTGAATTCATGTTTTTTATGAAGGAAGAATAAATTTATTTCAAAAAAATTTTATATATTGCTGATATCCCTGGTAATCACAATCTTTTAAGCAAACATATTTATGTGATAAACATTTTTGTTTATAAAATCTGGGTAAACCTGCAATAAAACTTCGTTATTTTATGAGTTTGGTGTTGATTAGTAATGTATTTCTATGAGGCAAGTTTCTATTGAATAATTTAAGAAAAATACATTTAATTTTTATAATGAATGTCACAAAAAAAAATCACAAAGGTTCATATTTAATCATACGTTATTGATTATTAACTTGACCTTTGCTTTTAATATTTTAATGATTTTAAAAATTATCTAGATTTTTATTATTTTAGTTTATTACATTATTTATTATATTGTAAGCATTCATTATAGTTTCGATTGCATTATTAATTACATTCAAATTGCTGTTTAAAAAATGTAAATAAATCAATGACCAGAAATCCACAAAACCTCTGGTACCAAGCTGTGTGGATTTGAGGGAGTCTACTGTAAAATGATTTTTACAAAAAGAACATTTATAAGTTGCTTTCACATTGGGAACATATAATTGTAACCAATGGTGATTATATCAAATGATAAAATAAGTATTTAAGAATTTTGTGGGTTGTTCTTTTATGTCTGATGAAACCTACACAAAGTTTCTTGATTACCTGATAGTTATAAGACAAACTAAACAAAATTTTTTATCAAAGTCAGGAAAAACAAAGAGAAAAAACATGCTCCCAACATGTTTTTATACATACCTCTACCAATACCCATGGCATAAAATAATTAATGTCTTTCAAATAAAGATTTTTCTTATTTCATTTATATAAATTGGCAACCTTTTTTAGCTAAACACATGTTGTCAGCAGATTCACTGTTGAAATTTAGAAAACATGCTTTTACTGATTAGCTTAAAGACGTTTAGCCATTTGTGAAGGGGTTTATCCCCCCCCCCCCCACACACACACACACACTTCATAATCACAGAAATTATTTTGTCAGCTACAATAGTGTTAGCACATTACTGGGTGGTTGTTCCACAACACCAAGAGGGATCAAAATCCTGTGGAACTGAGACAAAAGATAAGAAAAATACTAAATCATCTACTTAAATCCAAACTTTAATGCAGGTTAGAAGACCATCTTAAAAAAAAAAAACAAAAAAGAACTATTTTTCACAAAGGTTGGGATGGCCCCATGAATCCAGTACAAGTTATTAGAACCGCAGTCTGAGGCAGAAGTGACCACCAACTGAACTACATCTATATGCCAAAAACATCAAATGTCAGCCATGGCAAGTTAAAAAAAAAAAGCCAAATAAAACAAAGCATAACTATGTTGTATGAAAAGTCACTGAGATTACTTAAATTTAGATGACCTATGAGAAGGGGTGCAATTCGCCAAATTAATCAGTATTTTAATATAATAACCCTGTCAAGGATGACTCCATAGAGACTGCAAAATAAAGATGATTGTTTACATTATTTTAGAAAATTATCTCTGCTATTGCTTTTATCCAAGTAATTTAAGTGCTATAAATAGATTTCTGCCTATAATCATAAAATATAAATCAATCCTTAATTTAAATTCTGGACAGAATGTCTGCAAATAAACAAAAAAAAAGTATAACTGAAAATGATTTTTTAAATGCATTAGGTTATCTTGTATCATTTAATTATTTAGTGAATTTGACAGATAATAAATTAGTAGCATCATTATATTTAATAAAATAAAATAGAAATGATTTATATTGGAACAGCTTTTTCTGTACACTATAAAATGTTAAATTTGGGAAGCGAATGAAAAAAATTAAAGCATTAATATAAAAAAGAAATCTTCCCACTATTGTATCAAGCTTGCATATTGAGAGCTGTACTACGAAATAGTACATCACAGTTAATATGCTTCTAATTGTAAAATGTTTAGCACTTTCTGAATTTTTGCTTTTAAGGATATGAAATAGCCTAATAGTTTTCTTGCAAACATAATATTTTTACCTTCAGATTAGTATTAGTTAAGATGTATATTTTATTGGGAAGGAAAAAAAAAAAAAAAAAAAAAAAGAAAGAAAAAAAAAGGTGAAATGTCTAGAGGGTCTCAAGATGAAACTGTGAACAGGGAGGGGGGGGGGGGGCTCTATCCAGCCTGCCCTCATCTGATTGCAGGCTTGTGACCACTGTCCTGTTCAAAAGCTGTCAAAACTATAATCTTGCCAGCTTCCCTTCAAAAGTTACACTTTTGTCTACATAATAACATAAAAAATATTATATTGACATTATAATTTGATTTTAAGTAGACATTAGCAGGATATTGTCGAGAACTGAAAATCAAAAACATTCAACAAACCAAATATTGCACACTTGGGGTAAAAATAAAACAAGAAAATATATTTTAAATAATGTTTCTTAGTTTTATAAGACTTGATATTTCGGCATGGCAGATGTATTTACATATATTTAATGTAATGATTTATTTTTCCACTATACCTTCTAATAAAGTTCATTTCTAATTATAAATCAAAATATTTGAACCCACCAATGTCCCTTTAGTTTTTTTTTATGTAAATAGAAATACTACATTCTTATTATCAGGACCTGGTATATAAAATGCAAAATAGTACATGCAACCATCACAAATCTAGTATAGAGCTGTTTTACAGTTTCTGATGCTGTTCAAAAATAGCACAGAACAGCAGAAGCGATGCATGCATACACTACTTCAAATAGCTTTTATTGTATTGTTTTGGATGTGTTTGAAACAGCTGTATGCTAGATAGTTTTATAACTATGTTTATTTTTATACAGTTTGTTAAAATGGTTGAGTTCTAAAAAACAGTAAAATTCTTCAAGATTATTGGTAGTTGAAATAAATACAGACCAAGTCGTTCCTAAACATATTTATTGCTCATTCCATTAATAAAGTAACAACTGATATGATCAAGAAAACAATAGTGATTTTTATTTATTTTTTAAAAACCAAACTTTTGCTAAAAAAGAAAACTACAGCAATTTTGTTATGTTTCACAGCATTTTTCTATTGCAAGATTGTGTCATACTGACTTCTTTGATTATTTATTTATTGAATTGGCAATGAACGGAAAATATTTTTATCAGTCACATTTTGTTAAAACTATAATAAAAATGATCACAGTTTGTTTTCTATCAGATGTTACATACATTTTTAAAGTTGTCTTAAAAAATATGAGAAAGGGATTGTGGAGTATATTTCGTTTAAAATATTTGCAGAATTTAAAAACGTTTTAAAAGAAAAATAATTTTATCTTGTGTAGGATGTACTGCAACTATATAATGTTATTAACTGAACAAAATATGTTACTTATAAAATTTGAATGCATAAAATTCCAGAAACCAATCTCATGAAATTTTGAAATAAGTTTCTGAATTTCTTAGAATGGAACGATTACATACATATATACAGTTGAACTTCCCTTTAATTAAGTCCCTATTTAATGAAATTTTCTACTTATGAAAAATATATTCTTTATAGAGAATTTTATTCCACTTTCATGCATATACAACATTAAAACAGAGAGGTTGATTTTCTGATGGATGTGTGAATTTATTTCAGAGAATTGACTGAAAATGAAATTATTTAATCATTTCTATTCAAAAGATGAAATGCTAAACGGCTTCGATATAATAAAGGGATATCGATTTCACAGAACTGGTTACAATCATATTGTTTGGATAATTAAAATAGTGCAAAAAGTTAAGTGTACTTTTTATAAGAAATCAGCTCAAAATAATATTACAGACTTCTTTTAAGTAAAGAATTTGGAATACCAAGCAAAAAAAAAATACACAGTGCTTCAGTTTTGTTTACCTTTTGTTATGGGGTTTCTTTAGACATTATTCAAATAAAAATTTTCTTATAAGTCTATTGATTCCTTAAAAAAGTTACTACCAATTACAATTCACTTTTCATATATAGTAGAACCTTGATTAACCAAGTTTCAATTAATCGAGGTTTCTGTTAACCAAGCTGATTATGAAGCCTGATTTTTTTTCCCCCAGGACCATGCGGCCTTATTGATCCCCAGGTGGAATGTGTTATTGAACAATAACATATCCAAACCACTTAATTGGCCTACAGTGCAGAGGGTTTCCTTTTTAAATTTGTTGAGCTGTTAAATATAACTTTATGTATTTATTTTTATCATTTATAAAAATGTTTTACAGTTTTTTAGTCTAAGATATGTTAAATTTGCAAACTCTTATCATTTATAAAAATGTTTTACAGTTTTTTAGTCTAAGATATGTTAAATTTGCAAACTCTTATCATTTATAAAAATGTTTTACAGTTTTTTAGTCTAAGATATGTTAAATTTGCAAACTCAGCAAGAATTTATATTCAAATTCTGTTAACCAAGATTTCAGATATCCAAGGTACTAGTGATCCCAATTAGCTCGGATAATCAAGATTTCACTGAATTTTCATTTTATGTCTCATTTTATGCATAGGTGTATTTTACTGTACAAATTTCACGAATTTGAGTTGATTTCTGTTTAAGGAATTTTCTTCATAATGAAGTATTTAAGTGTAATGATGAGACTTTGTTAAATGGAAGTTTCACTGTATGTATATGTATTCCAAATATTAAAAATAGAAAAATATTATAAGGAAAAATGAAACAATTAATATTTAGAGTAACAGTATGAATGTAGATTAAATTCTTCTGGTTATTATTCTTGCTATATTGATAAGTTACTTTACATATAATTAATAATCAAAATTTTAACTTCTTCAATTGCTTGGTGCTCATTCAGGGATCTCTGATCTTTTACTTATAAAAAATAAAATGTCTGATTTTTTTTTTTTACATTTATATATCACTTCTTAATAGTTGAATGTTTCTTTGCATTGAAAATAAAAGAATAAATGCCTGCATTTAAGCTGAATCCCTCATAAAATAAATGTTATTTTCATCTGAGTTTGCAAAATGTCTAAAAGTGCTCAAAAGACAGTGCAACCAAGAAAGTGATAAATTTTCACAAGTATTTAACTTAAAATTTTTCAATAAATATTTTTTTCCTTTTTTTGAGGATTTGAAGATTGTTTATTTTTTTAAAGCTGTTAAATTTGTGATAGCATTAATTTAGGTTAATGGTTATTAAATCGGTGTTTTAAAGGGATTTGTAGGTTTAGATCCATATTTTTGAACTTAAATTACTAAGTGCCTAAAGGATCAGTTTCATAAAAGATTTTTTTCTTTTCCTGCCATTTACGATGTCATTTTGTTTGAAAAAAACCAGTGAATAACTATTTGTATTACTATTTTAGCTTTGGAACTGAAGAGGTTGAATAAACATTATATATATATATTATCCAATATTTAAAGTACAAATAGGACAGAATCACCTTTAATGAAAAAAAAAAAAAAATGCTTAATGGATTAGATATAATAAGAAATTTATTTTGGTATTTTAGATCTTAATCACATTTTAATTTAGAATCTGTATACTTGTTGTAAAATTTGCATCCTTGCTATTAGATATAAGATTTTTTTTTTTTTTTTTTTTTTTTTTTTTTTTTTTTTTTTTTTTTTTGTGTGTGTGTGTGTGTGTGTGTGTGATAAAGTGCAATACATCCAGAAAAACTAAATTTAAATATTCTTCATCAATTTTATATCTTACTATCTAATTTTGATAGGTTTTTGAAAATAGAAAATATATTACAAATAGATTTTCTAGTGTGTCTAAAACCTTACTTACTAGAATTTCATAGCTTCCAGATTTTAAACAGGGGACATGAATTGATGTAAAATTGATGCCAATATATATTACTCAACAATCCTTATAAAAATAATTTAGTTATGCCTACACAGGTAGCTCCCAAATTCTACTAATTTTAATTGAAAATTTCTCCTCTCTGATTTTTAATTTTTTTTTAAGCAATGAGGAATAAAAATACTTGAAGAAAGCACTATGTACAGAACTTATACTAAATAAAAAGATTTCTTTTATAAAAGAAGTATACATTTGGTAATGTAAATGGATAGAAATAAATTATGTTTAAAAAAAAAATCCCCAAAAATTCCTCAATAAAATTCTGTTTGAGCAAACTACACATGTATCATTGTCACTCACATATCACTTTTAAATAATAATTTTTCTTTTTTTTAAATTCTGAGCCTTTTCGTTTTTAGAAATGAGCTAAATATATGGCATATAATTAAGTATAATAAAATACAAGCAACATTAAAGAAGCATAAATGTTCTGAATATAATATTTTTATAATAGACAATTTTAAAAATGCATGTACATTTCCCCCAACTTACTGTAACATAACATTAAAGTAAAGGTTATTTTACAACATAAATCTAATTTATACAAAGCTTCAGAAAAAAAAGTGAAAAATCAAAATCTTTTTTTATATATATATATAAATTAATTTATAATATAGGTAAAATCGATGAAGGACTTAAAAAACTAATAAAATAATCAAAGAAGTCATTTTCTTTTCTTTGGATTTAACAAATTTAATTTTGATTCCACAACATAAAAGGAAGTTTGTTTCATGGATGAATAGTTAAAAAATAATAATTTAAATAAAATTACAAATGCAGTTATGTCTGATTATAAAGAATAACATACATATGCAGAAATGCCCAATAGGTAGTTAAATCTTTCCTTACCTCCTTATTGCACAATGTATTGGAAATTCAATGCATGGATTTTTTTATATATACAAATAACTCTTTTATTCATGAATTTATTTTTACATTATTTTTTATGCATAAAAAAACTACATTATAAATATATTTTACTTTAAATAAGGAGATAATGGAATTACGAGCTTTTTTTTTTTTTTTTCTCTAGACTAATCTGAGAGTTCTGTTTTTACACAAGTAAAAACATAAGTGCCAGCAGAGAGAGGGAAAAAAAATCAAGTGAGGGCAAGTTTTTGGAATAGTCCATTCTGAAGGATGTTTTACTTTTAAATGGAGTATATAAACATGAAAAAAAGCTATACTTTATTTATGCTTTTTCAGAATACTCCACACAAAACATTTTTTAAAGGTGTTAACATAAAAAACAACACACAATTATAAAACTAAAAAATCTAAATGAAAGCTAGTAAGTCGGTCTTCTGAAATAAACTTTTGAACTGAAACAATTATTATTATTGTCAGGGGACTCTGACCCCTGCATCTCATTTTCAAGATAATTTCAAAATACATAACTGTAAAAAGAAAACCAGATTTCAAAGTTGTCCCCCATGGGGGTTTTAAGGGTGCTGGTCACTCAGCTTTTGAATTCTCCTACACAATGTTAAGTCTATGGCTGATTGATGCATTCATATATTTAAAATATCTCCTTAGGGAATTAATATTGTTAACTTCTTTTTTCTGTGTACTCTTCTTAAAAGATGTCTCTTTTTTTCTTAGTTGTCAAAATATTTCTAAAATGTATGTTTAATTTAATATTTTATGTATTAAAAGCTGATGAACTGTAAGTAAGCACATAAAGCTGAACATAGATTTTAGAAATATTTTGACAACTAAAATAAATAAATAAAATAAAATGGACATCCTTTAAGAAAAGTATTCAGAGAAAAAGAAGTTATAAATATTAATTTCCTGAGGAGATATTTTAAATATATGAATGCATCAAATACCCACAGACTTAATGTTACAGAGTCGAATTCGGAAGCTGAATGACCAGCACCCTTAAGGGCAGAACCTCCCTGACTGAAAATAATAATAATAAGTGTTTAATTATTTTAAGTTACTTGAGGGGTATGGATAGTTTATTTTATTCATAATCATTTCAGAAAAAGAAATTTTAGAAAATTAAATTTGAAGAATTGAGAAAAGATTATTCATCCTTTTCCCCTTGCAGGCACTTATGTCTGAAAATAAATATACAAAACCAACAAATAACATATGTAGTTAATAAAAGCAACAAAAGTTTTATTATTAATTTGTGTATGGAGATTTTGAACAGACAGTGAATACCTTTGAAATACAATACAATGCTGCCAAAAGAAGTGATTAAAAAAAAAAAAAAAATCAAATTCAAAATGTTGTAAGCATAAAGGTGCAAATTTAACAATTTTCTGAAGTAGAAATCATTTAAATTTAAAATAGTTTTGCTAAGCTAGTTTCAAAATAATCAGATTAACAATAAAAGATTTAACTCTATATAATATTATTAAAATATTTTTGTTTAAAAGATTAAAGATCAATATATAGCACAAGAAATAATTCAGCTACTTACAAGTAAATATCCAGTAGCTTTCATGAATGCCATAATTTTATTTTAACTAATTTGATATTAATTTCTTAACATAGAAAATTAATACCATGGATTTGTGCAAGGTGAGAGTTAAAAGGATATTCTAAAATACAAATATTCTCAGTGTCTTTATATTCTGAGAGTTAAAGTTACAAATATTTGATTAGATAATAGTGCAAAGTTTAATACTTAAAACTGCATTAAATGCATTAAAAATAAGAGTGCTGATTTTGTATTTAAAACAATTTTCTGTACACCGTCTTTTTTTTTTTTTTTTTTTTTTTTAAAAAGGTAAAAATAGTCAATTTTTTAAATAAACAATCAAATTAATTGGTATTTTGAACTTTTAAATCATAAATTTGCATTTTTTTTCTTTTTATCAGTTTAGATTTAAAATTTCCCTTTCCAATCTTAATTCTACAAGGCTTGAAATGCATTCATATTTCTCCAATTTCTCATCAGAAAATTAAAAAAATTTAATTTCTTTTTCCTGTATATGCTTCTTAAAGGCAGTTTTTGCTTTTCGTTTGGCAAAATATTTAAAAAAATAAATTCTTAATTTTGTATTTAAAATCCTATTCTTTCATTATTACCTCTTCTTTTTAATTTAATGCTTGAAATACCAATTTAAGTATATATTTAAAAAAATATTTTGTGAAGCAAAAACATCCTTTAGGAAATGTAAACAGTTTTTTTTTTTTTTTTTTTTTTTTTTTCCTAATGTGAAAAAGTATGAATGTATCCTAAGCCTGTGTGATTAACATTGGAAAAGAGAATTTACAGTTTGACTTATGACAAAACTTAAAAAGGTATTTATTTATTTATTTTTTACCAATTCACAAATTCAAACATCACAATACATTTTTCTTCAGTAACTCACCTCTGGCAAGACTGCATAAAACAAAGTCTGATTATAAACCAAAGGCTTGCAAAATGAGACTAATTTATATACACATTAACTGATGATTCTATATACACATGCATATATAAATTACATAAACACCACTGAAATTACATTTTCATAAATTATTATAAGAAAACACAGAAAATGAGGGACACAGACTTATTTTGCCCTAAAATTACAGCCTCTAATGGTAGCATTGGAGAAATCATTAATCTTTCTATACAAAGATTCAAGAACTTTCAAATTGGATCACATGTTACAGTCACACAGTTAAGGCACAAGAACAGACATAACAATGGAAGGAAAATATAATTTTTCTTTTCCTTTATTACTTTTGTATATAATAATCCCTTTCCAAAGAGTTATCTTTCATTAGCATGCTTCACAGGGATACCTAGAACTGTGGATAGGCATATCACCAATGAGAGAAATCTGTCAAATCAAGGATAATATTACATGCCTGAGAAGACTTCCATATCTTGAATACCACTATTTTTGAATAATAATTTTTGTCTTATTTAATTGAAAAATTCAGTCATTAAATAGTAAATATTCTTATTTAGAAATAGTAGTATACTCAAAATATAGGAGATTTGACTAGGATGAATTAATTAAAATAATAATAATAAATTCTGCTGATTCATGAAAAGTAGGTTTATGTTTATAACTATAGTCCAACTTGCATAAGAATCTTGAGATATAAGTGCCATCCAAGCAGAGAATATTTGCTTCATCATAATTTACATAAATTGCATTAAATGCAGAATCAATTTACATTAATTAATGCACACCTTAAGTAAGTATATAATTATGAATGATTTTAAAGTGATAATTAAGACTGATTGTTATACTAATTAAAGAAATGTGCTGATTGGTTAACTATGCAATTCCATCACAATTTATGCAGGTCATGGTGAAGCAGATATATTGCAGAAAATCACATGCATCTCAAGATATTAAGATAAGTCAGCCATAGTGTAAATGAAGTCCAAAAAAATAAAGAAATCCAGAGTAAGAGTTTAATTAGTCACTTAATCTCTCGCACACAATTTATCTCTCAGTACATTATACTTATCCACAGCATTTTATCATAATTTAAAGTAAGCTTATTTTTGTCATAATTAAAGTTACGATTTTAACAAAGTACCTTTACTTAACTTTACCTTTCTAGCTGTAACTACTTTTTTTTTTTTTTTTTTTTTTTTTGTAAACGATTTCAAGTAAGTTTTCATTATCATTAATTACATTAGCCCTTCAAAATTCTAAAATAATTTTTGAAATAAAAAAAATTGATATCAAAAGTCTCCACCAAGTCATAAATTATGATTGATTTCAATGAATAACATGCTATATTAAAATATAGATTTTTTTTTTAATCAAAAAACCTTTAAAATAATAATAATATTTCCCTCCTATTTTTGAAGAATATAATGGGTATTTTGCTTTTTACAATGTGTCACAGTTAATCATTTAAAATATTTTTTATTAAATATAAAACATACAATCTTAGTATATAAAAAAAGATAACCTTGTCTCTTTCAACTTTCCTCCTTGCCCTTAAAAAAGGGAACATACCAAAAAGTGGAAAATCTAAAATGTAATCCGAATTTTTATTTAATAAAAATTTTATTAAATAAAAATTTTGAGAATCTTGCTCAACTGCTCCCCTCAAGTCAATCAAAATTGCACTTACAAACTTTTGCTATAAAGTCCAGCTTAATGGTCTTATATTTTACTAGTGTACCATACACAAGAAATATTATTTTTTTTCAAACTCTCCACACATTATACTATTATCCCATAAAAAAATTTCTTCTCATTCCCCCACCCCTTAGTCAACTATCAATACAAATTGAAAAAGTAAAAATTAAAGAGGATTCACATTATTTGCATTCTTTAAGAAGAAAATACTTGATTTAGTAATTTCATCAAATTTTGTACTAAGGATTTTTTCCATAGAAAAGGTTCTAAAATTTTCTATGATCCATAATGATTAAGTGGTTATTCTAAACTTCACAAGAAATAGAGCAAAATGTAAGTGCTTAAGAATCAGAAAGTTTGTATGTTGTGTACAGAAAAATTAACAAACCAAATCAAATTTTCCAAGAAAACAGATTGAAAACAAAAGAAACAAAATAGTAGTGCAAGTAACTTTTATAAGGCAAAGGCCATTTTTTGACCATACTGCCAAAACTAGGATGCTTGCACAAATCCCTCTCAAAAGAGAAGCGAATGAACTTGTTTTAAGAAAAGTAAAACTAAAAAATATATATATGTAGTCATCTTACTCAAATTTTGCTGGACTGATCAATGATAAATAAATCATCAGCATGAAACAATTACCACATTCAAATTATGTAGAGATAAATTAGAATCAAGTAAAGAAATGAAAATAATTTATTAGCAGTTTCTGCAAACCTCTGCATTTGATAAAGGGAGTAAATTTCGGAAACGGTATTACTCATGTTTTCAATCAAAAATCAATTAGAAATGTAAATTCAAAATGACTTTTTATTATTTTCTCAAAATATAAATACACAGCTTAAGATTTGAATAAAATAAAAATACTCTTCCCTAATACAATTTATTATAACTTTTTTTTCTTTTGACAAATTTTCATGTTATGTTATTTATTATAGAAATGAACTTCAATGTACCAAGTGTCTGTAATTTAAATTTTAGACATATTGAAGAAGTTTCTATATCCCCAAAATCACAGAAAGGGGAAAAAATCTTTATAACTAAAAATACTTGACAAAAGAAAATTTTTTAAATGCATATCTGAGGCAAGCATTAGGTTTAACATTGGTTATTTTAGGTCTGTTTAGCAAGATACAGTACCATGTTGTTTTTACAGGCTGCACAATGCTAATTTTAAATTTGCTGTGTTATCCTTCCCCTGGAAAAAATAGTAGTTTAACACAGGTGGTCTTAAAACAATTGTACGTAATATAAAATATTAATTTGACCTTTTGGTATGCATACATAGCCAGAAAATTTCTGATATGGAAATGGGAAATTTTATAAAATGTGTAGTAAATCAGTTTTTCATACATCTAATACAGTTAGCCTATGCCACTTAATTTTATCAAAATAATATAGAAGAATATTAATCATATTAAGACAAACTCTTACACATTTTACAAATGCATTTATAAAAATAAATTTTGTAGGTAATTAGTTGACATTTAAGTAATGATGGAGACCTTTACCATTAAATGTATGTATAATACTCTAATGCCATAAGGCAGAAAATAAATTATTTCAATCTTTAATAAACTTTTTTTCATAAAATATTTTTAAATTTTGCTAAATTGTACATAAACTTTGTTACTTTTATAGTCAATTTATAAATTTGCAGTAAATAATTTTTAGTATACTAAATCTTTAACATACAAGCACAAACATATACATATATTTAATCTTTTTAAGATAATAAATTTTAAATTGCCTATTCTTTTCTAGTTAACGATATACTCTGAAATAATAATCATAAATTAAACAGAAAATTTGATCATACCACTTGGCATGGGATTAATTTATATACAAAGCCTATATAGATATATTTTTTATGTCCCTATACATACATACACATACATATAAATCTAAGTTTGATATAGATTTAAAAAAAAATTAGAATAAATTAAAAATTTAATACTCTAATAGATGTATAGGAAAAGCTACAGTGTGAAAGTATCATGTGTAACAATTAATTTTCAAAAGTAAAGAATACTGAACTATTGATATACAAATTTGTAGCAGTTTTTAAAATAATGAGTGAAAGAATTTCAATAACAGTAGTGAAAGAAATATTTGTGGGAATATTATCGGGCAAACATACAAGATTAGAAGAAACATGAACTTTTCTCATATGCTACACACACTAGTTTAAGTCATAATACAGTCCAAGGCATATAATAATAATTATGATACAATGCTAAACAACACATTTTTCTTTTTCATTTTTTTTTTTTCAAAATTTTAAATGCAATATACTATTACTATTTCTTAGGAATTTAAACTCTATGCCAATATATGCAATATTTTGCCATTTATACATTTTGATTATATATATAATATATGACTATTACAAATTTGAAGAGACTAATTTTGACATCTGGGGAACCACTTTGTGGAAATTGAATAGTTGACACAAAGGTTAAGGTGAATCACAGATCAATAAAACAGTCACAGCAATCAAATTTCAACAGGTTGATAATTTGTGCTTGAGTCGCTCTCCTCAAGCGACCCCTGTTCCCCAAGTTATTTACAGCAGTATTTACACTCAACTTTAGAATGACCTTGTGGAATGGCAACATCAAAAAGTGAAAGGAGGAGTTCAGTGGTAGCTTTGTTTCATTTCATTATTATTATTTATCATTCAACTAGGCTACAAGTTTGAAGTGGCCACTAAAACGACAACAAGATTTTTCAAAAAAGAACATGTGTTCCAAGATGAACAGCACTGCTGTAATGTTGGACAGAAATGGAATTTCTGTGTGGCAGTGGCTCGCAGTCATGCTGTAGACACACATGCACCAAGAGTGGAGGGCTCTGGTGCACATGAATATAATATGTATACATATAAATATTAAACTATGCAGAAATCCTTACTAAGCAATTCTTAAAAAAGTGCAGATAAACACTGAAATGGAGGAAGAAAACTATAGGCATCTGAATAAATGACACAAAAATAGTTATTTTCTTAAGTACCTATTGTACTGATGCAAAAACTTAGTCAAAATACACTCTAAAACTTAGATGCCAACGGCAGGGTTCGTACACATCTCCAAATCGTAAAATGAAACACTCGCTTGAATTTTATTTAAAAAAAAATCATTTTTCCTTCAGAATAATTTGCGCAGCTACAGAAATAAATAATTAGCAACTTTTCTTTGCCACCTAATTTTAATTAAAAAAGAAATTTTTTTAAATATACCATCTTTAACATTATTCATTTATTTTAATAACATGAGATTTACACAATTTTACAGCATAAAAATAAATTAAAATTTATAATAATCTTAACTACATTGCAAAAAATATTCTTTTTTGCATTGGAGAAATTTTAGAAAAATTTACGAACCCTGAATAAAATATTAAAATTTAGAGTAGACCAGTTTAATATTGCTGACTTTGTGTAAAAAACAAAACAAAACAAGGTATCACACAATATATTATGCATCACTGAAAATATACTAAGGATTAGAAGTTGTATTTGGCAGAATTGCATCAGTTAGATACACCTTCAGATTCAAAAAAGAGCAGATACAACATTTTGAGCAACAGAAACTTTCAGAACTAATCACAATTAAAAAGAGTTATATCTCAAAAATATTTGAAAAATGTAGGCAACTAGCTGATGCAATGGAAAAAATTCTGTAATTCCTAAGAATAGTTGCTTGAAGAAAATTCATTGGTGAGATAGAAATAAGAATTCATTCAAAAAACTAAGATTTCTGAATGAGAGGCAGTATGTTTGAATATTATGTTTTTAAAAGTCTTTAGGAAACAGAAATATGGGTGCTGGCAGAAGGTCATCCAGGGAAAGGCAGTATTTTGGTACAGAATTTTTGGCTGAAATCTACAGCCTAGACCATTTTATTATTTATTATTATTTTTTTTTTAATGGACAATATGAATATAAAATATGGTAAACTAAGAATTTTTTATCCGAACCAGCAAACAAGACAATATTCAAACATATAAATAAAAAACAATGTAGAAATGAAACAAATAAAAATTATTGACAATCTAAAAAGTAAGCTTCAACCAGGATCTCTTAAAAAGGAAAATTGAAACAGATTTTATTATTTTTTTCTCTGGGAGTTGGAGCTTATCTGAACTTCTTGTTTAAGATAAACTTTTGATGCATGAAAGTAAAAACAGAACTAAAATTTGTTTTCTATAAAAAGTTTAGAGGACAGCTACCTCATCCTTCCTTGATAAAAACTTTCTATCGTTCTATTACTTAAGTTTTGAAAACGCTTAAGACGAATATTTTTTTTCTTTTTGCAAAGAAAAAAAAGTAGTTGAATAAATTTTAAATTCAGGTGAAGCAATGACCTTTCCCTGTACCCCCTTGCCAACACTCATGAACTGAAAATTTACAATACATGAATATGTATTTTTAAAAACTTAAAATTTATAGCACAGAAGTTTTAATACAGATATAGGCATTTGTATTTATTGGGCAAGTTTATAAAGAATAGACATTTTTTAAAGAAAACAAATTAAGAAAAATATTTCTTAAAGTGATTTCTTGCCAAGCAACTAAACCAAGGTAGCACTACCCCACACAATATTGTTTTTTGACAAAAGCCAATGTTATACAAAGTAACATTATATATTTACAAACTGAAACACAGAACATGTATCAATATAGGATTCATTGCCATTTTTCAAGATGATACTTGCATTTTTGTCATTTATAGTGTTCACTCTCAAATATTATTTTCAAACATAAGAATTTTTCTTTATTCAGAAAAAAAAAGCTTGATTTTCCCAAGAAATTAGATGTAAGAAGATACACCTAAATACAATTATTTAATAATGTATTACTCTATAAAAAAAATATAGATTAAGAAAATAATGAAAAGTTACAGAAAATTAGTTTAAATTTCTGAATACAAACAAAAAAAAAAAAAATCAGAGTTGTAGCTTTTTTGCGATTGTACGCATCTTAAGCAAAAACAGTATCTGAATCAATGTCATTATGCTGAAAAATATGGCATGATTTAAAAATAGCTGTAGAATCATAACATGTATGAGTATGAAATGTGCGTTGTTTTTATTAATTATTGTTACAAGTTGATTCAGATAGAATAATACTAGTTATTTATACACATTACAGCAGCATGCTTGCAAAGCTATGCCAAGTTAAGATGACACCTTAAAATTTTCTTCCAACATCAAAGATCAAAAGCCAATTATGTAAAGAGTGTAATTTTATAAAGTAGAACTACCTGAAACACTATATGTATAAATTAATATGTACACAGCTGAGACAGGTACATACAGGCTACATCACAGAATCTCTCAGGCATTAGAAACATTGACTAGGACAGCCATTAAAGACATGACAGTTGACTGAAAGTTTCTTCTACAGCGATTCTCAACTTCAGAATTCCGACATGAAATATACAGAGTTGACACTTGTGCCCAGTTTTATTTGGTTAAGAAATTATCATGGTATCTCACAGCAATCAGTATTTGTTTCTTCTTGATTAAAAACCACAGTAGTCTGAGAACTGCAGCTCAATTCTTATTTTTCATGAAGGAAATCAAGAAAATTAATCACAGAGGTACAATCCACTTCAAGGCACGCACAGAAATATTAAAGAGAGTGACAGAAGTAAATTATACAGGCAGAGGTTAAAGTATACCTCTCTTCAATACTGTGCTTTTTTTATTTATTTTTTTATTTTTTTTTTTGACAAGTATACATCTTACTACTAAAGCCAATGATTCAGTGGTTTGGAAACACATTTCTCAAACAACAGACAATGTCCTTTTTTTTTTAGAGTTGCATTAACACCATTACAAAAATAATTAAGTATATCAGCATCTACGATAGAAGAATTACAATGAGGTAAGGAAATGCAATTAAAAATATAAAAAGGTGAGAACCGCTGGTCTACAATTAAATTTACATCAAAATTCTGGAAATGGGAATTTACAACTCAATAGAACAATTTAAGCAGAAGGGGAAAAAAAATAAAACACTATAAAAATCTTTTTTCTTTTTTTTTTTTTTAAATAACAAAATGAAACAAAATCTTTTCCAGTTAAAATATTTTTAACATTTTAAAACTCATGTATATTTAAGATATTTATGAAATCCAAATAAACAGATAATTTTAAACCAGAAAAAAATTAACTAAGCCACAATGAAAAGGAAAAAATAAAAGTATTCGCACCAACATATGGAATGTACAATCTTCAACACTTTATTTTGAGAGACAAAACAAAGAAAAGAACCTCTCAATTCAAAAATACGTTCTAAAACATTTCCCTACATTCAGATAGTAATTACAAACATTCAGAAATGTGGGATAGCACTACCTGTATATCATGGCACCTTGAGTGAACTAACTGTTACTGATCAGCAACCTACAGAGATGGGAAGGAAAGATTCTCATATTTTGCTTCCCAGCGTGTGAGGTTGCCGAAAGGGTCATCAACAGTTGCGTGAGGTGCAGCAAGCAGTAGACTTTATTACATGCCAAACATTCCACCCAGAGTTGAAACCAGTATCACGACCAAAATGATAACACAAATCATGATCATGATTTTCTTCTGCAAAGGAAAAAAGAATTCAAATGTGAATAAAACACATTCACAAAAAGCAATGAAATCAGTCAATATACAGAAAATCAGAATGTTGAAGTACACATATGAAAGAAAGAAAGTGCTTGCAAGCAAAAGAAATTTATTGGCAATTTATACATCCCATACTTTTGAAAGAAAACTTTGTACTTCTTTGTCAATGCAGTACTCACATCAATGTTTATACCAATTTTTTTATTTTTATTATTATTATTATTTTTTTTTTTTTGGTCTTTTCCTTTGCCATGTAATAATCTTATATTGATTAATACAATGGATTCCCTCAAATTCTCAAATCTAAAGTCCGCACATCTTCACAGATGTAAACAATGATAATTTCAATTCAGATATAGGGCCAAAATTTCAGAATTTTTTAGTTCTACATCATTCCATATGTATTTTGATATGCAATTCTCCATAATATGACTAAAACTATGATTTTTCATGGAGGAAATATAAATTCATTTTAAATAAATAATAATAATAATAATAATAATAAAAGATATTGTTGATAACACTGGTCCCCACAATCATTTTACCAAATATATTTATGTATTAATCAAGGTTTCTTTTGATATTTAGACTGGCTAAAACTGATATTAAGCCTTCTAACTTTATGATTTTGATGTGAATTAATAGGGTACCTTTATGAGGAAAATTTCAATGAAAATGTATCTCATCTTTATTATTCATATTTAATTCAGCATTATTAATTATTTATATGACCTTTAATTTAATAATTTAATCATTTTAAGAATTATCTTACATTTTAATCTTCTATTTATTACTTCATTTAATTACTTTAATTTACTTTATAACAAGCATTCATTATAATTTTGATTGCATTATTACATTCAAATTACTGTTTAAAAAAAGTAAAAGCATTGACCAGATATTTGCACAACTTCTCGTGCCAAACAGTGTAGATTTGAGGGGATCTACTGGTAATGGTGCAGTATTCTTTGTTAACAGTTTCAATATGTAAAAATCTCATTTTTACAAGCATTTTCAGTTAATTTGCCAATTTTCTGTTTCAATTTCAATAAAGTAGAATAATGCCCAAAATATCTTGTTAAAAAAAAATTAAATGTTTAGATTACATCTAGTCTTAATCTAATAAAATATAACACCTCTTCTCCCCCCCCCCCCCAAAAAAAAAAAAAAAAAAAAAAGAATTTAAATTTTTATTGTTTAAATAAAATGTAAATTTAAAGTAAAACTGTGATTTGTTGAAATATAAATTATATGCAGTTCCAGCAGCAGAAACAATTCACCAAGACAGATGTTTTTAAGTAAATATATTGTAGATTATGCTTTAAAAAAAAATTCTGGGCTAAGAAAAATTGCTACAATGTAATTTTTGACTCTAGATTTATTTTATTTTTATTTTTTTTTAGTATATTTTGCTTGTAAATGCAAATTTTGCTTTTTTTTTTTTTTTTTTTTTTTTTTTGACTACTACAATTTTTTTTTTAATGATTGTAAGCTTAAAATCAGCATTCTTGGGTACAAGATAAATTTTGATTTATTGCAGATTAACATAATGAGTTTTATTACTGGGCATGCATTCAATAATTTTAATAAAAATATTTAAAGTTTAGAAGTCTAATGAAAATCAATTGATAAATCATCTATTTATACACAATGAATTGATTATTCAATGAATCTCAACATTTGATAATATCTTAGGTAATTCCCATATATCTGGCATAATAATAATAAGAAACATAATAATAAGAAAGCATTATTATTATGTAAATTTTAATTTACAATAATACATATCTAATTTTTTACTGCAATTATTTTTACATAATATGATTATAAACCAATTAAGCTATAAGACAAATATCATAGAAGCATAGAAAACAGCTTTAATTGTTTAAATTAATATTTTTGATTAAATATTATCAGGTTTTGTGTTAACTGACATTTTACTAGTAAATCTTAGAAAATTCACACAGCAAGATTTGAAAGTTAAAAAAAGTGTGTTTATTCTCAATTATTTTTACATAATATGATTATAAACCAATTAAGCTATAAGACAAATATCATAGAAGCATAGAAAACAGCTTTAATTGTTTAAATTAATATTTTTGATTAAATATTAGGTTTTGTGTTAACTCACATTTTACTCGTAAATCTTAGAAAATTCACACAGCAAGATTTGAAAGTTAAAAAAAGTGTGTTTATTCTCAATTATTTTTACATAATATGATTTTAAACCAATTAAGCTATAAGACAAATATCATAGAAGCATAGAAAACAGCTTTAATTGTTTAAATTAATATTTTTGATTAAATATCATCAGGTTTTGTGTTAACTCACATTTTACTCGTAAATCTTAGAAAATTCACACAGCAAGATTTGAAAGTTTAAAAAAGTGAGTTTATCCTTTAATTTTCAAATATTTGCCAAATTTATTTTTATAATCAAACCTTCCATTTATTACTGAAAATACTTATCTGTGTCTTTTAAAGATGTGTGACAAAAGTGCCACCATTTTTTTCATTTTAATAACTATATTTAAAATTCAATTGATTTTGAGGAAACAAAAAAGACAAAAGTAATATTTCAGTTATTATAATAACAGTTTTATTATGGTGACAGTTATGGAAAAATCTTCTCACATTTCCTTGTTGATTAATTCATAGATTTACAGTTGATGAGATAGATTGATTTGTAAAAAAATAAAGGAAATACAAATTTTGTTAGACACCAAGAAATAAAGTGAAATTTTCAAACAATCAATTTTGAATATGCACTGTTATTTCAAAGCAGGACTAATCTTTATTCTAATATAAAATGTTAAGACTTTCTCGGAAGATATTAAAGTAATCATACAAGTTTTAAATTTTCAAGTAAGTTAACCTTTTACCTGCCGAGGAAATCTGATGCGTTCTCCAGTGTCTTAATAACACAATTCTACAATTAAATAGAGCAGCTATTAATTTTCTGAAATAACAGTAAGAAAACGCACATGTTATAAGTATGAAAAACTCGGCTTTGCTCGGATTTCACAACTCCAAAATTCTGCCAAGTCATCAAATTTGATGCCTTGCTTTTTTTCACTTTAATTTTTGTTTATAAACATTATCATTTGTACCTTAACATAACCACCACATGCACTTTAAGAATACCTGTTTTCGATAAAATATGATATTGTATAAAGAATTTTAATGCTCTTTCAGAAAAATATAGAATTTGTGTATATTTTTAAATGACAAACCATAGTTTTATCCAAAGGCTCTTCCATTTGTTATTTATTTAAAGTTCTGGTAGATACTATTCTTATCTCTGGTTGTATCTAAAGTTCAATTTTTATTTATTTTTATTTTTTTTTCAATGGACATAATTGTTTGTAAATCTGTGTTGCACATTTATTAGCTTTATACATAAATAAAATAAAATAAAATTAAGTTGAACATTTTAAAAAAAAATCCAATTGCTGTAGTTTAATCAAGTTTTGCACTTTTATAGAAAACCAATCTTTATTTTGTTTTAAAGTTTAAAACAGAAATAATGTTCACTGTGCAGTTCGCCCTATGCCTTCAACAAGTAAAATTAGAAATAATATTATTGTTAACATGGTTGCAAAATATGATATAACATAAAATTGCAACCGTAAAACACAGTCTGGCACAAAAAAAAAAAAAAAAAAAAAAAAAAAAAACTGTAGGTGTCATTTGAGGCCTTAACTGTAAGAACTGTAAGTAAGGCGTCAACTGACCTGTCCCCCCTTCCCCCATACATACACACCAATTTAGCAGTAGCTTCATTAAAGTCAAGGGTCCAAGAGCAATTCACTAAAGTTTGACCTTGAAAATTATTTTTTAATAATGTTTTAATTTATGTTTTATTCAAATTCATTTTATATCAATTTTTCTGTTAGATTTAAAAAAAGAAATGAGAATTATTTTTCCCCCTGGAATGGCGATACTTTCTACTGTTATTTCCTACAACCAAATAGAAGGATTTTTTTTTTAACACTAGAACGACCAAGACCATCATTTTGACGGTTTTCAAATTTCATGCTTAAAAATTTGATATAATTTTTGAATTGTTTTAGAATTTTATGGTACGACTTTTAATGAAATATAAGAATAACTAAATATTCCTATTCAATTTCTTCTCACCTATTTTAATTTTCATAATCGGTATGACCTATACCTATTTATATCAAGACCGTCAAAATGACGGCTTTGACATCTAAGAAACTTATCCCGAGGTGGTACGGACTTTCCCATTTTCGACATAGATTAGTCCTTTTCGCCCATGCGCAGTTCACTCCAGTTTCTATAAAGTGTGGTAAATCAATAATTGATAAATGTAATCAGGACGCAATCATTATCAGTTGTACTTGTAACGTGATAAAATTCTTGATGAAAAGTGCAATCTTTGCAAAAAGTAACCTGTGAAAAAGGTCGAATCTCAAAAAATTGTATAAACATATTTTTATAAAAAAATTAAAATTTATTTTATGTAAATTTTCGACAACAATGAAATGATTTCCAGTAAGAAAAAAAAAATGTTCGAAGAATTCAAAAAACTCACCAGTATAAATGAAGACTGTTCAGACACTAATTCAAGTAATAATAATTTGGGCATATCCATGCGGAAAATAAATCTGATTTTTCAGATTCTGAAGAAGCAGAAGATGAAATTGAAGTACAATATGTTGAAGAAAATGCAGAAAATGAATATGAAAGTGAAGATTCAGGGAGTAAATATGAAAATCCGACAAAGATCCACAAACGCAGAAAGGGATTGCAAATATGTTCAGATACTGAATCGGTTAGTCAAACAGAAACCAAAAAGAAAGACAGAAAAAAGACATTGGTCTCGACAATACTGAATGGAAAGAATTAGTAAATGATTGTGTTGGTAGACTCCCATTAAATTTTATATTCAAGGAAGGCCTAACTGGTTATGCTAAGCGAAACATTTTGCTTGGTAATGTTAGCAGTGCATTAAGAATTATAACTGATAATCGAATGACGAATCACATAAAAACTTGCACTGAGCTTGCGCCAAGAAATGTTTTACAGAAGGACAATTGTAAAATTACAATTGAAGAATTATATACATTTTAGCTATTTCGTATGCACAAAGCGAGAAATTTGAAATTATCCTATTTGTTGTAAAAAAAAAGAGGATTTGTTTTTCCTCGAAACTATGAGTAGAACCAGATATTCACAAATTATGAGATTCATTCTTTTCGACAAAAAAATAGTGAGTGAAGTGTTCGTTTATGAACTGACAAATTTAGAATAGCGTCCGGAATTCAGAAGTCCTTTATTGATAACAGCCAAGCTTGTTACAAACCAGATCAGAATATAACCATAAATGAACAGCTGTTTCCCAGAAAGGTAAAATGCAGATTTCTGCAATATATGCCCAATAAAACGGGCAAATTTGGAATTAAGTTTTAGTTAGCTGTAGACCAGCAAAGTAAATATCTTATAAATGGCTTTTCCTTTTTAAGCAAAGATAAACTAAGAAAACCAGGAGTACTTTTGATTGAATTTGTAATTTTGAATCTTGTAAAAAACTATGTAAATTGTGGGAGAAATATAACAGCGGATAACCTTTTTTAAAGTATACAAATCACAGAGAAGCTACTGGTAAAAAAAGGTCTTGTTGGAACTATGCGAGCCAATAAAAGAGAAAATAACCCAAAGTAGCTAAAATTGAAAAAGATAACATGACTCTTTTCTCTACAAAGCTCTACAAATCAAATGATATTGTTCTAATATTTTACAAAAATAAGTCTCGTAAACAATACATAAATCCGTAAAAATTGTTTCTAATTAAAAACAAATTCCTACAACTCTGTCTTTTACAATGAGACTAAGTTTGAAATAGAGGTAGTTGACCAAATGGCCAGCTATTATAGCGTAAAAACAGGGACACGTAGATGGCCTTAGCAGATATTTTTAATACTTTGGACTCGGCAGCAATCAATTCGTAGACATTATATAAAGAGACTTGTGATGAAAATATAACTAGAATTTTTTTTGATTCAATTATAAGAAGAACTCTCTCCAATGAATATAGGTGTTGTAGAAAAGAAGCCTCTTCCCCTAAACAAGAACGAAAATTATTAGGTGTTGTTCAGAAAACTACAAAAATAAGTCATTATGAACGCAAATCTTGTGAAATTTAACTGTGCAACAAAAACAGAGTGATTTATTACTGCAATGTATGTCAAAAATATGCTTATGATAAGTGTTCTCTAAAATAACATGTACTTGTAAAGTATATATACCTCATAGTTATTTCATACATATCAATTGTGCTATACTATATATGTAAATATAAACTGTTTTTTTTATAATTAATGAATTACTCATATTAAATAACGTTTTTGTTAGATTATATTCTTTTATTTACATTAACTGAAAAAAAAAGCTACAACGAAAGCCATGATCGAAAAATCCGTCAATTTGACGGGTGCGGTAAAACTAGGTATATATGAAACATCGGTAGTTCTAGTGTTAAAATGTCCGCCACTCTTTTAAAAAGATATCAGATAGAAGAAATGTTGGAGGATCTAAATTCTATTTTTAAAATAATATTTTTTTTTTTTTTTTTTTTTAAAGTTTTTGGGGCCATTTATAAGAATGAGGAAATGGTGAGTAAAATTTTAGGCATCATTTTTTTACTCAAAGTTTTCAAAAATTGTTTTTAATATAGCTGGGGGCCCTAATAAGTGAAGACTCCTGAGTATTTCATTTGCCACCTACTCTCTAATGATCGGTCTGTTTTTTCTTTACTAGTTTCTCTTCTCCATAAATTATTGGTGCTAATTACTCAATTTATAATTTGTAACTATTTATTCTTGCAGAGCTTTATTTCCCCCCCCCCCTCCCCTCAAACAAACTTATTAAAGGAGTCTGGAATTTGATTCTACTACCATGTGGGCATGACCATTCCATTTGCAAAGAAAATGAACTTTGAATTATTGGGATTTTTCTTTTGACCCAGAGTAAAATTTTTATTTTCAGAAACATTGTTCATATTGCCATAAGACTTGATTAAGTGCTCTTAAACTTCATTTTAAACATGACTATAATAAAATTTACGGAAGAATTTTTTTATTTCAGAAAATAAATAAATAAATATAAAAAATTGCCATAAAACATGGAAAAAAAAAATACTGTATTGGGCTAAAATGTTGTACTGGATTCTTTTTACAAGCGTCAAAAATCACTGCAAAAAATCCAGAAAAAGATTAAAACTGCATAGAAAATTCATGAATAATAAAAACTGGTAGAAGAAAAATAGAAGAAAAAATTGTCTATATAGGCTCAAAAAATTAAAACATGTTCCATTTTTACAAATGTTAAAAAATTGCTGCAAAACATAAAATACTTTAAATTGTATAAAAATCTAATGAAAGAATTAAAAAATTGCAAAGTACAAAATTTATTACATTGTGCTAAAAAAGATACACAGTGGATTCTTTTTATGAATGCAATGGTGGATCTAGTGGGCTGGGGGCGATTGCCCACCACCCCCCTTGAGCCCAATAAAGGGTCTGAAAAATGATATTAGATGCCCGCACGGAAAAAGGATTGGACTTAAACTCGAGACCGCCATTTTTAAGTTACGGAAGTTGGTCAGGTCTTTAAGAACCGGGGCGGGTCGAATCTTACTTTTTCCTGTAGAGTAGGATCGAGCCACACTTTTCTTTTCAGGGCGGGCCTGCTGTGGATTTTGTTCTTCCTTGAGGTAAACGCTCGGTCTGGGATTGAACCAGGCCATAAGGGGGAGATGCAATGGCAGATATAAGGGGGGGGGGGGCAAAAGGGCAATCGCTCTCCCCCTCTTGGGCTAATAAAAGTTTCCTAAAAAGACATGCATCCTCGCAGGAAATGAATTGAAGTCGAGTCCGGCACAGCCCGCGCCTTTTTAAATTCGCGAGGTTTGGGCTGGGTCAGGTCTTCTCGCTTTCAGAACCGAGTCATATCGTAATCATTATTTTGCTGCAGATTTGGGTCGGACCCAATGGCGGGTCTGAGAGGGGCAATCGTCTTCTCTTCTTGGGCTAATAAAAGTTTCCCAAAAATACATGAATCCTTGCAAGAAATGAGTTAGATCCTAACTAGAATCCGGTGCTTCCCTCCCCCCCAGTCTGCACCTTTTTAAGTTCGCGAGGCTCGGGTTGTGTCTGGTCTTACCGCTTTCAAAACTCAGCCGTCATTTATTTGATACTATCATGATCATTATTTTTTTGCAGATTTGAGTTGAGCCTGACTTATTTTTCTTCCAGATCGAGTCTGGCCTGGAGTCATTCTTCTTAGATGTCTGCATTAGAGATAAACACAGGTTCAGGCTTAGCCCGTGTCCAATACAAGATCGTGCTCTGATTTTATGCTGGGATTCGGACTCGTTTTTTTGAAATCTGAAAATTTTATTTATCGATGAATGGAAAAATGTAAAAAACGTTTTTCCCCTTAAAAATTAGTACCTATTCCTTTTCAAATCAATGTCTTGCTATTTTGATAAAAATGAAAGTGAAGCACAATTTTTTTTTTCTTTTTAGTATTTGAATGCTAAAAAAAAAAAAAAAAAAAAAAAAAAATATATATATATATATACATCTATCATATCTACATCTGTAGATTTATGTTCAAGCATTGCCGACGACCGACGATCTGGCGCCTATGAAAAAAGGCCGGAATAATGTATTTGTCTTTAGTTCGATTTTTGTTTGTGGTAGAGATTATTTTGCAATTGGATCGTTTATTATTATCATTATTTAGACATCTAACGCGAAAAGAATATTTTCTTTTGATTTTAGTTTGCGGTTACCGAATAATTTAAATTTCTAGTGTATGCAACGTATACAAGTCGTAGTCGCTTTTCATATGGAAATCACTGTAGTAATTATCATTTCTTTTGGGATCTGTGCTGATGCCGTAGTGGTAAGTAAATGTATTTACCATATTCTTGCGATCGAGTAGTGTTTCCTCTGTTCCTAAAAAAGTATTGAACTTTAAAAGTTTTAATTTGAGGTTATTTTCTGGGTCATGCCTATAATGAAGGCTTGTTATGAAGAATGAAATGGTTACAGTTAAAAATGTGCATTTTTTACAGAAAATTTAAAAATGTTGTTCGATTTGATATATAATAGACAGTATTTTCTACAGGTTCCATGCATTTAGTCATGAAACACACTTCATTAACATGTCCATTGTCCATAATATTTTCTTATTAAAACAGACAAAATATGAAAATCCTTTTATGCATAAAGTATATTTTTATTCTGTACCAAATTGTTCTTTTGATAATATTAAATTTAATTTTTTGTTTAACAGCCTTTTTTTTATATAAAAAATAGCTTTAAAATTATAGTTACTTTTGGAACATTTTTTATAAGTATTATGCAATTTTTTCTATTGTATAATTTCATTACCCGGCTTTTGCTCTTGATGCCGTAAAATGTTTCTGGCTCAGGTGGGACTGGGCTGTGGAATAAGAGCCCAAATTTATCTCTAGTCCGTACTGACCAAAATTTCCCTGGTCGGGGTTCGGCTCGGAATGAAAGTTAAATTTCGGTCCGTGTCCTACCCAGCCTAGACGTATGCACATGCCCAGGTCTGGTCGAGTCGGCGAAATGGTTCCGAATTTTCTAACGGGCCAGCAAAATTAGAATAATTTGGGCTACATGGGCCAAGCCGATAAAAAAAAAAATTAGCGGGCCTACTGGTCTTTTTAAAGATTTAAGCAGGAACGTTAAAATATGAGCTACTTTTAATTATATGGGTTTAATGAGAATAAGTATAAATGTGCATTCCCAGCCGATACTAGTTTGGCAACATCAATACAAAAATGTAACTTTTACAGTGTAGAGATTAGCATCAGAGAATTATATTGTGTGTAACCCGGGTTTAATATTTTTTTTTGCAGGCTCCTACCGGCCCGAGATCAGGCTTGCATTGTTTTTGTACATAGAGACAAGCCGGGCTGGAACTAGACTTAATTGTTCTCAAGATGTGTTGGACAGACAATATGCAGTGCCGTGCGAAGGGGGAGGGGGGCAAAGGATGCGGTCGCCCCGAACGTGAAAATTTAGGGGGTGTCAAAATGCTACCAGTATAATTTTTGGCCTTTACAAGAAAAAGTTGGGTCGGGGGTGGGGCGCCACATTTTGCTTTGCCCCGGGTGCAGTTTTCTCTTCGCACACCAAATAATTGCAGATTTTTCTACCTTCTCATGCTGTCACTTCCAGAAATTCTATTTAAAACGTTAGTTTTTATAGTATTTTCTTAAACTGCTTGTATCAAAATGGATAACACCATAGTTTCTAAATAAAAACACCTTCAAATCCTGCTAATGCGATCCACAACATAAACATTAGTTAACCCAACCAGCAGCAAAAAAAGAAAGTCAATCGAACCTAAACCCGACCCACAGCAAAAGCTAGAAGTCAACCGGACCCAGACCCGACCCACAGCAAAAACTAGAAGTCAACCGAACCCAGACCCAACCCGCAGCAAAAAATAAAAGCAACATGACCCGCACTGAAAAAATTAGCTCCAACCCATGCAAAGTCGAGTCTCCAAATTTCTAAAATCGCCCCCCCTTGAGGACTCTCCAGATCCACCCTTTTACGAATGTCAAAACAAATCACTTAATGAATTTCAAAAATACTTCATACAAAAATTTATTATATTAGTCTAAAAAATTAAACCAGTTTTTTTTTTTTTTTTTTTTTTTTTTAAATACAGATGTGGAAAATTTGACACAAAATGCAAAAAAAAAAAGTTATAAATTAGCATAGAAAGTTAGAAAAATTCCAAAAACTGGCTTTCATGCGCATAAATTCAAATTTACATGTACTTATTGTCAAATCTTGTAACTATGCACAGTAGTATCTTTAGAAAAAAAAAAAAAAAAAAAAAAAAAAAAAAAAAAAAACCTCTGAACAGACAGTTTGACCAGGGATACAGTGGAGAGTATACAGCATATACCTTCTGGATTTAAAAAAAAAGTTCCGTATACCCTCTGCTTCCCAAATAAAACAGTGTATACCATACCTAAGAACATTCATACCGACAGTGGATACCCTCTGCTTTTATTGTATACTCTCTGTAGTTTTTACGACTGCAACACTGAGTCAGACAAACATCCGTCTTTATTATTATCCAATATCAAATCTACATGACTTTGCTTTGGTCCATAGAAACGTACTGTGTATTGCCTACCCATGATATCCTCTGTATTTTTTACATTTCCATCCAGGCAAGTTGGAAAACAGTTTTAAATTGTAGAAAAAAGGAAAGAGACCTCCAGCTTTTTTCTCCCCCATGTAGTGAATAAGTATATTTTTGTAAATAAAACAGTAAAATTGAGAGCAGAAAATAATTTGTCACAAGTGACTATTTTTTTCTTCAACCCCAAGACAAACAAATAAAATTTTAAAACTTATAAATGAAAACAACTTCCAGAAAATATTTTTTTGAAATACTAACTATTCATATTTTTCATACAGGTCATCATACAAAAGAATTTGTTTTTAGCATTTTCATCTTGGCCATGCAGATAGTATTTTCAAGATATATTATCTTGGATTTGATGCTTGTCTGTCTGTGTAGAGTTTTTTTAAAGAAACCACTACACATAGAGCTACAAGATTTTAGAGGAAAATATTTGCATGTTTGAAGTTTTTGATCCTGGAAGCCAGTTTGTGAATTTTATTTCATTTATTTTTAAACATTTTAAATAAATTTTGAAGTGATTTTTTGACATTATTAAGTTAATTGGATTTTTATCTTTTGCCTAATTTAATCAATTTTGTCCTAGATTTTTTGATCTACTTTTATGCTACGTTTTACATTTTTTCATACTTTGCAGCTATTTTTTGAAATTGGTACAAGAAATTCAGTTTCATTCTTTTAGACCAATATAGTAAATTTTGTTCCGATTTTTAAGCTTTACTGAAATTTTTATCATTTTTTCATGTTTAATGGCTTTTTTTTTTTTTTTTTATTTTTTTTTCTGGAACAGAAAAATTGTTTGATAAATTTTGCTATTACTATTAATTTTAAGTTGGAAGAACATTAAATCTGCTCCTATAGCAATGTGCGTGCGATGTTGAAATTTCAAATTTAATCTGGGGTAAAATAAAAAAGTCACATCAGCTCACAGTTCATTTGATTTGAAACCAGATCAAGACAACTACACATGTTTTCACTGCAAAAGGCAGTGGGTTAGGAAGAACTGACAAGTGAAGTAGGTAAAGCTCTAACAGTATTGTTATAAAAGGAAACTTGTATAGAAAATTCAATATAAATATTTTTCTGAAACCTGAGAAGAGAATCTGGAAAAAATGTTTGGAGGTGGGGGAGAGTTTAAACCTTATATGTAGTTTAACACCTTATCCTGTGATTTATATGGTAGTAAAAAACACCGATGATAACTCCCAATTTAAATACAGATTTTTTAAATGTTTTTACAACCCTTCTAAAGATAACTAAACATTTCTTTTTTTTTTTTAAAGGATTCGTTAATAAGAGAACATATAATTTAAGTATCAATAATTGTTCAATTAAACTAATCTTAAACTTTCCTAAGACATTAAAAATAAAACAGAAATTAAAAAATATGACATTGCAGTTTTCTCACAATGTGATAAAGTTCAGAAAAATTTACGACATATAGTTTTAGGAGCAATTTCCCCCCTAATTATCAGGTAGTGTAGAAATGTATACAACTACAATTCCATTCTCGATTAAAAAGTGGCATAACTCAAAAAATTCAGTTTTTCAGGAAACTATGAAAACTGGTTTCTGGACTGTGAAAAAGTCAATGGCCATCTTGAAAAGCCAATTGCTGCATAAAAGCTGGATTTTCAATGCACTATCTGGTACTTTAAGTGATTGGTAGAGGCATAAAAAACAAGTAGAATGGCAGCCATAACTCAAAAAGCCCAATTTTTAAGTTGTGACACTTTTGAAGCAAGGGTGCAACATGTTAATAAATGTTTATTTAAAGATCTGTTTTTACTTTATAGAGAGCATGAATGTTTTGCTCCACTTAATGAAATATGCTTAATTATTATTCATTCATTACCAACTGCTATTACAGAATTTAATTGTATTAATTTAACAAAACCATTATTAAATAAAATGAGGGAGGAAGAGCACTACTGTGGAATATACAGGGAGTTGGGAAAGAAAAGAGAGTATAAATTTCTAATTAAAAAATAAAATAAAAAATCACTACATTCATGTTAAAAATATTTTAATACTCTTGAAACAATAGTACATGCATCTTATTCACAGACAACAAAACAAAAAATGTAATTACAGTTTAAAATATAAAACATTTGTAATTTTTTGCATATTCACATTATATAATTTATATAAATATATACAGGAGTTTAATAAACTATATATAATATAAATTTATAATTAAAAGGGAAAAATATAAAAGTTTGCAAGACATAAAATAGTTTCCCCCATAAAGACTATTTAAAATTTTTGCTTTGATTTTGCCATCTTAAAACTTTTTGTAAGTATAAAAACTTATTTACCATGAAAAACGACATATATAAGTTATTTCAACATTAATAAGACTCTGGATAAATATCATGTAGAATTAAGTAGGTAATGCCCACATGCATGTTTTAATTTTGATAAAATTAACACTATTATACATCAGGGAACACTTTTTCTCCCCTTTTTTAACCTTTAATAATAAATTATGGTAGTTAAAAAATGTTTAAGAAAAGGTAATTTTAGACTGAAACACATATTGAATAATATGTTGCAATATTGATAGTGTAAGTAAATAAAATAGTGACTGTTGAGTAAAAAAAAAAAAAGTTACTTATCTGGATTAATACAATGAATATCCTATCCCTCTCCCCTTAAATAAATTTGAAGCTATAGTCTTAAAAATGTATTTTTGTACACATTAAACTATGTTGCATTTTAAAAAGTAAGTACAACAATGGAAACAAGGCTGAAACTGAAAAGTGGCAGTGTGCATTAAAATAATAATAATAATAAACAGTTAAGTTAATATAGAATTTTAATTAAATTTTCAATTAACTTATAGAAGTGAAGTTATGCTTAAAGTTACTGAATATTTATTATGTGATTAATCATATTGCTAACTAAGCATAGAACCAACATAGTAAAAAATATCCAAGTTAAGAATTGAATCTGGAACCCTTGGAATAGTGCTCCAAATGCTCTATCATTTAAGGTATGAAGATGATATGCTTAGCATCTGTCTGTCACATATGTTGGTAAGACTGCAGCTGCAGCACAGGATGGAGTCATCTTCATGAACACATCAATGCTGTTTTCTAGCATTTGTGACTCATGTTAGTTACAGGATTGGGTGCTCATGAAGACAACTCCATCTTATGCTGCAGCTACAGCTTTACCGACATATATGACAAACAGATGCTAAGCTTGTATTATTTCATAGCTTAAATGGTAGAGCATTTGGAGTGTTATTCTAAGGGTTTTGGGTTCAATTCCCAGTTTGGACATTTTTCATTCTGTTGGTTCTATGCTCAGTTAGCAATGTGATAAATAACATATTAAATATTCAGTCAGGCTAATTTCAGATGCTATAGTAAAAGTTATTTTGTAAATGCATCTTAATAAAAACTGTCTTAAATGGCTTAAGATAAAGAAATTTAGTATTAAAATCAGAAAAAGGGGATAAATTTATCTTATTTTACCTTGCAACTTCAAATCTAGAGCTTTTAGAAGAATTTCTATCAAGGATATACTTTTAAAAGTTGTACATTGCAGGCAGGCAGGCTTTTCACGCAAGTATCTTTAAAATGGACAATTCCCCTCCCCCCCCCTTCCTTTAGATTAAATGGGTAATTGTTTAAGATAATATTCAGGCACAAGCTTATTTTGCAAGCTGAATTTCTTTTGTAAAAACTTACTTCTACAAAATGTTTTATAAAAATACATTTTATTTTTAAACAAGGTTGCTTTACATATTTTGTTTGTTTCCATTCCATCAAGGGAAGGAAAAAAATAATACAATCCATAAATATATCTACAAAAAATAATATTCAAACTTTATATAAAGCCACTTTCATAAAAAATTCTCATTGATGATTTTCATTAACTCATTAGCATTTATAAAAACCATTTGTTACTTAAACTAGCAAATGTCATTTAAAAATTTTATTCATAACAGTAGAAACTTTTTTAAGACAAATAAAATTTCTGACACATCTAAGGGGTTTTTTTGTTCCTTTCTTTTTTTTTTTTTTTTAATAATTACATAATCCCAAGAACTGAAATGCAAGAAAGAGACAAAGTGTTTTTTTATGTATCATTAATTTTAAGAATTATACTAAACAAACCAACCAAAGTTAAAAGAATTAATATACAATTTGTTAAAAACAAAGAGAAAAAATAAATAAAAGAAAGACTAGTGAAATTTAAAATTTAAGATGAGAAACATTTCTGATTTTGTTTAAGAATGTAACTTGGAAGAATATTTCGGAATATAGGTCAAGTGTTTGGAAAAGCATCATTTTACTCACTACTGGTGAGTTGGTTAATAGATTATTAAGAAAGTGGGAGTAAACTTTCAATAACAGAAGAGAGAGGATAAGACAATAAAGGTAAAATGTATATTTGTAATTAATTCTATGCGAAAATTCATTTAAATTAATACAAAAATAGAACTAAAAAATTTTTTTTAGTGTAAGCAGAATCAATAAAATTGTACATTAATCTTTTAAAACTTTGGTGGTTCAAAGATTTATATAGATATAAAAAAGTTTTTATGAAATTTGTGATGGCATACATACACAAAATAAGTTATAGCTAATTAAAATTCTGAGTATTTTAGCACTTTTATAAGCATGTTTTACTTCTTTTCACTGAAGTCATCTTCTGGCTTTTGTTATAATATGTCATGTGACTTTATGTTAGAGTTCCCTCATAAAATTAATTAAGGACATCACTAAATTCTTTTATGCCACATATTCATTACATGCATGATTGACTGGTCAAGAATGTATGGAGATGGAATTAAAAATCTTTAAGTTAGAGAGATGATGACCTCAATAAAAAGGTTAGGCAGATTTATTAAAAATCTATAATACTGAAAAATGCAATCAAATGAAACTTTAATTATTGCATATTAGCCTAAACTTCATGTGGATTTTTTTTTTTTTTTTTTTTTTTTTTTTTTTTAATATATGTAGAAAGGATCTTCAAACTAAAGTTCTGCATTATGCCTGCATAAAAGAGATAATTTGATTTTACCTGACTTGCTGACCCAGTCAACACTAAAATTTATTTGTTGCAGGTTGAGATATTTTAGGCTAGATTTTGAAACTTTTGGGTCAAGTTCATCTTGACCCCATATATCAAAAGAAAACCTCACATAAATTTTAAATTGAAAAAAAAAAAAAAAAAAAAAAAAAAAAAAACCTATACATTTCAATATTAGTTAGTGTATATATGTTAATTTTTATACAAAAATATAGAATTGAGATATTGTAAGAAAATAAATTTGAAAGATGCAGGTTGATTTTGGGTTAATGTACACAGAATTCAGGATTTTTTTTTTTTTTCTTTGTCAAGTCTGACTAAGACTGACATACACAGGACTCCATTCCAAACCACTAAAATCCTGAAATTCACTGAAGCGTACCATTGTAATTCTCTTTGTTGACTTGAATGGTGTATAATACCGGCTTTGATATTTTAAAGATTACTTAGAGATTTACAACATAACATGACAATGCATCACTTAGAAACTTGAGCACCTTTTATAAACATATTATCCATAGCTTCAGATCATACATAATTATGCAGTAAAATTAAATTAGGCAGTGAAAAAATAGGACTCATTAAAACAAAGAAAAACTCCTGGTTTTGGATATTCCTTGAAAGCAAGTAAATGTATTGTGATGAATATAGAGCATTATTTCACGATATAAATCAAAATCACCCTTCTTTAAATTTGCCAAAGTATTTCTACTAAGACAAACATTGAAGTACAGAATTTTTTGTCTAATCTTGAAAGGAAAAAAATAAAAGGAGCAATTTAGATGAAATATTTTGCTTAAGTACATAATAATAATGATGATTATGATAATAAAAATGCTAGAACATAATCAAGTTTAGTCTTGAAGTTCAAAATAGGAATGTTAGATAAAATGCAAATATTCCATGTTAAAATGCATGATGGGAAACATATATATAGGGTTTAAATAACAGGCATTAATTTACATTAGTTTAAAAAGCTTTAAAATAAATTAAGCCTTATTTTCAACAAAAAATGATGGATAATGAGAAAAACCATTTTTACAGTTAGCAGCAACAAAAATGCTAAGTGTACAGCCAAAATAGCTATCTACCATTCAAAAACATACAAAAGAATATTTTTTAAAGTCCTTTGATCTAGCCAAAAATTATAGTATTTTATGTTTTTAATGTTTGATAATTTTTCTCTAATATACGATAAAAACGGTATAAAATTCTAACTTGCAAGTTTGCATTCAAGTGTCTTAATGTCAGCTCTGCAAGTCGCATTTTTATTTGGAACTCATTTTACTTAATGTTTTGAATCAATAGCTTTTATATCATTCATTAATATACTGCAAATAAAATTTTAAATAGTTTCAAGAAATTTTAATTTAAAGGGTAAAGAAATGTATAGAAGGGAAATACTATTACTACATGCACTGAAGTCTAAGATATTTTATTTTCTATGAAAGCTTAATAGAGGGATACTTTATCATTTTTAACCTCTGTTGGATAATTTGATAATTGTAATTCTACAATTTTCTATTTGCTGTATCTTCTATCCAAAATAATTAAAATGTCTATACTTGTAATCCAGTTTCACCTGCTTTGACAAATATAAAACCAGCTTATGTACTATAATAATAAGCAATTAAAATGACAGGTAGTAAAGTGACAGTTCAATTAATAACCTTCCATTTTAGTGGCTTGAGAATGTGGCACATAGTCTTGTTTTACACTTGCCAATGCAGTTGGCCCATTATAGATCTTACATGGGCTGTTACTAGTACAGTACTTAACTTGTGCATTTCTCTTTCAGAAAATTTAAAACCAGGAGTTTTTCTTCCATTATTAACAAACAAAACTACTGTTAAAATCACGAGTAATATTTATACATATCAGTCTCATTCTCAAATATACAATATTTCTTTCTCATTATTTAACATAAAAATACAAAATTATAAACATAAAAGGAAACATACGAGACTGATAAATTTGTTTCAATAAATAATCAACAAAATTAATGAAAATAAGGAATCATAAATAAATTGTGACAAATGAGTTCATTATCTTCATATTTACAAGAGAAATAATCACAGTTGAATTAGATCAGCATTTGCTGTCAGTGAAGATGTGCTCCAGCATTTTTAATTCTCACCCTACAAAACTCCTGCTGAATAGAGTATGATGATGATCAAAATAATTAAGGCGACTATGCCTACTATAATTAGGCAAATTTTTTTCTACAAAAAATAAAAGAAATCAAATGAAAAAGAGAAACATAACAAACACAAAAAAATCATAATTGCATGCTATAACAGGGTAAAAAAAAGAAAAAAAAGAAGCAGAATTGTATAATGCTGGGATAGCCAGAATCAGCACACCCCCTTTCCCTCCATAATATATATATATATAATTCAACAAATTACAATAACCATTTGGAAAATGAAATTCTAATCAAGTTGACTTGCTAGATTCGGATTCAGATGACGAAAATTTACCTGATTTTAGTTTACTAGATTCAGATTCAAGTTTATCCAGTGCAAATGGTCAGCTAATGGTTTAATTATAATAATAGACTCAATGCAGCTGTGGTCGTTCAGTAGCTTTTGAGCCCGCTCTTCCCACCTTTTGGTGTCTTTGGTTTAATCAATTTTCTTTTTAAATTTTTTATTCTTTTCCCCAACCTGGCTTTTGCTACAAGCTTGGCTATTCAGGATATGGATCAGGATTATTGAACCTGGCTTCCACTTGAGAGTCACAATAAAAAAAGAAAAACCAAAGGATCACGATTGTTAAAAATGGTAAAAAAAATTCAGACATCATAAGGTCTATTCTCTACCGAAAACAACAACCATTTTCCAAAAGATTTTTTTTTTTTTAATTGTTTAAAGGTACTTTCAGTTTGACTCAAGAAATTTATGCAGTCCATCTGACAATGATTTTTATCCACTAGTAAATACAAACATCTTTGCTGTTAGAAAATTCTATATAAAACTTAACAAATATCATAAATATCTATAATACTTTTGTAGTTCATTTACCAGAAATTTAGAAAAAGTGTAAATTTGTAAAATGCTAAGGGTGTTACACAGGTACACTGTGGGATAACACAGTGTTCTCGCTGACATTTGACCAAGGTCAGTAATTTGGCTAATTAAAAGTAAAGAACATTCGCCAAATGAAAAAAGTATTAGCAAAATAGACTCGCCATGTTGCGCAGAATAATTATCTTTAATCCTTTAATGTAGCCCCTTTTTTTTCAATATGTTCTAAAAAGACCTAAGTTTTTACAACTGTGATGCAACGATTGTTATTAATCTAATTTCAACAATCTGCTACAAATAAATTAAAAATACGTATACATTAAAAATATGTATATATGCATATGTATGAAAAAAAAAAAAAAAAAAAAAGCAAAAAATTGAGCACTAGCAATTTGGCGAATCTAATCACTTTTTTACTCGCCAAATGAAGAATTCAGTCACATTTTGGCGCAATGGTGAGCGACAGCGAGAATCCTGGTTACACATAGCTCTGCATCTCATTAGAAAAAAAAAAAAAAAATTCTTGTCAGAAGCATAGTTTCTGTTTGAAATCATCAGTATTTCGATATCATGCATGAGAGAACATAATCCAAGCAAAACACTTAGATGGCCATAAATACATTTTCCCTGACTTAAACAGGATTCATTTGAGCCAACATTCATAAGTGCAAGACAGAAAGAAACCTGAAGAACAGGTAGGAATTTTTTTGAGGAAGTTTTGTGATAAGCCAATGTCTAATTGCAAGCAAATAAAATCTTTATTTGAAATCATAGTTTTTACTTATTTTTAATGCTTGTTTTCATGGGACATAGGAAAACAAATTTGACTGCAGTTTAAAAAATTCGTCAGATGTAGCAATCCCAAAACTTTTTTTCTATCTTACACATGTTAATATTTCATGAAAAATGCGACATAACAGCACCACTGGTTAGGTGATTTACACCAAAATCAAACTAGCAACAACTTAGGTCAATTTCTAACTGAATCTGAAGTTTGATTAATATCTGTGTATTAGTTTTTGAGATAGAGTTATTGTGATAATCATGAATAATGCAGCATAGTAGCGCCACTTGTTGAGTGATTTACACCAAAGAGTAATCAACACCAAATTACATCAAAGACTAACTGAATCTAAAGATTTGTGAAATTCCATGCTTTATTTCTTGAGATAGAGCATCTTAATGTTCATGAGGGTTAGGTTTACAGAAATCTTTGTGAATGTCAAAATCACAAGCATTGAGACTATCTTCATACGAATAAAAGGGAGTTAGGTTTTAATGGGAAAAAGTAATTGGAACATAAAAATGTATTTCTTAAACATTAAGAAATATAAGTTGTAAATAAATTTGAATATTTAAACATTGTATAAAGTTCAGTTGTTAATAGAGGACTGAAAAAAATTATTGATACATGGTTGCTTTAAGAACAGATCTTTTGTTTATGAATCTTTATATAAGAAAAAGGTGCAGTTTCGATTTTAATTTGAGATTCCACAAAAGTTAAGGACTGCATTTTATTGCTTTCTCAATAAGCTGTTGTTTAAGTTATAAAATTTACCGTATTATTTTTACAGAAAAATTTAACGATTGCAATCAAAATTTAAAATTTCTTTTAGTTTTAGCATCAATTTATGTTTTGGATTTCTCGGTTATCTATATCATGCCTCAAAACAAGGGTTGAAGTTCTCGGAGCTTAAATTATCTTCCTCAGTCCTGATGTCGCCTCTAGGAGACACTAAAGAACACACTTTAAATTCTTCTAGAATTGTTAAAATTATTTCTAGACACTCCTAATAAGTATGTGCATATCATAAGTATTGATATATAGGCTGATACATCTTTGAAGATGCTTTATAGTAATTTTAAAGTAGCTTTTGTGGTCCCTCATAATATTTGTCTCAGGACTGACAAGGTTATATAGTACAAAGCAGCTGTCCAGTGTCAAATAGTTTTATGGAATTGATAAAACAAAACCTGTTTGCTATGAAATATATATATATATTATAAAACAAAATTTGCAAATGTCCGAGTTAAGTATTTGCAAATGTTGAAATGTTCTTCAATTTTTATTTTGTGAATAATTAAAACTTGCGAATATAAAGGATTACTGTGCCTATTGTTAAAAAGATATAAAGCCCTTGTATAAGAAAAATAGAAAGGTGAGTGAGTGCCTCATTAAATAATAGCATAATTTAAAAAAACAAATGAGCAAATTTACAATTACAGAAAGGGAATTACTTTAATAAATAAGTGCAGTATTTCTGGCTAACCCAACAGATATAAAAAGAAAACAAAAACATGCAAAACAAAAAATAAATAACTATACTTTTATAAAATTAAATAAGAACAAAACAAAATTTAACTGGGAATAAATAAACTACTGTTGGTTTGTGAATCTTAATTCTTTTTAGAAAATTGAGCATTTATATTGACCATAACGAAATATTGAAAAGTGGACAAATAATAAAAACTTCTCCAATTGTATGTTTTGTTTAAGAATCAACTCTAGTAAGACCCTCTCAGAGATTGTGACATTCCATTTTAGCCTATAGGAAACTTTTACCACTTATCAAAATTTAAATTAAATACTTTTTCTAAAATTAACATAAAATGTACCATATTTTTAATAATTGATATTGAAATTAAATAAAATTTATTGCCTTAAAGAAAACATATAAAATTTTAAGAGACAATTTTCAAAAGCATAAATATAATATAGTCTTTTAAATTTGAAGAGATTGTTACTAGAGATTTTAAGCTACACTAAAAAATAAAAAAAAAAAATTTATTACAAAAATGATATTTTTGAAACTAAAAAAACAGCATGTGAATTATGCAAGGGAATAAACTTATTTCAACTCTTAATCACACATGTTCTTATTACTTCTACATATCCAAACTTTTAGAATTTGTGTTTTTAGTTATAAAAATTAAATGTTTTGTTGCCTAAATCTAGCATTGGTATATTTTATGAAAAACGTATTGTCCACAGGTCAGAGAATTTACTTTATATCAAATGTCGACTTAATGATGGAGAAAATCAAATTTCGAAAAATGCAAATGGTGATGAAAAATCTTATTTTCAAATTTCCCTCAAGATTAGCTTTCAAGATCTGTGAAGACGAATCTGTTCCATTGCATTAGATTCTTAACATATCATTAGGGAAGTAATGTGGCCATTAAAAGGCCAAGAATAAACAAATAATGATAATAAATAATAAAATAAAGCTATTTCCTTAAAAACAGACAAAATTGTTTTATTTATAGTCAAATTCTGATGACCATTTTAAGGCTTTCTTACTCAGATAAAAACATATCTAAACAATTAATACATTTAGACAAATTTAAGTAATATCTCTTTAAATGTAAGACACATTTAATTTTAAGCTGACTATAAATCACATAAGCTTACAGAATCTCAACACATTGAACAAAAAATTAATGCAAAATAAAATAAAAAAGACTACACTCGATGATTCAATAATATTTATTAAATTTAGCTAATAGATACAAATAATAACCAAATTCAAGATTTTAAGACCGATTATGATATGAAAATTTAAAAATCTACTTAAAATGCTTAGGTTTTTTTTTTTTTTTTTTTTTTTTTTTTTTGGGGGGGGGGGGGGCTAATTTTCTGCAAGATAACTTTATAAAATTTCAAAAATGTATCTCAAAAAGCTTTTGGAATTGCATTCAACAAACTTATTTCAAAAAATCATCAAAAAAGAAAATCTAAAATAAAGTCAGATGAAATTAAAGTCATTAAAAACAACTGCATAGTATAGTAACACAATATCTTATTGTTCAATAATACAAGTGAAAAGAAATGACTTACTCTTCGAGCTTTGCTCTGATAAGCCAGAGCCTTTTTAGTATCTTGAACAGCAGTTTCAATATAATCTCGAGCATGTTCACAATGATATTCAATCCTATCAATCATTTCACCCTAAAAGTATAAAGAATGTGCTTTAGATTAGACAAATACAGAAAGTAAGAATTTATGAATATTTTTTTATAAAGTAAGATTAACTTTTTTGCACCATTAAAAAACATGAGAAAGTATGAATTTTATTTAGTTATTTATTTTCAGTATTTGTGTGCACTGAAAGAGTACATTACTTAGATGTTAATAAGTAAAAGCAAGAACTTTCATCAATTAAAGTTTAACAGGATTCATCCTAATTTTCCAATTTCCCTTGAGAGCCCCCTGATGTATTTTTCAGGAAGTACAATTTTTTCACATCAACAGTTGATGACAGCTTTTTAAACCACTACCATGACACTTCTACCTCCTCAAAATAGAATAAAAACAAGGTAAGCTCAAAAATAAAGTTTACCCATCAGTATGTAATCAATATGAACAGAACTTTAAAGGAAAAACATTAATTTGTGCAAAAAAGAGATGAAGTCTGCATGCCTTGTCTTGTGAGATTGTCCTTAAAAACTTGGTAGCTTTCTGCAAGAATTTAATTTCCACTGTATGATTTTATTACCTCTTTGAAAAACATTAATAAATAATATGAAAGCTACAAGTGCCTGTATCAATATGAAAATGTCTTTTATTTTTCTTAAGTTCATATTGAATTGTTGTTAAACCTCGTGATGTAAGAAGGTGTGTCTAGTGACTGAATGGATGGATGTGAACAGATATGACATCATAAAGCATGTAAACAGCAGCAATTGCCTTCAATTTCCCAGAGAGCCAGTTATTTTGCCAGGTTTTCCCAGGCTTTGGGGAAAATCCTGCATTATCTCCTGATTTTTATAACTTAAAAGTTATCTTCTGATATTTTCCCGAACCCCATAATCCCCTAATGAGTATGAACTCTGTTTAAAATAAGGCCAGAATAAAAACAAGGGTATCTTGGCTGTAGCTACCAATGCTCAGCCAACTGACCTAGCTCAGACAAATCTGGAGAACAAAATTCATCTGATTTGATATATGAATCAGCAACAGAATAAATCACAAATTGTAGAATTCCAGTAAATGCTGGATATGTAATTACAGTTGATTCATATATCAGACCAGATGCTACAATCAATACCTTAACTGGGTGAATTATGTCCTCCAAATTTGCCCGATATAGCTCAATTGGTAGGGTATTGGCAGCTTCAGTCAAGAAATTCCTGGTTTGAATCCTGCCCTGGATATTTTTTGCCCAGTTGGAAAACTACAAATTTTACTAATATGTATAATAATTTCTAATAATGTTGGAATAATCAGAAATTGTGACAGAATATCTTCTTAATTCTTTTATGGAAATAATATGGATTTAACACAAGTTATACCAGCTTGTTAGTATATGATTAAAATAATGTCAAATCACAAAAAAAAAATGTGTTAGTATTCAAAAGTGCTAATCCATTTAATTCTTGAAAATTTGTAAAAAGTGCTGTCTTAAATTCACTCATACAGAATTTTTTTATTATTTCTAAAAAATGTTTGATATAATACTAGGGATGTTGGTTACATCCAAAGTTATTTTATGTGGATCAAAATTAAAGAAAATACTCCAGCATTTTTAACAATGCAGAAACCAGCTATTTGATGACATGCTTTAATGTAGAAATTATTGGGTTGTGTATATGAAATAATCTTAAGGTTTCATAGTGGTGTCAAGTAAAAATAATGAGTCTCAATTTTTGCTAAAAATTATTTTACACAGTATTACTTACAATAAAATTAATTTCTTTAACAACTGAAAGAGAAATCAATATTTAAATTATGTTATTTCAGAACATTTTTTTTTATTTGATACAAATGAAGCATGTATGGTTTAATAAACTGCTAAGTAAATAAAGAAAATTTCTTTTTCTATGCATAAGAGCTGCACTAATAATTTAGGCAGGCTCAATAATTTGTAGTTAAGGATGAAAATTCATAGTGAATCAATTTGGGAATTTTTAAGACGAAAACAAAGAACAGTGCATACCATGGAGTTTAAGAATAGAACAAAAATAACCGTTTAAGCACAAAAGCAGTTTTATGCAAATTTTACAATCCGACGTAAGTGGTTGCGCACGCAAACAATTTCTGGGTGTATAAGAAGCAGTCAGTTGTTGTTTTACAAAATGTTAGTTGTTGTACAAAATGCCTCAGTCAAAAGAATTTTCAGAGGAGGAGGTGATAAAAATCTGGAGTGTGAAAGCAAAATCTAAGCCTGTTTCTGAAATTTCAAGTGCATTAAAAAGATCAAAACGAGGTATTCATCAAATTTTGGCTCGTGGTAATGATTTCAAACAAAAATTTAGTTCAAGAAGTTTGTGAGTGACTAGTTTGCACAAAAAAAGCTGCATCAAAAATTTGGCTTCAACTGGTTATTACTCCCTTTCGCAAATAAAACATGCAGTTGGAGAACAAATGTAAAAAAAACTGTTCATAGAAGAGTTTCGGAATTCAAATACATCAAATACCCTAAAATGGCTCGATTACCGTGTCTCAAACGACACCATAAAGAAGCTAGATAGCAATGGGCAAAGCGCCTATGTCATTTGGTGAAAAGTGGCTGAATGTGATATTCACAGTGTTGAAAAAAATGGAACGTCGATGGCTCTGATGGGTTTAAATACTATTGGCATAATCTCTACAAAGAACCTTGGAGTGTATTTAACCGACAACATTATGGTGATTTCTTTCAATGGTTGAACATCTCTAGCATTCATCAGTGGGCATGAAAACTCTGAAAACTATCAAGAGACATTTGCCAATCATTTGTTTCCTATTGCCAGGGTTTCGGAGGGAGAAAAATGGTTATTTCAACATGATAATGCTTCAATCCATAAATCAAACTCAACTTCATCATGGCTTAAGTCCAAAAAAGTGTTTTGAAATGGCCGGCAATTAGTCCTGATTTTAACCATATAGAAAATATGTGGGGTATTCTCACTTATGGAGTTTATCCAAATGAAAAGCGGTATTCTTCAGTTGAAGATTTGAAAGATGCCACTGAGAACGCTTGGTATAAAATTGAACCAGAAACAATACAGAACCTCATTTTATCGATGGAATACCGTATATTTAAAGTAATTCAGCAGAAAGGAGCAATAATCAAGTATTAATTTTTTTTTATTCTTGTTCTGGTAAAGACTAAAAAACTACTGTGCATAAACTTTTGACACATTAATTTTTGTTGTTTTGATAAATTTTATTATTTAAGATAAATTTTATAGCATAAATCTGTTAACTATCTTTTTAAAACAACAATTTGTAGGTTATGTGAAAAGGAAAGTAACTTTCACTCATTAATAAAATTTTATTTTGAAATTTTCTGTTGTGCTTAAACTTTTGACACGCACTGTATATATATTTGCATTGGATAGTTGAGACTAACCTCTACAAATACCATTTTTTTTACTTTTTTGATTTATTTTATTTTATTTTATTTTATGAGGATGCCTTCACTTTTGAAACCGGTATTGAAAGTGTGTTTTAATTAAAACTATCTGTAAACAAAAAAATAGTAATAAAAAAATGACCTTTACAGATTGACTTTGACTATCCAATGAAACATATATATCTATACTAATAAAAGAACAAAACGCTCAGTCTGTGTGTATGTGTGTGTGTCTGCGATGGCTGGCAAAATCTACAGTATGTACGAGGCTCAAAATTTTTTTTTAGAGTAGCCCCAAATCTCTCCTGATGCACCTGAGCTTCAGAATTTCGAAATTCCAATTATTAACTGAGTAATTATTTAAATTCCAAAAGATCACTCTCATAAAAAAATTGCCTTTTTTCCCTTCATTTGTTTATGGTTGGTTGCATAAAATTTTCACAGAAATAATTAAAAAAGCTGGGACAGTATTAAAGAAACAATTTTGAGTGTTTAACATTTCCAAAGTGAGAGTTTTTTTTTTTTTTCAAATGACCTTTAAAATTCATAGACTGGCAAACTGTCAATGGAGGAAAAAGTTAGGTGGAGGTGAAGCAAGTCGCAAAAAAGATTTGCAATATGAAACCATTTATCGCTCAAATTTTAATGACCCAATCAAAAGTACAAGGAAGGGTTTTTGTATTAATAAATTGAATTGAAAGAAATGAATCACAGATGAAGCACATTTTAAGAAGAAATAGTGATTTTTTGAAATGGTCTTTATTCTATCATATTATTTAATGTTTGTTTTTAAAATAATTGAAATTAGAAAATTAGAAATAATTAAATGTCAAAATAAAATAAAATATTGAAAACATTTGATACGAACTAAAAATTGTATTACTAAAAGTTTTATTTTTTTCAGAACTTTTTAATACTTTATAAAGTAGATGAAAAATATTTATGACTTAACAATATAATAATTGCATGCCAGTATATAAAATATAATGATGAAAACATTCTTTTAAAATCATGCATGAAAACTTAAATAACAAATATTAATCTAAAATCTAGATTTCAGAGTGCAGACGATTTTAAGACATTAATGAAAGAATGTTAACTTTTCAAGCAAAATCATAAATGATGCTTCTATATTGATATTTCAAAGTTATATGATAAAAATAATCAAATAATTCTTGCCAATGATTGATCTATTTGTATTTTTTTATATATTCCAATCGTGTATTACAGCCAATAATGGCACAAATAATCATTTTTTAAATGGAATTTTAGTCATCTGTTCAATAACAGTTTAAACGATAAAAAACAAAAATAAATATATACGGGTTTAAACAAGTTTGAATTGTTCGGTGTGTCAAAGCACATGGTTTGTTAGTACTTAATAAGGCTTAATGTAGCGGATTTTAGGGATACATATTTGGCTTCACCCCAAGACATTATACTTCCACTCTATTAATTTCTCTTTACTCAACGGCTGTACGCAGATTTTTGGCACTTCGAACATTAGACTATATGAGTGATTAGCTGTGTTGCTGTAAAAAAAGTATACAACACTTTTCTAGGAGTTTTTTTTTTCTAAGTCATTGATTAAATTTAAATGTATTCTGTTCAATTTAAAATTTTATTATGGCTTTGTTTTTAAAACAAAAATAAAACAACTGTTTGGCGTACAACTGTTCGAATCTGCAAACAATTCATACACCATAATAAATTATCAATTAGCAAAGTAAATTATTTATCAGAAATTGTCATAAAAAGAAAAGTAGCAAAACTGGTGTAACCTTTATGTTTAGACTAATTAAAACATAACCCGATCCCAACAAGAAAAAAAAAAAACAGACTACATTCTGATCCATGATAGACAAAATTTCCGTGAGTATAAACCCTACCTGAACCTAAAAATTCTATTTGAAAAAAGTATGGATTTGACAACTGACCTGAACCAAATCTGAATCCCGCAAGATGTTCAGATGAAGCATAACCCGATCCGAACAAGGAAAAATAATTTTCGTGGGCATGAAAACTGACCCAAACCTAAAAATTTTCTTTAAAAAAACCCCGATATATGACCTGAACGAAATCTGAAACCAATAAAAATATTTCAGAGAACTATAACCCGATCACAGCAAGATAAAATAATTTCCGTGGTCATAAACCCGACTCGAACCTAAAAAATTCCATTTGAAAAATCCTGCAATCTGACCCAGACTACATCTGAATTCGACTAAAATATTCGAAAGAACCATAACCGGATTCGAATAAGACAAAATAATTTCCATGGACATTAATCCGATACGAACCTAAAATTCCAATTCAAGAAAATACCTGAAATTTGAATCGAACCAAATCTGAATCTGACAAAAATATTTCAAAGAACCGCAACCGGATCAGAATAAGACAAAAAATTTTCATGAACATGAACCGAATCTGAACCTAAATTTTTTTTTTTTTTTTTAAAATCTAGAAATCTGAACTGAACCAAATCTGAACTTGACAAAAATATTCCAGTAAAGCATGTTCTTATTCGAACAAGGCAGAATAATTTCCATGAACACGCAAGAAGACCCGTACCCAAAAATTCCATTTGAAAAAAAAAGCCGAAGTCTGAATTGAACCAAATCTGAACTTGACAAAAATATTCCACTGAAGCATGTTCTTATTCGAACAAGGCAGAATAATTTCTGTGGACACGCAAGAAGACAAGAACCCAAAAATTCCATTTGAATAAAAAGCTGAAATCTAAATTGAACCAAATCTGATCACGATAAAAAAATTTCCAAAGAACCATAACTGGATCCGAGCAAGGCAAAATAATTTCCATGTGGAGACATGAATTCGACTCGAACATTAAAATTCCCAATTTAAAAAAATACCTGAAATCTGATTCGAACCAAATTTGAACCCAACAAAAATATTCTAAAGAACCATAACAAGATCCGAACAAGGCAATCTAATTTCCATGGACATGAACCCAACATATGGTTAAGTAACATTTAGATTGTGATTAGGTTGCAATTACATTTGCCATTACTGTATGGTTGTTATGGTTAGATTAAGGATAGGTTACAATAAGGTGACGGCTAGTAGGGTGGGCCGAAAAAAACTTTTTTTTTATTTTCGATAATGGCGGGTGCGGAAAAGTGGCCACTGGTGGCACTCAGTTCATACAAAAAAATTGTGATTTTTTGGACATTTCCTTACTCTGCCGCAAACGGCTTGAAGTTTTGCAAAAATGCTCATTTTTAAACTTTTTTCGAAAAAATTTAAAAATGTTAAATTAAATTTATTTTGGTTGTATTTACTTGAAAAGGCATATTTAATGTATCAAATGTTTAAATAAGATCTGATCATGCATTATTTAATATCTATGTGCGTTATAACTTAGCCTATTTTTATAGCTTTTTCGCGTATGACAGGCAAAAGTTGTATTTGTTTGAATAGATTGTTAGTTTCTCTTATTTATGTCCCTGGGTCTTCTTTATATTTTTTCTATGTGTCAAAGGTAATATATTTGAGCAACGGACAGCAGTATACTTCAAAAACAAATCTGGAAGCAATAAGAATGGCTCTGGAAACAGCAATAGACTCGAACAAAGCGATACGTAGATTTTTCATACCCCCATTAGTCTAGCACCGATTAATTTGGAAAAGGTCTTAGATTCTGTAGTTTCACCATCAAGTTTAGAGAGTAGATGTCGAAGTGGGATATCGTTCGTATGAAGAATACATATCAAATGTTACAGCTTTCTTCCTAGTTTTTTTTTCAAGACAGGCAATGACACCATTGCGTTATCCTATATTAACAGTGGTGCCATGACACCCAAGTTATGTCAGTTCAGAAAAGTCTTACTTGTGGTGACTTGGAAGATTATATAATGATTTTGCTATTTCTTTCCCGTGACAGGTATGAGTTATCAAGTGACCCAAGTATTCCTAACCAGGTTCAAACAACACGGTGATGTGTTCCTCACCTTTCTCTCGACAGTGCCGCTTGTTCTTTTTTTCCTCTGAATATACTGTTATCCTTTCTACCATCAAAAAATATGCATTTAATTTTCCTTCTTTCAAGAAATTTTTCTGCCTGTAGCTTCTTTCCAAGTTTCTATTTCTCTCTTCTGACTTTGTTTTTATCGATGACGAGATTCTAATCCTCTGCTGTCACAACTTCTACATGGTGAAGCAACCCGTAGTAGTGGCACATGACTAACGAAATAATTTGGCAATTGTAATAAATTCAATATGCATGATGCCTCCTAAAAGCTACTTTTCACGCTATCGCGTGTCTTTACATTACCATAGTCCTTCATACTAGCCATTTCTAAGCTCATCGTAATAAAACGCACAAAACACTATACTAATGGAACATTAAACGATCCAAAAAACATTGTATCTCACTAGAAAAAGGTTTCACGTTCACACTGAACAAATGTCTGAGGTAACTGAGCATGGAGAAACAATAAGTAACCTTTATCGCATTTTGGCTCTCATCTATTTTGTCCTTCACTCCCTCAGTATTACGACAAGTCATCGCGCTCGCTTAGAGTCCTGCTTCAACCCCTTCTAACCTTCCAGATTTGTTTTTGAAGTATACTGCTGTCCGTTGCCCAAATATGTGACACATAGAAAAAACATAGAAAAAATCACATATTTCACATAAATTCACATAGAAAAAATATAAAGAAGACCAAGGGACATAAATAAGAGAGAAACTAACGATCGATTCAAACAAATATAATTTTTGCCTGACATATGCGAAAAAGCTATAAAAATAGGCTAAGTTATAATACACATAGATTTAAATAATGCATGATCAGATCTTATTTAAACATTCGGTACATTAAATATGCCTTTTCAAGTAAATACAACCAAAATAAATTTAACATTTTTAAATTTTTTTCGAAAAAAGTTCAAAAATGAGCATTTTTGCAAAACTTCAAGCCGTTTGCGGCAGGGTAAGGAAATATCCAAAAAATCTCAAATTTTTTGTATGAACTGAGTGCCACCAGTGGCCACTTTTCCACACCCGCCATTATCAGAAATCGAAAAAAAGTTTTTTTCGGACCACCCTAACGGCTAGGTTACAATTATGTTATATTTAAGTTACGGTAGGGTAGTGTTAAGTCACAGTTAGGTTACAGACAAGTTATGGTTAGGGTATGAAAGTTTGCGGTTAGGAATTTGTCTACAGAGTGAACATTACGCATGCTTTGATTAAAAATATACACCTATTTTTGTTAAATGGCTCTGAAATTATAATACCATATGCAAACCTTTTAGCTAACATCAAGTATAGATTTCATTCACAGTATAGTCGGATTTAAGAGTGATATAATTAGCTTGAAATTCAAAACATTTCACTTGGGATTTCTATATGAAAAAAAAAATAATAATTGGTTACGCGACTTAACAGTGATTTTTACGGATATTCCCTCCCATGTTTTCCATTGTTCATTTTGAGTATTTTTAGAGCTTAATATTAGTTGTTTTTTTTTTTAAACCGATTTTTCACACAGTCAGCGGCCACGTATTTCCAACAATGCATTTCTGCATGTTTCGAATCAATGATAAAATCATACAAATTTAAAGTTTAATATTGTTAATACGGACCCGGGCAATGCCGGGCAGGTCAGTTAGTATATATATATATATTGAAATGTAAATGAAATATCTTAAATTTCTCCCATTGGATTAACATTAGGGAACAGGTGTTTCTGTATGACTGTAGTAGTCATTCAGGTGTTCTTTTAAAAATAAAATGTTCCATTATTTATCACAGTAACATTCTGAATTTATATTATATATATATATAATCAGAAAATATTAATTTGGCATATTTAAGAAGCATAAAACAAGCATGCAAAATTTTGAGATACTTACTTGACTCTCCACCAACATGGCCATATCCATGAACATATCGTGTAGCTCTCTAATACTATTTTCAAGCTTGATAATGTCTGCATGGCGGGCTTCAATATCAGCGAGGGTTTGTTTTGCTTGCTGTGTTTCCATGATAATCTGAAAAGGAGAATAAAAAAGTAAATAAAAATATTTAGTAGCCAAAAAAATACATATATGAAAATATAGCCAAAAAAATACATATTTATTGAAATAATATCCCCCCCCCCTTTTTTATATTACAAGACTGAATGACTGCTTTAAAAATTACTATCTAATCTCTCTCATGCAATTAAATTGATCCAAATATTTTGAAAGATCTTTTCCTCAAAAAAGTATAACAATGATTTTTAAATTTAAATTTCACCATATATTAACAGTAGGCTAATAATATTTGGTAAAATCTTTTTTTTTTTTTTTTTTTTTCCATTTCTGTTAAAAACAATTATAAAAGTGCAAACTTTCTTTTTTTTAAATAAAAAATGCTACATGATTTTATCTAAATTGAATATATAAGACTTTTGAAAACTTGACTGAATTATCGGTTTAACTATAATCAAATATCATTAAGACAAATCTGCTTATTATTCATGAAGCATGTCATAATTTGAAATAGAGTTAGTTCTGCATAAGGCCAACTTAAGTTTGTGAATCAGATTCAAGTTAAGTTGGACATAATCTGCAATAAAGGGAAAATTGAGTAAATCTGGGTTCGATGTCAGAAATCAACTATCTAGTTTTTTTTTTTTTTTTTTTTTTTTTAACCATAAAGTTCAGAATTTTGTTTAAGATTAAAATAATTAGTTGTTTGAAGATGTTGATTTACTTCATAACAATTGATTCAAGATATTGTCAGCTTTTATTTCATGACTCTGAAGTACATTAATACAGTCGTTTTTAGAAGTGAGTTACCATGAGGGACATTAAAAGTTAAGCAATAACAAATAAGCAATGTACTTAATAAAAATTTAATATTTATATATATTTTTTATGTTACCTTTTGTAGGGACATTAGAAAGTCTCACATAAAAGTACCATGTCTAATGACGCATTTAGGACTGGCACATCATTTATGCATCCTAAATAGTTCCTTCTCATGGTCCATAGATTTATATGTGATGCATGTTGAAATGTTCCATACAATCCACTGACTCATATATGAGCTTTGAAATTGGAACATTTTAGTAAGGTTCAATTCAGTTAGTTATTGAAGTAAGGCTGGAGATTGGCATTAACTATTTTATGAGCTTCAGATCAGTACAAGTTAAATCATGTAGGACCCATGCATTTTAAATGTGCTTAAATTATAAAAAAAAAAATTACAACATAATTTATAGATTTAAATTCATGAATTTGTATGAAAATATAATGATAATTAAGTACTTTTGAAGGAATAATAATGGTAAACTGATCAAATCTAACCTGTTTTGCAAAGCTAAGTAAAAATTTTCTATTATATACAGGAAAAAAGAAATTATAAATAAGTTATCTAACAAATGAAATGTTAAATACGAAATATATGTAACTATTTGATTTCCTTAATATTTTAGACACGGCTTCAAATTTATAACCTTGAGATTCTTTAATTTCTAGTAAATTTCTTTAAATTAATTAAAAGCTAGTAAAACAAACAGTTAGTAAGAATTTTATCACTTCATGATGTACATAGGAGAAAGTTATACAAACAGCGATAAAGACAAATTAAGATACAGAAGTAGTTTAATCTATATTTTATTTGCTATATTTTATTTGCAATGAATATATACTCTTTTAAGTACTGAACATCACATCATTACATCATTTAATAAGTTATTTGAAAAAATTCCATAAAACATGTTATCCTATTATTAATTAAAAATTAAAAAGAAAAAACTAAAAACTAAAAAAAAGTTAATTTGATGTTTACTAGTATGCTCTCTAGGGACTTTTTAGTTAACCAAGCACCAATTTTACATACATACACATACATGTATGCACACACATATTATATATCACATATATATGTATATTACATATATATGTATTGCATATGGAATGCCATTTCAGGATGTCATAAAAGGAGATAAGAATTAGACTCTGGAACCTCTTGGGGATCAAACTCTTTTATTTGGCCGCTCATCTTACTTACAGATTCACGAATCCAATTGAAGGTCTCAGAACGAGATGTGTCGATTTTAATGAGTTACACTGCCATGGTTTCAGCAGGCCCCTCAAAATTGAAAAATCTATCTTTTTTCAATGTATGCTCTGGATAATAATGTGGGATTTGCCATAATTTTCAGCAAAGGGCACCATTGTGAATTTGAGAGGAATATTTCTTTAATTGGTTCATTAGTTTTTGATTCATATGTGGTAAAACTCGCTAAAAATTCCCGAGTCGATGACATATGAGGCCCTAACCACAAATGCATACAAAAAGCACTTAGATAATTTACTTTAATCTTAAGAAGCATCCGAAAATAATATTTGAAAGTAAAAAATGTTTGACTGGGAAAGTAAGTTATCAGGGGCAAAATAGCTTTAAGCTTCAGAATTAAAGTTAAAATGAGACTTCAAACCTTTTAATTCATTTTTAAATTGAAGTTTTAAAAAGAATTAGACTTTATTCTTCCATATATATATATATATGTGTGTGTGTGTGTGGGGGGGGTGTATGTATAAATATGTATATGTAACACTGACACCCAGCTAACTGAAAATTACTGTTCTCTGTTTATAATAAAATCCAGTCAAACAGAAAATTATCAATGGAAGAAATACCATTCAAATCTAACAACTAAGCTGAAAAACCTGTCTAAAATGGCACTTTTTTTCTAATAATAGTTTCTGTTATAACAATTATGCTAATTATCATGTTAATTTATGTAAAATAAATACACTACTTAAGTACATAAAAAGAAATGCAAATTTATGTACACATATGTAATATTTACATATAAAAGTTTTTTTAAATACATTTTTATAAACACTTTTTTTTTTAAACATCTGAAATACTAAAGTAAATTGCTATTTTTTTAAGTTGAAAAAGATGATGATTACATATTTTTGTAATTATTTACATAAAAAGTAACATACATTCTTCATTAATGTGAATTAAATTATACTACAATGTGTTTATCAAACAAATAAAAAGGCTTAAAGTTTAAAAGATAAACTTACTCCTTGTGTAAAAATTGCTGGGTTTCCACTCTCTAACATCTCCTCTAATTCATCATTTGTGGTAACTTTGCCAGCTGTAAAAATAGGACATTAATATGAATATCATACAGTTATATAAGGTCACATATACTCAATAAATAAATATGATAGAAATATACAAAAATTGATTTACTTAAAAAATGTGCTATTCCTAAAGTTAATTTGTTACAGAGATAAACATTTCACACAAACTGTGTTTCACAATAATAATAATTCAAACATCTTAACCAATCTAAAGTTTAGGTAACCATCTGAAGCAACAGGCAACGCAAGAACAAACATATTATTTCTGAAATTAATCTAAGAACATCTACAAGCTTTATAGTCAACTCAGCCACCTAAACTCCCAAACAGCAAAAGACAAAATAGTAATAAATAGTAGCCCCACAAAATTAAAATTTAAAGATAATTTTTGTGATTTGTCTAAATAATATGTAGGGAAATGGCCATAAATAAGCCACGAAATAGTGAAAAGGAAAAAAATACATATATTTTTTAAACGTTCATAGGATAAAATGAATGTAAGACACATTCATTGTACGGGTTTATTCTTGACTTTTATTTGCATTAAATTGTCATGAAAGAAAACAGTCAATTATTAAAGTACCTGAAAATAAATAATTTGTTCATTTAAAATGCAGGTGGGAACTCCATATGCAAAGTTCTTCTTTATGCATAGCAAAATTAGACTACTTTCGTGTGTTTTTGATTTTCTGACTAAACGATGAGCAGTTTTATGCCTTGTTCTGAGCAATTCTTTATTAACTTTGAATTTTTTCAATCCTGTTGGGAATAAAGATGTACAACAGGGAAAAATGTTCTTCCGACAACTTCATGCACAAAGGAAATTGAATTTAATTCAAACACGAATGTATTTGTAATTTCTAAAGTTTACTTACATAAATGCAGATGTTGCTTCTGGTATAGGGCAGTTGGGGCATGACCCCACCTATACTTCCATATTCAATTTGCTAAAATTAAACATAAATTTTCATTAAATATTGGTTGCTTAAGATAGTTTGGACTTAAGCTTAAGATAGCTCATGAAGCCAAGCTAAAGATAAAAATAATCTCTCTCACTCTGTTCTATATTGTAAGAGCTGGGTCCCCTTTCACAGATTTGTGACTATATTCTGGAAGTTATAAACCATTTTTATTGACAACTGACCACTCATTTCTTTTGAATTATTGAGGGTTTGAGAAGCTGTATCCCTATCTTGCACATACAGCTGTATGATATTTTGCACATCTTTTTATTCATTATGGTATTTAGTGTTAAGTCCCCACAATAATCACTGAAAAAGACCTGGATGATAATGTAAAGTCTATGGGAGCGTTCTTTTCAAATATCTCACTCAAATTTTTATATTTTTACATGATTTTTTTTGCATAGGATAGCTGAGGACAATCTACAACCGGCCTAGTTTTTACTTTTTTGATTTTGCTTATGTATTTTTTATATTATGATAGTTTCAATTACAGAACTGTTTTAACCAATTTTGAAATTTAAAGTAATAAAAAAAAAAAAAAAATCAAACTAAATTGAAAAAGTAAAAACTCGACAGGATTTGGATTGTGCTCAGATATCTTGTGCAAAAAAATCATGTAAAAATATTAAAATTTGAGCGAGATATTTGAAAAGAATGCTTCCATAGACTTTACATTATCAACTGGGTCTTTTTTCTGTGACTAGTGTTGCGCCTTAAACAATTTTAGGAACAGCTTGAATAGAACACTATTTGGGACAAAATTTACTGGGCTATATTTGTTACAAAAAATATTAGTAACATGATTGGTGACTTTTAAGGACATAGATCAGACCCCCCCTCCCAACCCCCACACACACACACACCACCACCACTAGTTATCTCAGTCTTATTTTTCAACAACAATAAAAATTATTGTATTTTTTTTTTTTTCTTGCAGTGAATTTATTTCATTTAAAATTTTATTGATTTTCTTTTTCTTTTTTTATTTAAACAACATTTCATTAAAAAAAAATAATAATAAATAAATCAGCCAAAAAATCTTTTGTCATTTAATAGCTAGCTTGTTGTTAAATAGAATAATAGTGAAATTTGATTTATTAGTATGAAATAACTAATTTTTGATTTAAATAAAAGCTCAGTTAAGACCTTTTTCATTTACAAAATAATTATGGTAAAAACTGACATAATAAAAGGATAAAAACAAATAAATTACTATATGCATTTACAATTAATGTTTTATTTAAATATTGTTTTTTAATAGAATATAATGAATAACTTAAAGTAAATAATGATGAATTGCAAAAATATGCAATTTTTCATGCATGTTGTGAAGTTTCCTTCTATAGTAAAAAAAAACTAGCCTTAAAAGGAATGACTCCTGGAATGATGCTGATGTGGAAGATTTCCGGAACTAACGAATCCGGGTTGTCCACTCCTTCCATGAGTCGAATAGACCAATCAGGAAAGGGCTCCGTCTATGCATCGCCATATGGGTTACCATAAAGAGAGGAAAGGTTACCATCGCCAACAATCGCCAAGTTTGTCGCCAACTTGGCGATATATCGCCAAATTTGGCGACAAAAATTATTTGTCAAAAGTGACGCCAACTTGGCGATAACTGTAATATTTCGCCAAATTTTTAATTTCTTTACAACACCAGTCGTTTGATACATCATTTGAGAGGTTTGCAACTGCTTATTCATATAATGGATGTCTTGTGTGTTATCCCCCATTCTGCTCTTCAGGTGGGACACATTTTTATTTTCTTTACAACACCAGTCGTGTTTCACAAGATTTGAAAGGTCTGCAACTGCTTATTCATATTATGGATGTCTTGTGTGTCACCCCACACTCTGCTCTACCCAGGGGGGGTCACATTTTTAATTTCTTTACAACACCAATTGTGTGACACATCATTTGAGAGGTCTGCAACTGCTTATTCATATTATGGATACCTTGTGTGTAACCCCCCCCCTCTGCCCTCAGAGGGGGCGCATTTTGTAATTTCTTTACAACACTAATTGTGTGACACATCATTTGAAAGGTCTGCAACTGCTTATTCATACCATGGGTTATTGGCGAGCGCAGCAAGCAGGGGTAGACAATAATTTTTAATCACGAAGCGATTACGCGGGGGGTTGGCGAGCATAGCGAGCAGGGGGGCGGGGCCCCCCTAGTTCCTCTAAAATTTACTTTAAACAATCAAAACTTGCTTTATACATGAAGATTTGGGATTTGATATCCTTATTGGCATCTGTATAAAGTTTGTCCAGACATTTCTTCCAGGGACCTGTTTTTGTGAAATTATGAACAGTTTTCTACCTTTGTAAAAAGTCTAATCATAATTTCGTTAATTTGAATAATCATTACATTCAAGTTTTTGTTTATACATATAATTTTCTTTATATATGTAAAAGTGAAAAGTCAGATTTTACTTTTTAATGATTAAATTTGTTAAAAGATTCAGTTTGGAGATGGAAAAAAAGGGGAGGGGGGGTCCTTTGAAGAGTCCTGTTTTAAGACAAAATTTTTTCTGAAGGATTCTTTAAAGAACCCAATTTGCTCCTAAACAGATCCCTGATAAATTATCACTGAATAATGAATGGAATCACTAGGCAGTACTATTCTATTTAAATTTCTGAAATTATGAAGTAATTACTTATGATTAATGAGTAATTAAAAAAAATAATTGCTACATTTCAATACAATAAATTGTTTGAAATAATTTCTCTTATTTTGTTCTCAGTTAATTTTTTTTCACAAGTATTAAAAATTAGGGTGAAAGAGTAAAGCACACATGGAAATGAGGTAATATTGATTTATATTTTAAACATCTAAAACAAATTAATATATTAATGAAACATCAATTAAGAACGGCAGTTTTATTTTTAATTTCAGCCTTACTTTAAAAATGAGTAATGTACATTGCATTTTTTAAAGTAATATAATGTCTTTCTTTGTAAAATACACATTCTGTATTATTATTGCAGTGTGATATCAATATTTTATAAATTTAAAAAAAAAATGTATTTTGAAAAACATGACAGTGAAAAATTAACTGTATGATGGAAAATCTGAAACTTCAATCTCTTTCTTCCCATTCAAAATTACCAATAACTTCATAAAAACTTCATAATTTTCATTATGTAAAAAATGTTCATGTCAAGAAGCTTTTAACAATCTTGTATGCAAAATAAGTATTTACAACAATTTTGATAAAATGTAAAATGAATTCTTTTTCAAAATTTAGTTGTGTTAGTTCTTTTCACACAAATTTTGTTTTCTGAATACACAATACCATTCATATTATACAGTAAAACCTCCATAACGGACACTCCCGAATAGCGGACACCTCTATTTAGCGGACAGTTTTCTAATCCCCACTCCCAAAACCTAAATTTTTGTATATTTACTCTCTGAATAACGGACAGTAATTTTGACGATAAAGGATAAAAAATTATTTTTTAACGATACCAAAAAAAAAATCTAAAAAAAGTAAAATTCATCTAAATTTATCAAGGTAATATGTCACGAATTTTGCAACCACAGATAAATGTGGGGGATGGGCTGGGAATGCAAGTTCTCAGCCAAAACATTTGAAATTCGATAACGTTAAAATTGAGTCCCCCCCCCCCCCCCCTCCAAAAACATAACTTCAGTGTGAACGCCACTTGATCATGGCGTAATTAAAGTCTGTTACAGACAACTTTTATTACGCTACATTCTTTTACAGTTAGAATCTATCAATACATTTGAGAATTGCCTAAAATAAATTAATGCAGTCGATACTATAACTTGGATTTCCCTACCTGCAACAAATAAAAAATTGGAAAGCGTTCGACAGTGTTCCATAAAAGTAGGTTTTATATTAAAAGAAAATGAAACACGCATTTCCGACACACATGAAGAATTGAACGAAATAAATGAATTAATGAAATATATCAGGAGTGTAAAAAGTACCAAAATTTTCATTAATATTGTTGATGAGTTACTTACAGAGGAATATTCAATTGCTGTATGTAATTATACTGCTTGAGAATTTTTGACAAAAGATGACTATTAGTAATTATGAAAGAGATACTGAAACTAAAGATGATTCCTTAAATATCAAGAATTTCCAAGAAGCCGCTAAATACTGAGAAATTTTTTTTCTAAAAAGAAAAAAAGTTTTTCTTTTGCAAAAAAATAAGGTAGTTTAGGAGGATTAAAATTTCTGATACAGTTAAAACTTCACATTGACAAACAAATGAAATGTAATCGCACACAAAAATCAAACTTTTGTAGCAGATTTGTTTTTAATAAGAATGAAATAAACAGTGGATGATAAAAGTATACACAGTTTTATTTTAATTTTATTGTCTGGAAAAATAATTTTAATTTCTGATTAATCATATATTAGAAGTTTTAGGCCATAAAAAAACCAATCAATGAAACATTAAGCATTTTTTAGCAATTTTTTAATCTCTGAGTTTTTCCCAATAGCGGACACCTCCAAATAGCGGACAATTTCCACGCTCCCGAGGTGTCCGTTATTTAGAGGTTTTACTGTAGTTGAAAACACAGTATATGACTATTTTATTGTTTTCTACTTTACCAACACTCTTATATAGGTGATCTGCATGTGAAATAGGGCAGCCCCTACTGCATAAACATATAACTTTAAAAAGGCACAAATATCAATATTGGAGGATTTACTATCAGTGACGGCTTGTGCCAATCTTCACTGACGGGATCTGGTCCTCATAACAAACTGCAAATTTTATGTCTAAATATTTGTTATTTAAACATTGAAACAAATTAACAATAAAATGAAAAAATAATCTTACTTTTAGAAATAAAAAATTACCTTTTCAAATAATCAACATTATATTCAAATTTATCAAATTGTTTACAATTTTAATATAATATTAATTGCCATTATTAACATTGAACATACTTTGATAATCATTAGTTAATTGAAAAAAAAATATATATATACAAACCATGCGAAATAATAATCTCACACTGTTACAGAAAAAAAATATAAACTTTGTTTGCAGACATATAAACTATTAAATAAAATTAAAATTTAGTAAATTATTTAAATAAAAATTTGGTAAGTTTTAGCTGAGAAAGTCTTTAAGTTACATGAAACTGAGCAGCTTACATCAGTAGTTTTGTCAGCTTGTAAAGTTATAAAATTAGGAGCAGAAATCTCTTTTTTAACTTCAGGTATACAGGTTTCATATATGCAATCCAAGAGCTCATTCTATATAGTTTTTGAAGTATTTTTATGTACTGTAGCATGGTTTAAATGGCCTTCCAATATACTGTCCAGTTGAGGTGTATGTGACCTAATCCAAAAATGTATCCCGGTTTAAAGAATCTTTATGTTCATCATCACCCCTTAAAGGTAATTCTTGAAATCCACAGAATATCAAATAATCGACTGATCATACGACTTAGCACATATCTGTTCTTCTCAATCATTTCATTATGTTTTTGTAATCAAGTCCTGTAACTTTCATCCAACTTGCCAAAAATGTTGATGATTCCGAAGGTTTTATAATTAATAACATTATTTAAATTAGTACACATTTAATTTTTCCTCTCTTTGAAAAATGCTTCAAATAGATATAGGCCGCCATACTTCATAATTTTCCTCCTTGAAACAATAAACAATGCAATCAAAACATTTTTTTTCTCTTCATTCGCTGTAATCCAGGGAAATTTGTCAAACCACTGTGTAGAAAAATAGCACTGTTTTTCCCCTCTTTTTTGTTGCATTTCAAAATTCTTCAATTGATAAGATCCCAGGTGTTTAATTTCAAGCTTTTCTTCAACATTTATTGTTGAAAATTGGTTTTTGTAGTAAATTATCCACAGAATTCCTTTTTTTACTTCAAGAACTTGACAATATCATGCATTTCTATTTAAAGAGAGTACTTAAAAATCACATAATTTAACAAATAACCAACAAAGTAATACTAATATTGTTTAATATATCTAGAATCCCATATTCTAATAGATGCTCAGTAATCTTTCCTTACTTTCCACCAAGGGGAAACTTGTCAAGTGCCCCATGTTGCAAAATATTATGAAAGATTTAGCTCTAGAAGAGCAGTACATCACAAAGATTGAATGATACATGAGGGAAAGAAATACTCTAATTATAACCTTAGTGTCCAGGAAGAAGTAATGGTCAATAAAATGATTTATTGATTCTCAGAAAAATATAGAAGCTGAAAGTCGATAATGGATGAGTGGGATCGAAGTAAGAAGCAGTTTCTTTGCAACATATTTTCAGTAAACAGATTTTTTTTTTAAATGTTTAAATTAAAAATATGAATCAATTTTTTTTTAAACAAACAGAAAATACCGGTGGGGACATTTCCTAGTAGATACTATTATATTAATATCTATAGTAAATATATTTAGACTTCAGAAATTATTATTATAGATAAATTTATTAACATAGCTAGATTCAACTATATACAATAAATTGTTAGTAACTCAATACATCAATATCTTACAGATATCGAATACCTGTTGAGATAAATTACATTTAAAATAAGAACAAAAATGAGTTTATAAGTTGCAACATGCAGTGATTAATTTTTTGTGATTACATTGATTATATTAGCGGGATAATAATTACACCGATTATAATGCAAGAAACAAGTTTAAAATGCAATAACAAATAAAACACCATAGATTAAAAAAAAACATACTTATTTCTAACTGTCGTTGAATACGGGCTTTGCACCTCTCTCTGTAATCTGTTTGAGTCTTGTTATAGTCTGTCATAACTTCAACAAATTTTTGCGATAACATTGAGTGCTACAACAAAAAAATGAAATGGAATAATTTATCACTATCTTTAAAATAGCAAGATTGATTCTCAACAGACACACAATACAAAGAAGGAAATACATGAGCATCCAATAAATTTCCTTGAAGTATTCTGGTATTTAGTTGAAAAAAAAAGGCATCAGATAGTTGTTAAGAAAAATAAAACCATAGTTGCTTTTATATAAAAAGAAATTTCAAAAGGAAGAGGATAAATAAAAAAGCACTGATTTTATCACCCCTTACTTATCATTTTTTTTTTTTTTATATATATATATATACTTTAGGCAGTGCTGTAGTTGAAAAAAATTATTTTTAAGAACTCACCTCTTTATAGAGTAGATATCGGTGTTACTGGATTTCTGTTAAGCCAAAAGCCAATTTGAAGCATTTAATGAAAAGCTGACATTTTAATTAACAGTTATAATTATTATATACTAGTTTTTATATTGTTGTATTTGTATAGCAGTCATTTAATCAATCTCATAGTAACATTCTTCATTATAAATCAAAATTTAATTGAAATAAGAAGTCCAAGATAGGGCAGCTGACGTCACTCAAGGCAAAACGATGTCATCAAGAGATCTGACTGGTCGAAATATCTATTTTCTTGGTGAATGGAAACAGATCTTCTCAAAACTAGCATAAATTGTTATTTTAACTTGAAAAGAAAAAAGTTTGTGTTCTTTATTTCTGTCCTTTTTTTCAATAGTAAAAAACTAAAGATTTCTGGGAACAGCATTCGCATCAAACTACAGCACTGACTTTAAAATGTTTATTTACTGCCTTGCCTGATTAATTATTGATTAAAGATTGCTTAAATATGTTATACAATATCAGAAACATAGATTTAATTAGCAAATTTTAAATATAATTAGCAAATTTTAAAGATTTTCTTAATTATTCTTTAATTATTAATCATCATTACACTTAGAATGAAACTAAATTTATTCTCTGAAAATGCTAAAAAACAGTTCTTCAAAACAAGTTAAATCATAACTATAAATTGCTCATTTAAAATTTAAATATCATAAAACTAAAAGAAAAAAATCTAGTTGTGATTTTAGGAACTTAATCAAACAAACTGAAAGATACTGAAATTATGTAACAACAATTTTAAATGGAACAAAAAGTCACTATTGAAAAGCATTTATACCTTTGAAAAAATTGAAAATTGGATTATTCCAATATATAAAAAAGTGAAGAATGGGTGATTAACTAACATCATAAATGAAACATAAATTTTTAGTGCCGATTCTTTTAAGTCAATTTATGTTTTAGATAACAATTAACATTATACTCGATGTAATGAGGTATTACATTTGAAACAAAGAAGTCCTTTAAACAACAAAACTTTAGAAGGAAAAATTATTAAATCAATGTAAGTTCATGTTAGATTTTAAATCTATATTAACCAACATGAAGCTGCGTTTTTGATCTTGCATAACACATTTAAATAATCTTCAAATAAAAAATAATCAAAAGAGGAAGTAAATATGAATCCCATATTATACTAGAACGATTAGAACATCATTTAAAAAAATGAAATTTCTTTTTCTTATGCTATTGATAGGAGTGTGGATGCACTTTAGACTGCCAGTGGGAAATTAAATATAAATAAGGAATTATTTTAAACATAAAATAAATAATAATAATATAGATATGAATTCAAGATTGATTTTGAACATGTAAGCATAAATGTGTATTTTTAGAAGAAGAGACATGCCATTTTATTAATGTGTTTACAATTTGAGAGTCTTTAAAATGAATCAAATTAATTATAAGTATCAGCAGCATTTTTTTTAAATAATTATTTTTACAATAACAGAAATAATTTCCACAAAGCCAAACAGTAATTAACATTTAACAATTGGATGATTTTGAAGGTCAAATTGACATATAACACAATTACAGTAGGGCCTAAACTAAAATGATTTCTCCTTTTTAAAAGGGCATTTTAAAGGGTTAAAAAAAATTGTTAAATAATTTAATTACAATGGGGTAAAAATCTCGGTCAGTAGGTCACTATAGTAAATACAAATTCAACAAAATAACTAAAATTTCAGATCAGTTTTTTTTTTAAATTAAGCAATTTATTATTACATTGCAACATCAATAATAGGAAATTAAAATGGCTTGATGACAAAATTAGATGAATCTTATAACAGTCATGGAGTATTTAATTTCAAATCACTGCATTGCTAGAACAAAACCTTTCAAAAATTGATACTTTATTAAAAGCAACTGCATAAATTTTGTCAGAATTTACCTAAAATATTATGATGTATTCAGAGAATGACAAATTTTTCGATATTTTAAAGCTCCAACATCTTCATAATGTCAGATTGGTTGCAAATACATTAAGTACTGTGACTGCACAAAAAATAGTTTGGTGTTAACTTGCGTTTAGTTAATATCAAATGGCTCTTTGCTCAAGAATTACCAATAATTTATTGAAACATAAGAAATCAATTTTTTTATATTGTGATACTTGTGCACTTTCTACTAGTATTTTTAAACAAAAACTTTTTCTTTAAAAATATTTAATTTAGGGATGCACAACCTGTGGCCCGCGGGCCAAAAGGGGCCCGCGATGGGTTAACGTGTGGCCCGCGAACTTCGTCAGTTTACAGCTAGAAAAAATTGCAATTTTTGTGGGAAAGTCGCAGATAAAAATCGTAAATTTCGTCAATTTACCGCAAAAAATTTTAAAATTTCGTCAGTCACTTAAGAATCCCAAGTTTCTTAGATCGGGCGCGGAAAAATCACGAATTTCATTGATCAAGTGCGGAAAAATCGCACTTTTCGTTCATCAGGTATGAAAAAATCACGAATTTTGCCCATGATGCTCGGAAAAAAAATAGCAAATTTAACCGATCGTACACGGAAAATACGCGAGTTTTGTCGATCAGGAACGGAAAAATCGCGAATTTTGTTGATCAGACGCGGATAATCGCAATTTTCATTGATCAGCCAAGAAAAAAATCGTCAGATTTGTTAAAGATGCACGAAAAAATTGCAAATTAAACTCATTGGCTGCGGGAAAGTCCGCATGTTTTCTTGGTTTGCCGCGTGAAAAAAATGCGTATTTTGTTGATCGGCCACGAAGAAATCGCAAATTTTGTCGATCAGGGGCGAAACAATTGCAAAGTTCGTTGGTAAGGCACTGGAAAATCACGAATTTTGCGATAATGCGCGAAAAAATTGAAAATATCGTTGATCGGCTGCGAAACAATCGTGAGTTTTGTAAGATTCTCAAGAAAAAAAAATCGTGAATTTCATCTTGCCGCGTAAAAAAATGCAGTTTTCGTCAGTTAAAGGCGGAAAAGCGCGAAGAATTTCGTCTATCAGACACGGAAAAATCGCGAGTTTTATTGATCGGGTTCCGAAAAGGGCAAATTTTGTCAGTCGGATACAGGAATTTTGCGAATTAAGTCGATCTCATGCGGTAAAATTGCAAATTTCGTCGATCAGGCTCAAATAAAATTATGAATTTCGTCGATCGGCGTTACAAAAATCGCAAATTTCATCGATCAGGCTCTTAAAAGTTGCAAATTACGTCAATCGGCTTTATAAAAATGGCGAATTTTGTTGATAAGTTCTGTAAAAATCGCGAAATTTGTCGACCTGGTATGGAAGAATCGCGAATTTTATCAATCATGCGATGAAAAATAACAAATTTCGTCGATCAGTTTCGTAAAAATCGCGAATTTCGGTTATCGGTTTCGTAAAAAATGATAATTTCGTCGATCAGCCGCAGTAAAGTCGCGAATTTTGCCGATCAGCTTCGTAAAAATTGTCGATCGGCTTCGTAAAAATCGCAAATTTCATCGATCGGCTTCTTAAAGATCGCAAATTTCGTCGATCGGCTTCGTAAAAATCGCAAAAATCGCCGATCAGCTTTGTTAAAATTGCAAATTTCGTCGATCGTCTTCGTAAATGTCGCGAATTTCGCCGATCGGCTTCGTGAAAATTGATAATTGATTGATTTTGTCGATCATGCGAAGAAAAATCGCGAATTTCGACAATCGGCTTTTTAAAAATCTATAATTTCGTCGATCAGTCGCAGAAAAGTCGGGAATTTCGCCGATCAACTTCGTAAAAATCGATAATTTCGTCGATCAGCCGCCAAAAAGTCGCGAATTTTGCCGAGCAGCTTCGTAAAAATCGCAAATTTCGTCGATCGGCTTCGTAAAAATCACAAAAATCGCCAATCAGCTTTGTAAAAATTGCAAATTTCGTCGATCGTCTTCGTAAATGTCGCGAATTTCGCCGATCGGCTTCGTGAAAATTGATAATTTTGTCGATCATGCGAAGAAAAATCGGGAATTTCGCCGATCAGCTTCGTAAAAATCAATTTCGTCGATCAGCCGCCAAAAAGTCGCGAATTTTGCCGAGCAGCTTCGTAAAAATCGCAAATTTCGTCGATTGGCTTCGTAAAAATCGTGAATTTCACCGATCATCTTTGTAAAAATCGCAAATTTCGTCGATCAGCTTCGTAAAAATCGCGAATTTCGTCGTTGAGCTTTGTAAAAAATCATATTTTTGTCGATCTGCCTTGTAAAATTTGCAAATTTTGTCGATCGGTTTCATAAAAATTGTGATTTTTCTTGATCGATTTTGGTCACAAATTTTGTTGATCGGGCACAGAAAGATCGAATTTTCTCTATCAGTTTCGTAAAATTTGCGAATTTTGTTGATCACTTTCATAAAAATCCATAATTTTGTCGACATGCATGGAAAGCTGCAAATTTTGTTGATTGGGCATAAAAAAAATCAGGAATTTCAGTGATGAGACGCGGAAAAATCTTATTGATCGGATCCTTCCCTCTACTTCGTTCATAAAGATCATATTTTTTTTCGGCACCAGCCACTTATCTTTGTTTTTTACTTAGCACTTTTAATAAAACAAAACTTACTGTCCTGAATAAAGTCAAGAAATAATATTACATCTTGAGAATAATCCTTGCTATATCTGTTATACACAAACATAAAAACAGCTGATAGATACTTACCAATTGAAGTGGATATTTTGACTGGTTAAGCGAAGCCTAAAGAGGTATTTCCCACTTTTCTCTGAAAACATATATTTTATCCGATTATACGCCAGAGATCACCTTCGAAATCGAATTATCTCCATGTTATTGATGTGGCCCTCGACTGCTCAGTCTTTTTTGTAAGTGGCCCTTCTCTTGAAAAGGTTGTGCACCCCTAATTTAATTTATTATTGCTTTTATTTTGTAGTTTTGAAAGATTATTTTTACATATATAAATAAACTTATTGACACAGAAGAGGTTATACCCGTTACCTCAGCTTCATCTGAGACTGGGTTTTCTCATATGAACCTAATAAGAAATAGAATGAAGTGAGCATAAGTTTAATTTTTATTTGCAAAGTGTAATCTTTTATTAAATTTATTTATTTTAATTAAACTGTGCTATTTTTTTTCTGAAATTTATGTTTTTTAGGTTCTTCTTATTTTTTTTTTAATACCTTCAAAAGCTTCCAAAGCTTTTATGATGTGTTCCATATGTAAAATCTTAAGCTCACAGCAGTAATTTTTAATAATTTCTATAATAAATTTTTTTCTAATTGTCAATTATTGCAAATAAACATAAAACATACCCAATGAAATAAAAGGAAATCAAACCTGTGTTTTCCGTATCCTGAAATCGGCAGACATCATACTTGTCTGTTCTAACTGTTCAATATTCTGTTCCATAACTGGAAAAAAATAAGATAAAGTAAATTACCAATGGTACTAATAAAAAACAACAAGATGTTATAACAATTCATTCAAATATTAAGAATAATCTTAAGGGGACTTTTAACTCACTTGAAAGCAACCAGTTTTGAAAGTGAAAGTATCTTTAAAAAAATCTACTACTGAAATCAAAAAGTAAAATATAGCCATTTTAGAGATCGACCTCAGCTACCCTATGCAAAAAAATGTTTAAAAATATTTATGCTTAAACAAGAAATTCAAAAACAATCTGCCCTGCCCATAGGTTTAACATTACTGAGCGAAGATTTTTAAATGAGTGTAAAGTTCCCTTAAGAGCTATTATTATATTTGAAATAAAAAATAATTTAGAATTGTTCTAAAAAAATTTTTGCATTAGATGTTTTCATATCATTTTAACAATAATTGAAAAAAAAAAAATTATTGTAAAAAAATAAATATTTAACTATAATAGTTTCAACTTTTGATTGGGACAACTTTTCAGAAAGTTTAACTCAATTGAAAAGCAACAGAGATTGATTAAAAGAGTTTTATTATTATTATTATTATTTTATTTCTTTGCAATAACAATAACAGAAGTACATATTTTGTAGTTATACATATGACAAATTCACACTTTCCTTTTACAAGGAAACAAAAGAATAAAAAATGCTAAATATAAATTTTACTGTAATTAATGCCCAGACAACTAAGAAAATATCAAAACATTTTTAACTGAGCAAAACTGTTTTGTTTACTATTATTTGTTCAACCTACATTACACACACAAGATGCATTTTAAATCTTAAACAAAATTTAAATGAAAAGTAATGAATATGATGTTGTAGATGTCTTCAAGATATTTATTAAAAAACTGAACATTTTTGTTTATTCTATTAAATTGATTTTTTTTTTTTTTTTTCAGAAAATTGGATTAAGAGGCTACTTCAGACACAAAAAAAGACTTGCAGGCTAATGCTAATCCTATAAAAGAAATCTAGTTTTATTTTTTTGTATTGGATAGCTAAAATCAATCTGCACAAAGGCTGTTTTTTACTATTTTTCGATTTTGTTTAGAGATATTTTTAATTTGGATACTTTCATTTTCCAAATCCATTTTGAAAATAAACATATCCTTTAAAAAAATCTGCAAATCAAATTGAAAAAGTAAAAAAAAGCAGATGTAGAAATCAATCTTACCTATCCAATGCAGAAAATAAAATAATATATTGAAATGTAAGCAAGATATCTTCATAAATTCCTTCCATAGGATTAGCATTAGCAAGCTGGTCTTTACATGACTGAAGTTGATGTTTTTAAAAAGAGGTTAGAAGGCAGATTTTTTTTTTTTTTTTTTTTTGTCCTTCTCAGAGAATTACAATTAAAAAACTAAGATGTAGTTAACTACAACTATTCGTTCCAAAAAATAGTGATTCCAATGTATTTTTCAAAAGTAAATCAGAACTTTGCTACTTTCAGATTTTCATGAAAGATTTAATCAGTCCTTTGCTGTAGAGTCATGCACAAGTTGGGCTGTATGCGACCCAAATGGAAGTTTTTATTTGAAATCAACCCATTACCAAACAAACAAACAAAAAAATTGCCTTGATGGAACCTGCCAAAATAATTTTCAGCAACCTGACCCATGCAAGAGAAATAAAATGTATATAAGAAATATGATCATACTTTATTCTATCTTTAACATATAGTGTTAAGAACCATTTTTTTCTTCTCTTGGAATATGAAATATATTATAAACATCTTGTTTTTTGGACATACAACAACACATGTATCATATTTGTGATAGTTTATGTGCATGTAGATTGTAAAATATATAATGGTCTGAGATATAAATAAGCACAGAAGCATATAAGTGTCCTGAATTGAAAAAGTATCTAAACAGAGGAGCCTGCTTTTCAGAAGCCCCATAATTGCATGTAGATTTTGAGACTCGAAAAAATATTTTGGGCAGTCTTTTGAAAAATTGGATCAATCAGACATGACTCGACACACAAGAGTAAAAACCCAACTCAGAACTAACTCAAACTTGAAACAATGAAATCTGAACCAAGGATTAAATGCAGGTAAACTGACCTGAAACAGGACTCTAACAGGATTATAGTATCTGTTGAGATACAATCAAATAAATACAGTAAAACAGAGGGCAATAAAGATTAAGAAAAGTAACACAAAAGAAAATGATTTGTGCTTATCTCCAAAATGTTAATTTATACACATATTGCAATTTTCTGTGCGAAATTTAAAAGGCTTCTTCCTACTTCAACCCCAATTGAAAAATTAAATGCTAGCCCATAGTAATGCTTAATTAAAATATTACCTAATTACCTCATGACTTAATGTAATCACCAGAAAATTATTTTACTATAAGAAAGTAGACAAACTGCCAATATGATGTGTTTATAAAAATTTTAAATATTTTTTCAAAGATGATAAAGTTTAAGAATTTTCCAGAAGTAGAAATTTCAGATCCCCAAACTTAAAAAGTTAAAATTTATTTACATAGACAATTTTTAAAAGTGTCATATGTCTGCAAGTAATATAGACTTTATGCTGGTGAAAACAGTTTTTCAATAATTCTATTATTTAGTTTAAGAGTAATAAGAGTTCACCTACTTAAATTTTCCGATAGATTAACATGGAATTTTTCAATCAGAGAGGAAAACCTGTTTCAGTGGAGCATTCCCTTTAGAGAGTTATGTGAGATACAATTAACATTTATACATAGTTGCATAAAACAACCAGTTAATATTATTTATTATCTAGTTAAATTTATTTATTTTTTCGGAAGACACAAAAATAGAGTTATATGCATATCTGAATGAACACTTCAATGGGATGCTACTGTCGTAAATTTATTACTACTTTGATTCCAGATACAGAGATCTGTTTAATGTTGGTGCGTTCCATATTAACAATTTTTCTTTAGGAAATGAGTAATATGAAAAACACAAGTAGAAACCTCTTTTCAGATGACACTAGTTCAGTTTACATTCTTTTATAAATAACTAAGTACAAAACTGATATATAAATTATTTGGCATCCAAGATGCAACAACAGAAATAACATTTTCTAACTGCATTCTAAAATATAACACCAGATGTTGCCCATATATATATATTTAATCCTAAAAACTAAATTTTAAGTAAGTTTGATTCATTAGTATTTGATTTATAAACACTTTTGGTTGTTGGCATGTTAATATCATGTAAAATGTTTTTCTGGTAAAATTTGGCATACAGGTGTAAAAAAATTTGCCATCCCTGACTCAGATGATTTCTTAAAAGCGAGAGAAAAAAAAAATTGCTTAGTTTGGGGTAGCAATAGATATTTAGGAGTGTAAATGTTCAGTGAAGGGTCTATTGGCATTGTAAAGAATTGAACTTTACAGATTTAATTGCCTACATGGGAACTCTGCATTATACTAGTTCTTAGGTATTTTGGCCACCAAGGTTGCGATTTTCGTTGACGAGAGAACACTTTGGTTTAGACAGGAAATAACTTTCATACAATTTGTCAAAAGAGGCCGCTGAATGCTTTTAGCTGAGAGGGAAAGGTGTTATTTTTTTTTCACGGGTAGTTTGTGTGTGACCTCAGCATTTTTAGGGAACCAATTCTAGAAGACTTTAAGGCTGACATTATATGTGAGCTCTCTCATAGGTGATCCACAAGGTCCCTCCCTAATCGAGTTGTTTTCAAGGGAGGACACACACACACACACAAAAAAAAAGGAGACGGAGGGTGAAAGAACTGGGTCTGAACAGGTAGTTCAGCTAGAGTTCCGGAGAGAGAACCTCCTGATACAGTGAGGATTGAAAGAGTGGAATTTGGTCGAGGTTCATGGCGACACTCATACCTATAGCAAAGTGAAATCGTCTGGTCATCGGCCTGCAAACGCAATAAACTGACTTTCTCAGAGACTTTCTGTGTTTATGGAGCATTCGTGTAAGATAGAGAACCCATAACTAAAAAAAAAATGCTTCACTATTCGATTTATATTTTAAAAAAGACTTGGTTGTAAATAAATTACTTTTTAATAATTTAAATTGATTTAGTGGGTGAATTTCCTCTCAAGCGCTACTGGACTAATCATTTAGTAAGAGAGAAATTTATAATAACATCTACTTGACCTGAAAATATGAAATACCTACTCAATCTGTTTTCATGACTTACACTTTGCAAATACTGCTGAATAAATAGAAACTATAGCTAGAAACAAATGATTTTCAGCCGACATAAAAATGGAATGGAAAATTCTGAAAACTTATCATAAATGGTTTTGCCAAGTTTTCTAAGTATATGCATTTTTAAAATTCGAAAAATATTGTGCAGAAATTTTAATTAATGCATAAAAATAAGAACTGCAAAATGTCAGTATAATAAGGATTTCACAAAATAACAATTTAAATAAAATATTTTATTTATCAATTTTTTTCTAACTTTCATATTATTATAAAAAAAAATTGAAATAGGCATACATAAATAGTATTCAAAATTTATGTTGATTTTTAATAAAAATTGAAAAATAAAACATACCTTTTAATTTAGCTCTGACTCTATTTGCGGTTTTCTTTATATCGGCCATAAGGTCTTCCAGTTCTTGTTTAACCTCTGAAATAAATTTAATAAATAGCACATTAAAAATATGCAACCAAAACTTCAAAACTAAAAATTACTTCCACTTTCTTCTAAAACTTTAAACAAGATAAAATCTTGTAATTATTCATGTTTTATTTGTTACAAAACTATAACTTTTATAGTTTTAGCTTTACAAACATTTGTACAAATATGCAAAAAAATTCAATTAAAACTTTGCAAAAAAGCATTACATAAAGAAATTTGATTTATTTATTACTGGTATCAGAATTTTGTGTTAATATTTTTAGGGGCGTAGGGGGGCGTCTCGCCCCCCTAATGTCGGCAACTTCGATGACAGTCGGCAAATTCTAGGTAGTCAGTATCAATCAATACAACTGTAAAACACCCGTTTTTTTCCAATTTTACATATTTTTACTTAAAACATACACTAAAAAACACCAATCCTTAGTATTTTTCTAAAGGATTTCTTCCGAAAATCCGAAGTTTGCCTCACCATTTTTCGACTTCTCGTGACTGCTGAAAATAATTTGAAAAAAAAAAATTGGGAAAGACTAGTTTTTCTGAGAATTTGCAGTAGATGAGTAGAGTTCTAGTAGATCAACTAGCATTAAAGATGATGACGACTTCGGTGAAGATATTCATATTTTTTCGTGTGCATGGACTTAACCCAGGAGTGGCAACAATCACACTTCGGCGACTATGTACCGTCCGAAAAAGACTGTTTATTGGACGAAAGGAAAGTTGAGTAAAAATGTTCTTCATTCTTATTGGATGGAAAGCCACTGTACAGGCCTCATTGAGTTTGTGGCTAAAATTCTAGGATTGGACAGAACTCGATTATCATATTAAAATGCAACTGATCTGCCAAAGCCATAACTTGGTGGAAACAACTGTCAAAAACTCTATTTTAGTGGTCAATTGGAAGGTTTATTACTGTGTTTTCCTGCTCCCAGTCGTCTATGTTTTTCATATCTTAGGGTACATGATAGGGACTTGCAAGGGCCCGGGCTTGATCCGAGGCCCGCAGTCGGCCAGTCGAAATAAAGACAATTTTCAAACGGGTCGGGTCGGCAGAATTAAGACATTTTTATACGGGCTGATAAATGAAAAATACGGGCCATGCCAGCAAATAAATTAAATGGTCCAGCTAGGCCGGTAAAAAAAAGTTAGTGGGCCTACCGGCCCGATCTAAAAGAGTAAGCAAAACCGGTAAAATATTGGCTAGTTTCAATGAATATGATTTTCGGGAGAATAAGTGTAAATGTTCGTCATGAACCGATGCTAGTTTGATAAATCAATACAGAAATGTTGCATGTCCACCATAGAAGTCGGCATCAGGCATGGTGTCTGAGCTGTTTCTTTTTTCTTTAGCAGACTCGTGCAGTGCTGAAATCAAGCTTGCTTTTTTTCTCAGTGAAGTCGAGACGGGCTGGAACTTAATTGTTCTCAGGATGTATAGCGCAGACAACATGTTTTGTAAAAAAATTAAAAACGATAATGTTCTGTTAAAGTAATCTTTGGAAATATATCGTAAGGTGGTCAAATGTATTGCTAAACAGCACATTTTTAAACTACTTTTAACTGTAAAGGCTTAAAACCGACAAGCCTGACTATTGAAGCGATTTTGAATCCAATAGTAATATATATATATATATATATATATATATATATATATATATATATAAGGTTGACAATAAAAGATTCTTTTTACGGCTTCAGGTTTTTCTCCTTTTTCGTGATGTCGGAACTGGAAATTCGTTTCAAAACGCTTTCTTTAACACTATTTTATCTAAGATGCATTGCCTTTACCAAAAAATAAATAACGTCATTCGATCGAATAGTTTCTAATGAGAACACCTGCCAATCTTATGCATTTCCGAAAATAAATGAATTCAGAAGTGTGTCCAAAAAAAGCCCTTTTGTTTTGGGAAAACTTTAATAAATGTCGGAGAAATATTTTCACAAATCTACTTTTTATTAGACAGCTTCAAAAGTATTCTAAACTAAATTATTATTATTTTTATTATTTATTGTGAATCCTTATTTGAATGTTGAAACGTCTAGGAAAAGTAGTCATTTATGTTGCTTTTATGTACTTTCTGTCGTGCAAACGCATCTTAATATACTGTATATACTGTAAGATATACTGTAAATTTATTATATAAATATGCATGCAATATTGTTGAAAGTCCTTCCGGCAATGCCGGGAGGAAGAGGTAGCTTTCATATCTTTATATATAAAAATCTTCTGTGCGTGTGTATGCAATTGAACTCCTCCTAAACGACTGGACCGATTTTGATGAAATTTTGTGTGTGCGTTCCAGTAGATTCGAGAATGGTTTAGATTTACATTTCGTCGAAATTGATTCTGTACTTTTTTAGTAATTAGGCAAAATCTAACAGTTAGTGATTTTTCGCTAATTAAAAGTGCTATATATATTAAAGAAAGTCAGGATTTCGTATTAATCATAGCACAAAAAAATCTTCCGATCCAAAAATCTTGAAAATTGGGTAAAATACTTCTTATAACATCGAGTGCCCCTAAAAAAGGGATTTTCGAAAATTCCACCCCTAAGATGAGTAGGAAAAAGAACGAACTTTTAAAAAATTCATTAAAAATAAGCTTTTGTAGTTATTTTTCAACTGATAACATATTTTAGTGCATTTTTTCATTCTGAATCGAATGGTACTAAGCAAATTCGTTTAAATCCAGTAGTTCGTGAGATAATTCACATTTTCCTAATTTGGCGATGTCTTCGGCGCAAAAGCCTGAAATTTCCAATGCTCATCTTTATATATAAAAATCTTCTGTGCGTGTGTATGTAATTGAACTCCTCCTAAACGACTGGACCGATTTTGATGAAATTTTGTGTGTGCGTTCCAGTAGATTCGAGAATAGTTTAGATTCACATTTCGTCGAAATTGATTCAGTACTTTTTTTAGTAATTAGGCAAAAACTAATAGTTAGTGATTTTTCGCTAATTAAATGTGCTATATATATTAAAGAAAGTCAGGATTTCGTATTAATCACAGCACAAAAAAATCTACCGAACCAAAAATCTTGAAAATTTAGGTAAAAATACTTCTTATAACATCGATTGTCGCTAAGAAAGGATTTTCGAAAATTCCACCCCAAAGATGAATAGAAAAAAGAACGAACTTTTAAAAAATTTCATAAAAATCTGCTTTTGTAGTTTTTTTCAACTGATAACATATTTTAGTACATTTTTTCATTCTGAATCGAATGGTACTAAGCAAATTCGTTTAAATCCAGTAGTTCGTGAGATAATTCACATTTTCCTAATTTGGCGATGTCTTCGGCGCAAAAACCTGAAATTTTCAATGCTTATCTTTATATATAAAAATCTGTGCGTGTGTATGTAACTGAACTCCTCCTAAACGACTGGACCGATTTTAATGAAATTTTGTGTGTGCGTTCCAGTGGATTCGAGAATGGTTTAGATTCACATTTCATCGAAATTGATTGTGTACTTTTTTAGTAACTTGGCAAAAACTAATAGTTAGTGATTTTTCGCTAATTAAAAGTGTTGAATAAGTTCGATGAATAGAGTGCGGACGGAATGTCCGAGCGGTCTATGGCGCCAGATTTAAGCTCAGCTTCTTGAAGAAAGAGATCGCGTGTTTCGTGTCCTCCTAAACGACTGGAACGATTTTAATGAAATTTTGTGTGTGTGTTCCAGTGGATTCGAGAATGGTTTAGATTCACATTTCAGCGAAATTAGTTGATTATTATTATTATTATTTTTTTTTTAGTTGTTAGGCAAAAACTAATAAGTGATTTTTCGCTAATTATAAGTGGCATATAATTATAATTAAAAGTGCCATGAGATAATTCACATTTTCCTAATTTGGCGATGCCTTCGGCTCAAAAACCTCAAATTTTCAATGCTTATCTTTATTTTGTGTGTGTGTTTCAGTGGATTTGAGAATGGTTTAGACTGACATTTCATCGAATTTGATTCAGTACTTTTTTTGTAATTAGGCAAAAACTAATAGTTAGTGATTTTTCGCTTATTAAAAGTGTTGAATAAGTTTGATGAATGGAGTGCGGACGGAATATCGGAGCGGTCTATGGCGCCAGATTTAAGCTCAGCTTCTTGAAGAAAGAGATCGCGAGTTCGAACCCCACTGCTGACAAACGTGTATGCTTTACAATAATATTTCCTGTATTATAATTTTGATTAACCGACTTCAGACAATCGTTAATTTTTAACTAAAAAGAGAAAAATAAACTTTTCTATCAAAAATAGAACCGACTTCAAAAACTAATGAAGAGTAAAAAATAATTTCCTTACATAATTGTAATAAGAAATTAAATTAAGAGTGTAGAGTTTATTTTGCGTATTACCATATTTACGTACATTTATTTGAATTTCTGGAGTTGGTGCCAAGAAGGACAACGTCTGTCGGGTGCGCTAGTACTTATATATATATATATATTTATTTATTTTAAGGTAAGTTACATTGTTTAAAAATACTAAGCTCAAATTAGCGGAAATAATCTTATAAAATTAGTGATTTTATAAGATTGAAACTAGTTTTTGTCAAGACTGAATATTAATAGGAATTTTTAGAAATTAGTCATCTTTTATTCAACCTGGTTTTATTTTAAGCGATTTAGAGAGTCACCAAATTCCACGATATCATAAAGTGTATGCCATTTTAAAGCAACATTGTGCATCGTTCAGATCAGACCGTTTCAAAATGTCAGCCATAAGCAAAATTCAAAGTGCTATAACTCAGTCATTTTTTAAGATATAGACAAAATAAAAAGTGTTCTGGAATCGTTGTTTTAAGTTCTAACACATAAAAGAAAAATATTTTTCAAATTTTGATTTTTTTCGCATTTAATTTTAAATTAAAAATTTTTTTAAAAATTTTAAATGGCCACCATTTTGAAACAAAATGGCGGATGATGCTGGCCAATGAACTCGGTCGAGACATTTGTATGTACTATGTACATACCAAGTTTCATTCAAATCGGTTTATAAATACGTTAGTTATCGCATGACAAAAAGCAGATATATATATATATATATATATATATATATATATATATATATATATATACATATATATATATATATATATATATATATATATATATGGTTATATATATATATATATATGTCAACATTTGAACGGAGATGTGGTTTTGGGGTCTGGGGGTCATGATCGATGAAAATATACCAAAATTTTCCGGAAGTGCTTTCCTCCGGACGCACAGTGGGGCAAAAACCCAAAAAGCTGGCCAAAAGTCGAAAAATGAAGTTACGATTTAAGGAATTTCGATTGTATAGGTGGCTAGAATAATATTTGGAGAGTTAGAATCTGTATTTAAAAAAGATTTTTGCTTTGCCCTTACAAGCAGCATCATTTCAAAAATGATGCTTGAAGGAATATCATTTAGAGCGAACAAAAACAGCAAAACAACAGTTCATCTAAATGCGTGCTATATTTTATAATATTATCCAATTTTAATGATTTGAAATGGATTCACACAATGATAGTATGTACTTTATTTGCATGTATAGCAAAATTTATATTAAGCACGTAAAAATTTATAAATTCATTGTCATTTTTAATAAAAAATTTTAGAAATTTTTTTTTTTTTTTTTGCTTTTAAACATCAAAAAGTTTAAATGTTCCACAGTGTTCCGCAACGAAATTTAATGGAAATAATAACTTGGGCTATTGTCTAGTGATTCATAAAAAACCAGCTGCCTAAAACTGCCTATCTGCATTTCACGCATATTTTAGTAACCTCAAGTAAAAATGCTACTTTTTCGGCCGCCTCAAAAATTTTGAAATTGACTACTTTTCACACAATTTAGCTGATAAATATTTTTCAAATTTTTGAATTATTCAATTTTATAATAGTTTATTTCCTATTATATTGTAAATAAATACTATAATCATAAGATTACATTAATTTGATATGTAAGCTTAGTAATGAAAAAATGAAAATAATTCTTTATTACTGATCCGGTAGAATAACATTTTCTTATCTTTATAGGTAGTAATTTTGTTTGTTCTATTATAATTAGAAGAATTATTTTGTCAATGGCTATATTTGCTGATAAAAACTACTGAGCATATTTCATTAATGCGAGTGAAAATCTTTATGAATATGACTTTCGCCTACATTAGCAATTTGGATTTGGTTTACAAGTTAGGATGTGCTGACATATCTATTCTAAGTACATTTAAACAAATATTTAGCTATGAAGGTGGTAGGAGGTTCTAATATATTTTTCATTTCTCCCGTGCTACTAAAATACATAAATGTTGCGAATAATTCATGAATCCTCAAATTGAAAATTCCGAGATCTTCATTTCACTATCGGGAGAATCAAGATCCATTTTTTTTTCATGAAATACGGAAGCTACTTTCAATGAATGGTATTGCATTAAACACAGGAGAATTAACTTATTTCTTTTAATACAATCATTGATACAGAAAAAATAGTCGTTAATAACGAATTAGTGTAATACTCGACGTTGCTACCTATGTCAGACAACATCAAAACAGCTTCTTACCGATATGACATTTTAATTAAAAAAGGATAGAGATAATTTAGAATTCAGAATATCTACGTTACATGCTAAGATGCTTAGAGAGGGCTTACACCTCGCAGACAAACTGGATAGAAAAAATGGAAAGCTCGTACTCTGCATGAAAAGAAGAACACTGAAATTGCAAAATAAAATATGCAAAAAATATTTCGTTTACAATTAAGATTTCTTGTCAAGAAACCAAATCTCAGATTTGGAAGCACAAATGATGGCAATACAATTCAACGATTCTTTGAAAACACAACTATTTGTGCTTCTATAACGAGCGTATACGAAGATTTGATATCATAAGTAATTTCTTGTATCCATGTCATTTATTTGATCAATTTCGAAGATTTTTCTTAACAAACAGCTCGTAGATTTAAACTACATCCCTGGTTCTATATGCCTACTTCAGTGCACAAACTATTTATTAATGACAAAGAAATAACATTATCTTCAATACTGCCGATTTGCCAAATGCCATAAGATACTCAAGATTCATGCAACAAACTGATCAAAAGGCATCGAGAAGATTTATCGCAAACATGCAGTAGCGCAAGAAAATGAAAGATATTTTTATGTCTTTTAATGTCATCAGATTATTTCATTTCCAGTTTAGGTAAATTATTGTAGAAGAAATTAAAAATAATTGATCCTAAGAGTTACAGGGTCTTCTAATACTGCGAACAAGCTCTGCTAACTATTTCGACACCTTGACGTCTGAAGAATCTTTTTATTATACTACAATTGATTTTAAAGGTGAATTTCTGGAATATATTTTCTCTTTATTTTACTTATATAAAAAATAAATAGTCTAGTATTTTACTTTCCATTAATTACTTAAATTTCGATTAAATGTCTCTTTGTTCCTTGAAAATTCCTTTTTAAGTTTAGCCTCGAAATTTTAAATTTTATTTAAATCAAATTGATTTTACTTTTAATCTCTCATTTTATTTATTTATTTATTTTTAAAGTTTAACTTTTTAATCCTAATTAGCATCCTGAAAAGTTTATGAAATTTCATACAAATGGAATAACTTTCGAGACATTGTAGTTTTTGTTCCACCATATTGTATCCGCCATTTATTTTAATTTTAATTTTGTATTCTTACTTAGCATTCTCAAAAACACCTGTATACGAATTTTCGTGCAATTCGAATAACATTTTCATATTTTGGCCAGCTTTTCCGGATTCTGCCCCACTGTGGGACGGCTGCAATAAGTAGCTTTTTACTTTTTGTAATGAAAGCTACCTAAAAGAATCTTAATTGTAGTTAAGACAAAATTGTGATTTTTTTTCTTACAGAAATTGAATTGGGCCAGATCGCGCAGGGCGGGGCTGTGTACTATAAATATAAACGGACCAAACTTAAAATTTTTACATTGGATAGGCCGGTCCAAGATAACTATCATTCGAGTCGGGACTGGGCCTGAAAATTCTGGCCCATAGTGAAATTCTGGCTCTAATACAGGAAAATTTGATGATAAACCTATCGATCATTGACGAAAATCAGGTCTGCAGGTGGCACTAAGAATGACTTTAGCAGACCAGTTGCATTTTAACATGCGAATATTGAAAATTCAGCCGTCAATTCGATGTGGTGATGATCCGTGCAGCTGATTCTCAGTCTGATGGTGTTTGTTTATCTTATAGATATCCGCAGCTGATGTGACATAGGTAAAGTTCAATGAAATGGGTTGAATAATTGAATCATTTAGTCGATTATTTACGTCTAAAGCCGATTATTGAAAAATTGACCTGTCTGTTGAATAAAATGTTTTTTTTATCCCTTTTAGAGACTAGAGATAGAGATCCACACGGGCCATAATTTTCAGGCTCGACCTGTTTGAAAAAAATCTTGGCCCGGCCCTAAAAAGAAGTTGGAATTTCACCCGAAACCGGCCCGCAAAATTCCAACTCAGTCCGATTGAATTTCTACTAAATATTAATTTTTACTTATATGGAGAAGTTCTGATAAAAAAAAAACCTTAGAATTTTTCTAACGTTTATGATCTTCATTTATATAGAAATGACGTAGTTTATGTTTAAAATGAACCGCTGTTTGTTGTATGTAAATGTTTCAGTTATCCTTAATACTATTAATCCGTATTCCATGTATTGGAGATATAAATATCTTAAAAATGGTATACAGTAAAATCTTGTAAAACGGAATCGCATAGGAAAGAAAAAAATCATTATAGACATGTTTCCTTCTTAGCAGGTATAAAAATGTATTATATTTTATCCTCACATATTATTGCATTAATTTTGTATGGATGAAACGCAATTTTCAATTTAAAACATTATTCCGCCATAGGCAAATACTTTTTTATACATTTTACTACATTTTAATGAGCTTAGAAATCTACGATTTTTTTAAAAGAATAAATTTTTATATTTAATTGAAGAATAAAGGCGATTTTAAACTGTATGCTTTTTTTGCAAAAACTTTTGGCTCAGGCCAAATTTTACTGATCTTTCAACAGACCTGGCTACGCCGAGACAATGATTTTCATATAGGCTGGCTCAAAACTGGGACAAAATATTTTGGCCCGTGAAGGCTAAGAAGAATGAAATCAGTTCCGGCTCGGTATGGAAAAAATAAATTAGGCCCGGCCTGATCCGATCTTTCAGGAAAAAAGTAAGTCCCTATCCAAGCCCGACCTAGGAAGAATAATAAAATAAATTTTGATTTAATCCTTTTTAATATAAGCAAGTTTACTGTAAATAAATTCCAAGTAACTTCTTACTAAAAATTTCAACTTGTTTAATTAATTTGGATTCGGATTTCTTGCTGTACTATCAGCAATAAAATAAACAAATTTTCATTAATATGAAAATACGCAACTGGAATATTTATAGCAATATAACGTAAGGGGTAGTATAGAATGTCCATCTTTAAATCTATCTTATAGTCTCCTCAATAAGTGTAAAATATTCGATGTTTTAAAGTGAAAAATTTAACCCATTAATGCCCAAATTATGTTCTTCAATAAAAAGGAAATTTTTGTGTTTTCCACCACTTTTAAAAGAAGAATAACTTTGATCTTAATTTATTGAGGTCTATTAAAAAATAGTACTTATTTATCTTTCTATTTACTGGTGTGAAAAGTGCTTTTTTGTCTTTTTTGTAATTGTCCCTAAAAAAGGGACGCTAGGCACTAAAGAGTTAATCTCGGTGGGTTAATAATGTTGAATTTTATATAGAACATACAGGGTGTCTTAAAATGAATTAACTGATTAAAAATTCAATAACTTACAAATGGTCGCAGCTATTTTAAAAATATTTGCAGAATAGTTAGGTAAGATGTGAGAAGTGTTTTTTACAGCGTTTCTCGACTTAAGTTTAAAATAGAAGAAATACATGACATTGCTAGCAATGGTTGTTAAATTGGGGGCCGATATTTTGTTTCTCTTCACTCTCAGCCTTGTTGCGACAAAAGGAGATTAAATATATGAAATGACTCTCAGTTACCAATGTAATTTTGTTATTAGGAGTCCACTGCATATATTTAATCTTTTTCTTTCACACCAGAATTGAGAAAAGAGGCCAAAAGGTCTCAGATTTAGCGCCTGTTGCTAATAGTACCATCTATCCCCGCTATTTTAAATTAAAATCGAGAATCGCGGTATAAAACTCCTGCTATCTTACATGACACTCTTTTAGGAATTTAATTTTACAGCTACCACAATTTACAAGTTACTGAGTTTTAAAGTCAGTCAGTCAATTTTAGGACATCCGGTAGATGCATATATACAAATACAGAAACATACTTTTAAAGATATAAACATATATATTTTAAGTTAGTCGGCAAAATCGTCATTTACGCCCCCCTAATGAATTCTACTTAAAAACGCCCCTGAATATTTTATATATTGATTCAAGAGCGGATATATATGCAATTTACTTATTCTACATATTTCATGGAATGATATTAAGAAATGACATATGAAACAGTATGCACAGTATTTAAATTTAGAATATACAGAATGTCCAAAAAGTTATTCCCCTCTCAGATTACAAAATTTATTAATGTCTGTTGTTTTCAAGCATGAAAATGGGAAATAAGAAAAAGAGGTAGAATTTTTTTCCATCTATACAGAGGTGCCAAACTCTTATAATTTACGTGTCATTTTAACAGCAACCTATACAATAAAATTAAATGCAACTGCACGTATGATTGCTATATACAGTCGAGCCTCTATATAACGAAATCCATCGTTCCAGTAAAAAATTCGTTATATAGAGAAATTCGATGTATAGAGTATGATGTTAAAAATAGTATTTAATGTGTAAATTTTGAACAAATATTATTTTTGATCTTTTTAATTAAGAATTTGAAATGTTTAAAAGCATATATTAACCTAACATTTTATTTCTTACTTATTTAAGCAGTTTCAAAAAAGAGAAAAGACATTTATTTGAAAGCTTGATGAAAATCAAATGAAGAAGACTTACATAAATTTCAGAGGAAGAAATCTGTAATTTTTTGTTGTTTTGATTTTAAAATTACAATTGTTACGCTCTCAAAAAAAATTCTCAAATTTTAGCAAGGAATGAAAAATTGTAGTTGATATTTTCCTCCATTTGAAGGTCTCTCTTATGTGCTCTCATTGATTCCTCTCTTATATGTGTAACAATTCAATTAACTGTGTTTTGAGAAGGATGTTGAAAGGTGTGTGGGAGGTGGGATGAACTTGTTAGATTTAAAGAATAAGGGGAGAAGTAATATTTATTTAAAAAAAAACCTCTCCACTGAACGATAAATCAAAAATAAGTGATGGAAAATTGATTCCATATGATTTCGAAGCTTTTTTAAAACTGAATAAATTAAGATCAATTTATGAAAAAATTCGTTATATGGAGATAGATATTTCGCTATATAGAGTCTGTTTTTAATGTAATCATGCGAAAAGGGGACCGTTCTTACTAAAAATTCGTTATATGGAGAAATTCGATGTATGGAGTTTCGTTATATAGAGGTTCGACTGTATACATATTTTTTAACACAGAAAATATTAACAATGCTAAAGGTGTAATAAATCCAAATATATCGGATCAACTTATGTGAAATGCAGTCATTAATTTTTGAAAACAAATGTTATTCTGAATGATTTAGCTGTTAAATTCCTCCCTCCTTAAAAAACCATCTTCAATGATACATTTTGAAAAAAGTATTGGAGAAATTAATCAAAAGTGTTGCATAAATAGCACAAAATATTCTACTTAAAAAAAAAAAAAAATCTTGAAAGACATTTTGAACAATTTAATTTACACGACTTTCAGAGGCTTACATGATATAATCTCATCTTTTTATTTATATCTCTTTTGCCCAACAATTCAAGAACAAACTTCAAGGGTTTGAAGAGAAAAAAATTTCCAGGCAACCTCCCCCATCCTCCTCTATTATCCTTCCAATTTTTTTTTTTTTTTTTTCATAAATCCAGAGAATGTCCAAAATTGCTTTTAAAAAAGTGGAATCTTCATTTATTAAGAACTCTTTCATGCCTGTTTCTTTCTGTTGTAGGTTTCTGCAATATAACTGTAGTATAGTAATGTCAGTGTCAAAAGGAACCAGACATGTTCATAAATCGGGAAGAAACACAGTGTGACCAATCGTGCATATGACCTCATGTGAATTAAAGATGCCTGAAGGATGCGAGAAGACATTTTAAGCTTTTTCCTGATTTGTAACATTTCCTGGACTGCTACACAGCACACACACAATAGAAACCTATCTTTTATCCGGGGATATGAATAAATTCTGTAATTGATGAAAGGCTTTTTAAGCACCCTGTACAATACTGTAGAAAAAGGCTAAGATTAAAATTTAAAAAAGAATGCAACAATGAATCAATTTTAAATGCAACTATGCCCTATAAATGAAAATGTATTGAATGCAAGGCCAAATTTGATGTAAAATTTTTAAACTAGAAAGACGGAGTGTTTCAAATTGTTTATATAATTTGAGCATAACAATAACCAAAATAAATTTCAAATTTGTATATTTTTATATCTTTAATCTGATTTTGTATGAATTTATACTGTTAAATGAAAAATTCATGAATTTTTTTAATATTTACTAATAAAAGCATTCATAATAAATATTTTTTACTTTTTCATGAATAGAGTCACAGTTAAAAAAAAAATTAGTTTTTGCTGTCTAAACTTGTTGGAATTTCTATCGGTTTATATATATACTAGCAGGCTAAGCCCGCTGCGCTGGTCTATTTTTCAAAACAAAACATGAATCAAACAAAATATTGAATATGATTGCGTTTTTTAAAGCAACTTCACCTCGAATGCTCTTTCACATTTCTGAAAATCATACAAAACGCCAATGTATTTAAAGATAGAAAACCAACGATTATAAATGCACCAAAAATGCATTAAAAGTTAGCAAACAGCTGTTTCGAATCTACTGTCAAGATTCTTCATGAGTGCAAAACTCAATAAGCTAGAAAAAACAAAACTGAGCCAAAAATAAAAACAACAACAATGGAATCAAGGCCCGTTGACGCCAAAATATATTAAAATAATAATAAAATATTATTTTGTTGTATCAGCTTATGCATTCGATAAAATTCGGGCTTTTAAGAAAAAAATATCTCAGTTGACCATTTATTGTAGAGTTTGATAGATAAATGAGGCAAGTATGAAAAAAGCAATTTAAATATTGTCTATTCACCATACTTCTAAAATAGCGAGCATTATGATCGCAGAGATTGACCATTGAATTTAAACAATTTTCAAGTGATTCATTTTCATTTGATAGTTTTTTAACTCTAAACCTCTCAACTTGAGGATATGGGTTGTTCCGCTTCTGTATTGCGATCTTGTAACATCACCTTGGCGACAAACACAGCCCACGCCAATTATACGCCAATCGTCAATTTAGTGTAACCCTATGCTCACGTGTTGTGTGACGCATGGATTGAGAAAAACGGTCTCTTAGCAACAAGCTCTAATGCTGCAACAAGCGGCGACTCTTAGAAAATAAACATTCCATTAAATTTACAGTCTACTTGCGTTTTCTTTTTAATTTAGTTTTTCTTTTAATTTAGTACACCTCCGTACATTTTGGTCCGTCGAACCGGAGGTATGAACGAACCAGTGTCTTTTCTATTGAATTAAATATTGAATTTATCGAATTTCGTCAACAAGATGAATAATGTCGGAAATTGAAATAACATCGTTAAACAGAAGGCGAGGGAATATCAAGGCCCAAGTCACTACAATATTTAACGCAACGGATGGAAAAACATTTAATTTATCCGAATGGAAAGCCCACCTGGACTTACTGTCGAAAACAGAAGAAAAGTTTGAAGCTCTTAAACTAGAGTATTATAGAATAATAGAGGAAGAAAAGTTGGAAGAAATTGAAAAAGCACTCAGTCAACTGGACGAGGATATTCTAAAACTAGAGGTAAGCTTAAAATCCTCTATTAATGCTTATTATGAAAATACCGATTCAAATAAAAAATCCATTGAACAGGACCAAGCTAAAACGTCTAGCATTAAGCTACCTAGGGTCATATTGCCGGTTTTTAGTGGCAGAATTGAAGAATGGTCCGTATTTAAAAGTACATTTAATGAGCTTATTAATGATAATTCAAATTTAAAAGATAATGAAAAATTATTTTATTTGCGTTCTGCTTTCACTGGTGAAGCGAGGAGTTTGCTTACACCAGATGAAAATTATGTTTCACTTTTCAATGCGTTAGAACAAAGATACGAGAATAAAAGAGTTATGGTAGATTGTCATATAAAGAATATTTTAAATCTTTGTGTAATTAAACAGGAATCCGCTAAGGATCTCCGCATTTTATTGGATAACGTGAAGAAAAATTTAAGGGCTTTAAAGATCTTAAAGTATGATAGAGATAATTTCTCGAACGCAATTTTGCTGAATATTATTCTAAATAAACTAGATAACGAAACTCGTAAACAATACGAACTAACATTAAAGGATAATGAAGTGCCTAATTTTGATGAATTTTTAGAATTTCTTGAGCGAAGATGTCAAATCTTAAATAGTATAAGTTCTAACATATCCTCTAAATATACTGCAAAATCCTTATTCATAAAAACAAACAAACCTCAAAGTAAATGTTGCGTAATTTGTAAAACCGAAAACCACCCCGTATATCATTGTGTTAAATATAAAAACATGAAGTTAAGTGAGCGAATTAACCTTGTTAAGAAAAATAAACTTTGCTTCAATTGTTTAAGTTCAGCCCACCTCATTAGTTATTGTAATTCAAAAAGCACTTGTCATGTTTGCAAGAGCGCAAGCCATCATTCATCATTACATAACTATACAACACCAGTAAACAATCCTATAAACAATCTCCCAATACATGAAACAATAAATAGCTATTTTGTTTCGGAAGATTTATCACAAAACGAAACTACTGCTCATTCATTTTTTTCATATGAAAATGATAATAATAAATCTGTTTTAATTAGCACTGCAATAATTTATTTGACAGATGTAAATGGCATCAAAATTCCTTTCAGGGCAATATTGGATTCCACATCGCAGAATTGTTTTTGTACATTTAAAGCAGCACAAATATTAGGCTTGAAAAAAGAGAAAATAAATATTCCTGTAAGTGGAATAAATAAATTGCCTATTTACATTAAATCTAGAATCAAATCAAAGTTGTCAAATAAAATGAATAGTACCAGTTATGATATTGAGTTATTAATCGTTCCAAACATCTGTGAATTCACGCCCTCGAAAAAGATAAACATATCAGATTTAAAAATTCCAGCAAATATTTGTTTAGCGGATAAAAAATTTAACATTCCAAGCAGTGTGGAGATAATTATCGGTGCTGAACTGTATTTTTCTCTTTTAAATGAAGAAAAAATAAAGTTAGGCAATAATTTATATTTGCAATCAAGTATTTTCAGTTATATTGTATCTGGTTGTGTTTATGACAAAACAGTAAATAATAATAATACTAATTATTGTTTCTTAACAAAAAATCTTGAAATACTTAATGACACTTTGAAGTCTTTCTGGGAAATTGAAGAAGTACAAAATTTAAAACCCTGTAACAGTGAAGAATTAGAATATTGTAATGATCACTTCGATAAAACGCACTTCAGAAAACCGGATGGTAGGTTTGTGGTCACGATGCTGTTTAAACCACAGGTTTTAGAACCCGATTTGGGAAATTCTAAAAATCTTGCTTTGAAAAGATTAAACTCTCTGTGGCAACGTTTAGATCGAGATCCTGTTATGAAAAACTTATACACAGAGTTTATTAAAGAATATAGAGATTTAAATCACATGCATGAAATAAAAGAAAACACTAACTTTAATGATGGCTATTACTTACCACATCACGGCGTTTTACGACCCTCTAGTAAAACCACAAAACTACGTGTCGTTTTTGACGCTAGTGCCAAGTCAACCAACGGAAAATCTTTGAACGATTTATTATGTAAGGGTGGAGTTCTGCAAGATGATCTTTTTTCGATATTAATTAGATTTAGAAAGCATATTTATGCTTTTACTGCGGATATTAAACAAATGTTTAGGATGATAGAAATAAATCCATCCCAGTACAAATATTTAAAAATTTTATGGAAAGACAGTATGTCATCCCCGGTTAAGGTATTTCAGCTAACAACAGTTTCGTATGGAACAGCTTGTGCTCCCTACTTAGCCACCAAAGTATTACAACAATTAGCTCTAGATGAGAAAATGGAATTCCCGTTAGCATCGAAAATTGTTTTGAAGGACTTTTATATGGATGATTGCCTATCGGGCTCATCCAATTTAGAAGAATTCAGATTAATGAAATCGCAATTAACAGAACTCCTCCTAAAGGGAGGGATGGATTTACACAAATGGTGTACCAATGAGGTCCAATCTACTGATAATCACATGTTTCTCCTGGACAGAAATTCTGAAGAAATAACTGTTAAAACATTAGGGATGTTGTGGAACAGTTTCAATGATACGTTTAGGTATAAAGTTAATATCAACACAAAGAGTGATTTCACAAAAAGAGATGTACTTTCGCAAATTGCCTGCATTTATGATTCTCTCGGTCTCTTAGGGCCAGTGATTGCTAAAGCAAAAATATTCATGCAGGAGCTATGGCTTCTTAAAATAGAGTGGAATGAGAAGCTGCCCTCTCATGTTGCCAAACAATGGAAAACCTTCCTCGAAAGTCTTAAAGAGCTGGAATCCATTGAAGTGCCAAGATGCTTCCTAGCTGTGAACCAATCAGTGGTGCTAAATGGTTTCGCAGATGCGTCTTCCAAGGCTTATGGCGCAGTGATATACATGCAAACATCTAATTCTAGTGAAACCATCAGTCACTTATTATGTAGTAAATCCCGCGTGTGTCCAACCAAAGTAATAACAGTGCCACGTCTCGAACTGTCAGCATGTCTTCTTCTGGCTAAACTCACTAACAAGGTCTTAAATTCATTAGACAAACAAATAGCTTCAGTCAATTTGTTTTCTGATTCAACTATTGCTTTAGCTTGGATAGACACTGCTCCTCATCTCCTGAAAACGTTTATGGGAAACCGCGTTGTGCAAATTAAGGAACAAACTAAGGACTTTCCATGGTTTCATATTCCGTCAGCACACAATCCAGCTGACTTGATATCAAGAGGTGCAAGTGTGGAAAACCTGTCTTCTAACCAGTTGTGGTGGCATGGCCCGTCTCTTTCAATTCTTGAAGAAACAATAGCAAAAACTGACTCTAATATAAGTGACATTAAAGATGAACATTATTCTAGTGAGTTTAAAGCTCCCAGCAACTTGACATTCGCTATTCATACTGACTCTAATTTGTGTGATAATTTAATTAATCTTAGCAATAATTTCCAAAAATTAATTAGAATTTTAGCTTATATTTTCAGATTCATACATAAATGTAAAAAAGCAACATCTGCAACCGGCCCTCTGTTGCTGGAGGAATTAAGAAAAGCAGAGAATTATTTAATAAAAGATATACAGGTAAAGTATTTGAAAATTGAAATTTCGGCCCTCCAAGCGGGATCTTCGGTTCATCGCGCAAGTAAGTTAAAATTCTTAAATCCCTTTTTAGATGGAGATAGCTTATTGAGGGTAGGAGGAAGACTAGCAAAATCAAATTTGAATTTTGACCATAAACACCCCATTATACTTCCGGCGAGCTGTCGCTTGACGAAATTAATTTTTCAATATTATCATAAACAAGATTTTCATGTAGGACCTCAATCTTTTTTGAACACAGTGCGTCAAAAATATTGGCCACTTGGTGGCAGAAATATTGCGCGTAAAATTGTACATGAGTGTTTACAATGCTTTAAAATTAAACCTATAACGGCTAGTCAAATGATGGGGGATCTCCCTCCTGAAAGAATAGTGCCCAGTTCCCCATTTTCAAATGTGGGATTAGATTTAAGTGGGCCTTTTGAAATAAAATATAAAGGTCAAAGAAAGGGTACTTTTCAGAAAATCTATGTTGCCATATTTGTATGTATGGTCACTAAAGCTGTGCACTTGGATTTTGTCTCAGATTTGACAACCGGGGCTATAATAGCAATTCTAAAAAGATTCTTCGTTCGTCGTGGGAAAAGCTCTGTAATCTTTAGCGACAATGCTACAAATTTCGTTGGGGCTTCAGCAGAACTAACACGTTTACGCAGACTTGTTACGAGTGATGAAGTTTCGAACTTTTTAGCTTCTGAAGGTATTAACTGGAAGTTCTCCCCTCCTAGGGCACCAAATTTTGGTGGCCTTTGGGAGGCAGGAGTCAAATCTTTCAAATACCACTTAAAAAGAGCTGTGGGCTCAGCTCATCTCACGATCGAGGAATTCCTGACAGTTATCACACAGATAGAGGCTATTTTAAATTCGCGACCACTTTGTCTTTTGTCAACAGATCCTGACGATCCTCAGGTGTTGACTCCTGGTCACTTCCTCATAGGAAAGCCTCTTAATTTAATTCCAGAACCCAGTTTAAGTGAGGTCAAAGATAATTTGCTAAATAAATGGCAAAGGACTCAAAAATTAACGCAGTTAATATGGAAATGTTGGCAGAATAATTATCTGAGCCAGTTACAAGAAAGAAACAAGTGGCTATTTAAAAGGCCTAATATTCTGCCAGGAATGCTAGTTTTGCTTAAGGACTCATAATTACCCATTTGCACTTGGTCACTAGGCCGCATTAATAAGGTTTTCCCAGGCGCGGACGGGATAGTCAGGGTAGTTGAAGTTCGTACCGCTAAGGGTAATTTTAAACGACCTATTTCAAAAATAAGTATATTACCCATTGAGGACAACATCATAGATCCTAAACTTTAAATGTGCTTTATTATGTATTAACTTTTTATGTATTATTTGTGTTTATTTATTTTATTTATTTATTTTTGCTTATAATCTGTATCATGTTGTGTTATTACTTGTATTGCATATGTATCTTGAAATATAAAAATATTTCAACGCCGGGCGGGATGTTCCGCTTCTGTATTGTGATCTTGTAACATCGCCTTAGCGACAAACACAGCCCACGCCAATTATACGCCAATCGGCAATTTAGTGTAACCCTATGCTCACGTGTTGTGTGACGCAGTGGATTGAGAGAAACGGTCTCTTAGCAACAAGCTCTAATGCTGCAACAAGCGGCGAGTCTTAGAAAATAAACATTCCATTAAATTTACAGTCTACTTGCGTTTTCTTTTTAATTTAGTTTTTCTTTTAATTTAGTACACCTCCGTACATGGGTATCTGTGGAAACCTTAATACATCCTCTATCAATATTATAGTATATTTCGCAACGTACATCTGCTCTCGATAAATCTATTACAGTGTTCCGTTTTTGGAATGCAGCAGAATAAATAAAGTTAAATAAAGTTTTCCTTAGAAAAATAAAGTGAATGTTTTTTGAATGTGTGAAATTCATTTTTTGATATAGATGTCATATATGCATCATGTTGGCGTGATTGAAACAAAATGAACATTTTATGCCTCTTATGGTAATCCAACTTTGTTTTTAATTTATTAATGAAGTATTTATTTACTTTCATTTGAATTTTAAAATGATACAAAATGTTATGCTCTACACATAGAAAAGTAAAATAGAAAATAGAAATGTATCTGTCATTTGAAAACGAAGTTTCCATTAAAGTGGCGCCAGAAATGTATCACCCCAACGTGGTGCATATATGACATTTGTGCCTCTTTCTTACAACATGGGTGTGTGCATTTGCACCTAAATTTAGTTATTTAGCTCTATTTTTGTAATAATTGGAGTTTGTACAATGTACGGTACTACTTGATTATTCTGTCGAGAAAAAAATTAATAGCAGATTATAGGAATAAATGTCAATAATCGATGATCGTAAGTATGATAGCAATTAATATTACACGTCATGCACATATTTTTTTACGCCATAAGTGCTTTTTAATTCGACTTTTAATTTGTATTTTTTATTTATGTTTATTGTTCTTTCATTATTCAAAATGAATTTATGTAAATTTGAATAGTTTGGCGAAACTGGCCGACGTGTTAATCAAGTAGCACTCAATTTACATTTGAAAATACCATATTTCACAAAAAAACTTCATCACAAACCCGGATTTGCAAGATTTCCTTCCAATACCAATGCGGCAAAATCCTCGTTTTAGAATAGCAAAGAAATGTGCATTTTTAAAAATTATTTTCGTTATTTTAAAACGAAAATATTAATAAATAAATAAAAAAGTTACTATAGCCCAAAACAATTTATAGAATTTCTAAAAAGAAATTGAAAGTAAATAAACAATTTATTAATACAGAAACAACTATTGCTGGGTTACCATATCAGGCAAAATAACACCGTTTTGGCGATAGTCAGATACCTCAGTGTGTATATAATATATGTGCCAAACATGTTTGAAAAAAACAATAATCGTTATTTATACAGCATGTTTAAATACTGTAGTATAGTGAAAAAAATGTATACATGATATATACGCACCACATTGGCGCATTTTTTTTCTTCTGATGCCGATTCGGAGAAAATTTTGTTTTCAAATACCAGTTACATATATAGTTTACAATTATTTTCTGTTATTTTAAATAGAAAATAACAATAAATTTTAAAAAGTTCAGTTAATAATTATAAAACAAAACTATTTATTTATTACTATTTATTTATTTATTAACAAAACTCCTTTAAAAATAAAATAAAATAAAATTTTATTAATAAATAAACAACAGCCGGGTTACCAAGTGAGGCATAAAATCGCCATTTTATTGCAGTTGCGCAAATGTGGCGCATGTATGACAAATGTGCCTAGATTAAAATAGTTTATATAACTGGAAAAAAAAAGAAAAAAATGGTAAATAGACAATTTATTAATAAATAGACGATAACATCCGGGTTGCCATATCAAGCAAAATAATGACACTTTGGCGTCAGTTAATTACCCAGATGTATATATGGTATTGGCGTAAGAGACAAATCGCACCAATGTAGTGCGTATGAAATATCTGTGCCAAAAAAATTTTTAAAAGTTGCAGTTAAATTATTTTACAATATCTATGTATGTGGAAAGACATTTACCCTAAAATTTAAATATTATTCATTTTTGTGGTATTAACTGCTATATATGTATTTAAGTTAAGTGTAAAATTTTTTCCTAAAAATGCTCTCACTCATGAAAAGAGAGAGAGAGAAAATAATTCTTGCGAACAACGCTTTTTTTTTTTTTTTTTTTTTTTTTTAAGAATCGCATTGATTGGCGACAAAAGTAGATTGAAACACCCAAATGAACAAACAACATACAAATAACAATTGGGAGCCTTTTAAAAAATATTAATTCTGCGAGTTTCTTCTGTAAAACACATAACGGGAAAATTAGATTTAAAAATATTTTTAAAAAAAGAAAGAAAAAAAATACTTATGTTACTTAATGAAACTACTTATGTACTTAATGAAATTTTTGAGATGTTTTCTTTTAATCGGGCTCGAAAGAAATAAATAGCCAAATATTGTGTCACTTCATAACTTTTATTTCACATTGAGTTACTTTTTAAATATTATAAATATTCTTTTTTTTTTTTTTTTTTTTTTTTTTCCGTTAAAGATAAATATTTTTCTTTCATAATATTATTTTGCATTAAACGGATTTTTTCTTTTTATCATTATTTATTTTAAATCAATGAATAAACAGGTTTTTTATCGAAATGTTTATATTATTTTCCATTAGAGGAAGCATTTCATTTCTTTTTTGAAATATAATTAATCGCCAAAAAATTAGTTGTTGCAACCCTTCCGTCAAAAATAACCAAAAAATACGAAATTTAGTACGAAAAATCAGAATTATCCCTGTATATTTGTATCATAAACCTCCGCAAAAATATTTCCTATCGAATGATAAAATCTGCAAAAAAATCCATCGGGTAGTTTTTGAAAACACTCATTTGGAAGTTTCAGAATTTCTGCTTTATAATATATATGATAATGGTTTTAGAGCCTGTCTGAAAAGCTCATAAAAAATATTGATAGCTAGATGTTAAAAAAATATGTTGGCTTCTCTCGCTATTTTTATGTCAAATCCTTTAACCCTTTCCGGCTGTTAGTAAATCTGTTAGTAAAATGGGAAATTATCGACTAATACTGAAATTCACAATTGAATTTTTTAGATATTTTGAATTCCTTAATTTAATCTTTTATTATAAAAGCAAAATTTTACTAAAATATTAATGGTGCCGTTTGCAAGTTTAAAATTAAAACTAAGTATCCCAGTCTGCTCATAGTGGGAAAGGGGTGGAAAGGGTTAAAAAAAAAATATATATATATATAGTTTCTATAGTTCGAACTTTCTGAAATTTAAACTAGTTATAAATATAATTAACTTAATCCAAGTTCTCTTTAAAATTTAGTGGAATAAAATAATTTTAAAAAAATTATATTTAGTAGAGAAAATGTGAGCCGAAGTCATGTCAAAATTGCATAAATTCTATGTTTGCATCAAAAATTTCTCAGCATTTTTTTTTTTTTTTTTTTTTTTTAATATTTCATTTACTTGTCCCAACATTTCGAAATTTTTGTAGGTGATGCAAACCTAGTCTGCCGAAATGCTCTAAACAGATTATATCGAAATACCATAGTTGTTTTTAGCATAGAAAAAATAGTCTCCATGGCACAACGAGATCTGCGTTCATCGGTATATTTGAAAAGGTTAAATTTCATATTACATAAAAAACAATTGCATCATTGTTAGAAGAATAATTTAGCTTTAATTATGGATTTTTCGTTAATTCTCTGAAATTGAGCCCTAGGAGAGTGTCACAGAAAGGTAGAAAAAAATGTATGCAAAAACAAACTTTTGTGGTTGGGGGGAGTTAACATTCATTATTTTTTTTAACTACTTGTAGTGTTTAAGGTATTAAAGTATGAAAAAAAAAAAAATGTTTTTTCTTTTTCCCGTAGACCAAACGTTTCAATTTACGAGGGTTAAAAACATGCAGCCAAAAAGAATCCCTTACACGCATGACAGAAAAAAAGGAATAAGCATGTGAGAGGGGAGGGGGAGGCGATTGCCATTAAAAAAGAAGTTTTATCAATGACTTGACTTTTTGTATCACCACGTTGCATATCTGAAATATACCCCAAAATCAATGTTATTTATCCTTTGTTGAATTCAGACACTTTTTCTCCGGGAGGAATTTCTGTGGCTCAGGTGGGAAATTACTTCTTGATCATTGAAAACACAAAATTTCAAATTTTCTGGGGAGGACCTGTCATTGCTCTGGGCAGGAATGTACCCCCCCCCCCCCCGGTCATCCCCTTAAATCAACACTGATTTATGCAGTGAGCTTTAAAAGCATAGAAAGCTTTATATAATTGCTGTTCAAATATAATTGTCTATTAACACAACAGTTAACATACGTTGTTTATAGAATTCTTAAGTGACAGGATATTGAATTATTTTTTTATGCCAAAGTTTTGTTGATCATTTGTGCAGTTTTGCATCACTTCTGCTAAAATGAGCTTCGTAAATTCATCGTCAATGTTGAAACACTTATTTTAGTTGCAATTTAATATTTCTGCTAAACTGTGAAAGGGCCTCAAATCTAAATTAGAGTTTTGAACATTTTTTCGTTTGGATTTTCGAAACAGAAATTTATTTAGTGTCGTGTCCTTGGAATTTTTTCCAGGGGAGGCTCAAAACTTTTAAGCGGGGGGTAGGAGGCTGAGCCCACCACCAGCACCCCCTTAGCTAAGGCTCTACTGCAATGTCTCATTCATATACATCTCTAATCACTATCACATCTCTCACGATATCTAGTGTTTGAGACTTTGTGGCATACTTGGTTTAAATTTTGAACAGTGATTAATGGGATAGCAATAAAATAAAATCCTAGCAAATTACATTTAATATTTCCTTTGTTACAATTTTCAAAAGAATGGAACATTATCTCAGGACACCTTGTGTTTACAAATATCGACAGACATTTGACAAATATAATTTTATAACATATACACATCGACACCATTAAGGTATATTTTTCTTGATTGTTATGATTTATTTGAAAAAGGTTTAGAACTGCCTTTACAACACAAAGAGAAAAAAAAAAAAACCAACTAAATTTGAATAAATGCATCTTATATTTTTTTGTGAAGTTATGGGATGAAAGAAGAATTTTATTAGAAAAATAAAAAACAACCTTGATCATTTAGATAAAGATCTGAAAATGCTTTTCATTTTATAGATAAAACATCCATCACCCCCACTACCCCTCTCTCAAAGAGATCGGATCAACAGCTCTGACAGCAGCTATAAATTACTTTTTAAAAAGTAGTATTAAATTTCTTTACTTCCTTAATATGCTTTTATCATCTGAAGAGCTATATTTATCCTCAGTTTAGATAAAATAGCTATAGCAAAAAAAAAAAAAAAAAAAAAAAAAAGGCAAGTTCCAGTTGATGCAGAGAATATTCACAGATGATGCAAATACTGCATTTCAAAAAAGGTAATATTTTACTTTTATTATTATTTATTATATTTACTACAGTGAAATCTGTCTAAGGCTGAATCGCTTGGGACTGAAATAAAATTCCGCCTTAGACAGATTTCCGGGTTAGACAGAAAAACTTTATAAATACCCTGTTTGCAGAGTATTAAACATTATTTTGGCTAAAAGTTAAAAACAACGTATCTTAAATTGTTTTAAAAATTAATTGGACATGAAATCTTTACATATTTTTATATATTTATACTAATAACTTACATTACAAATTGATACATACACGCAATCAAAAATTATAATCAAAATTACAGATTTTAGTGAAACTAAAATTACATTTACCTTAATAAATGCCTTAAAATGATGTTTTAAACTTATTTAGAAAGAAAAATCGAACATTTTTTTTTCTTAATGGCTTCTTTTTCCATGGCACATTGTATTTCAGTCAACATTGGTATCATTTCATAATCGTTTCGCTCTATGTAAAAATTCTGTAAAAGCTTTATATTCTTAAGAGCTTCTTGATATGACTTAATGCTTGTCACTTCATTGTCGACTTCATATTCATCAGTGCTACTCCCGCTATTGTTCTCTAGCTTTTGCACAATGAAAAAATCCACTGAATCATTATAATCACTTGTAGTAAGATTTTCCTGATATGGGAAATTTTTTTGCTCTGGCATTGCAAAACCATTCCCATGCTAGTTTATCAATATCTTCCTTTTCAACTTGCCTTTTACGTTTGCAAGTGCAATCTCCCCCTTTTTCAAATTCTTTACGAAGTTCATCTTTCTTTTTCATAGCATCATAGATTTGAGTCTTTCCACATTTGAATTTTTCACATAAGCTTTTAACTGGGATATTTTGTTCTTTGAGTTTAATAATATCAATTTTGTCTTTTAAGGATAAAGTATTCGACGTTTTTGATTTATTATCCATTTAGGAATAATGATTTAAACTATACAACAAACTGCGAGTTTATACGACAACGTTAACACTTACTGACTTAAACACAAACTAAAATAACTTACACTTCCTAAAGTACATTCTATTCACGTATTAAAAGATCTTGTAGATATTTCTGGAAGTTGTGACAATATTCTTTTTGTCTGAAATTCTAGGAAGAAATCAACTTTCGTTGCATTATAGGACAAATAAAAATTAGCAGCTGACCAGGAACAAAGCTATTTCGGAAGACCATGAAAGGGTGCTGAAATTTTCCATAAATTGTCGATGTTGCAACCCTCTCCTTTTAAACAGATTCTCTTACCTTATTGTAACCTAAGATTATACTTGTCAAAAATCCTGTGACCTATTTGTTCAACAGTTCCCAGTCATATACAATAGTAATATAATCCCCAAATTACTGTCAGCAATCAGTGACGCCTTTTCTTAACATCTGGGAATGCGACAGGACAATATATTTCATTATAAAAAGAAAAGCTTTCTTTCCATTTATATTTTCCAGGAAAATTTTCTTCCGTCTTAAGCAGTAAATTTGCTTCCTGGGACCCAAAATGAATGTCCGGTTCCGCGTTACACAGATTCTTTCCGCCTTAGACAGATTGTTTGGAAATCTCTATGTTAAAAAATGAAGGACTCTGAAATGTTTCCGCCTTAGACAGATTTCCGGCTTAGGCAGATTTCACTGTATATAGGTATTTATAATACTACTATATTATATAAATTTACTATATAATATAATATTTACTTTTGTTATCTTTATTTCACTTTTATTTTATTATTAAATTTTTATAGTCAAAATTAAGGAATTTCATTAGTGGCCACCTTTCTTTACTTTTTTTTTTTAGTTTAAGTTAATTTCTGATAATATTGTTATAGTGAAATGAAATAGTCTAGATGAATGTTAATGTAAAAATGTAAATATTTTTAACATAAAATGAAATATTAAAATGTACAATTTTATTTCGGTTTTGAGGAAAAAATGCATCCCACTTTACTTAAAATTACTATATATATATCTTAATCTATATTACAAAACAAAAACATATCCATGAGCAAAGCTGAAAATACAAATCTGGATAATATTGCATTTTTTTTTCTTTTACTAAACATCGCACAATTTAAATTTTTTCACTTTTCAATAATAAAAAATAAATAAATAAATAAATAAAAAATGCTGAATAAAAAGCAATTTCTTGGAAAGCTGTCTCAATTTATTGATTTTTTAAAATAGTTTTAAAAGTGTTTTTTAGTACACAAATTTTCAATATATTTAAAAAATTAACATAATATTTAATTACACAATATTAACACATTTAAAGTTAAAATAATGTGAATAATTCAGCATTTGTTTGTTTTTGTGACTATTCCACAATTAAATTGGTATACAAAATTAAAATTTCACAAACAAATAAAACAAATTTTTAAATTCAGTCTAACTCAATACAGTAAATTTTTTCATCTAAAAATTTTCATACGATTTTTAGAGTTTCGTTTTGCTATGTTCTTTTGACATTTGTAAAAAGAGCCCGGTTTCAATCTTTTAACTCAGTGCAGTAAGTTTTGACGGAATTGGTGGTTTTATTTCCCATAATCATTTGGCGAAAATCACGTTTTTTTTCTATAGCGATCCTTTGACGAAATTTGCGATTGCCATCACGATACAGCATTTTCTTTCTACGATCTTTCTATGAAATTGGCATTTTCTTTTCTCGATCTTTTTAAGAAATTGGTGTTTTTTTTCCCCCAGGACCTTTAGATGACATTCACATGTTCTTTCTGGATTCTTTGACGAAATTCGCGTTTTTACCGTAATCATTTGGCAAAATTTATTTTCTTCTGCGAACAAATTCAAGAAATTAATTTTTTTACGCAGTCATTTGTCGAAATTCGCGATTGTTTCGCTCGCCCGATCGGCAAAATGCGCGATATGCTTCCATGACCAATTAACAAAATTCGCTACTCATTTCACGACCTTTTGACGAAATTTGAATCCCTCCCCCTGATCGTTTATTGTGCGCAATCTTGACAAAATTCTCGATTTAGTTCTGTACTCTTAATATAATTTTTAGCAACCAATTGAAGATAATCGCCATTTGTTTTTGGCATCTTTGACAAAATTTATGTTTTTTTTCATGATCGTTTGAAGAAATTCTCATATTTTTTCCCTTGAGCGATTCACGAAAAAAAAAAAAAAAAAAAAAAAAAAAAAAGTGGTTTTTTAAGAAATTTTTAAACTGTTCACGGAAGACTCTCAGTTTTGTGAAAGAATTTGGAAGGAACTTATCCTTTCGAAAGTAAAGACTTTTAGGGAGAAATTCCTAATATAAATATTTACATAAACATGATTCGCTCGTAGTTAGAATTCATTATGAAGATTTTACGTTAAGAAGTTTATTTTACAGCCCAAACTATTTTTTTTTTTTCTTGCGCCCTTTTTTTAAAATGTTGGAACTAATGATCGATTAAAAAAAAAATCCCAGCAGAATTTTTTTCTGCAGTCTGCAACGCAAGTAAAAACTTAAAAAACAGTCTGCAGACCAATCCTTCACTTTACATTATATACACTCAAACCTTCCAAGTATTTGTGATAGGCATTAAATATAACTTCAAAAAAAAATTGTCTTTGTTCTCAGAATTTTTAACACCTCATAAATTGTCTGAAAGAGGGAGGGGGTCTCCTTTTTGACAAAAATTACGGGTTTTTCACGATCTTTTGACGCGATGGCATTTTTCGGGCTTTTTTGACAAAATTTGACTTTTTTTCAATTTTTTTTTACAAAAATTGCCGTTTTTTTCACGATATTTTGAAAAAATTTGTCGTTTTTTCGCGATTTCCTTAAGAAATTTGAAGTTTTTACGCGATCTTTTGGAGAAATTTGCCGTTTTTTCGCGATCTCTTTAAGAAATTTGAAGTTTTTACGCGATCTTTTAAAGAAATTTGCCGTTTTTTGTGATTTTTTGAAGAAATTTGCAGTTTTTCGTAATTTTTTAACGAAAACTGCCATTTTTTCACGATCTTTTGAAGAAATCTGCCATTTTTTGCGATTTTTTGATGAAATTCGCCTTTTTTTCGCGATTTTTGTAAGAAATTTTACATTGTTTCGTGATCCTTTTACGAAAACTGCCGTTTTATCGTGATCTTTTGAAAAATTTTGTTGTTTTTTGGTGTTTTTTGACGAAATTTGCCATTTTTTCACAATTTATTGAGAAAATTTGCAGTTTTTCGTGATTTTTTGACGAATACTGCCGTTTTTTCGTGATCTTTTGAAGAAATTTGCCGTTTTTCGCGATCTTTGTACAAAATTCGCGTGTTTTTCGCGATCTATGACGAAATTGATTTCTTTTCGAAGACTATTTTTCGAAATTCGCGATACATTTTATGTGCGAATTTTTGGATTTAGTGCAGAAATTTTTGCTAAATTTTTAAGAGTTGAAAAATAGTCTGCAGACCTTCCCAAGAGTCTGCGACGTGCGTCGCAGCGTTGCGCCGATTCTGTTCCCGTTTATAAAAAATGTCGGAACTTTATGCTTTAAATCTGCGGAATAGAATCACTCCTGAAAAATATGCTGTACAGAATAAAAATACAAATGGGAAAGCATGCGTTTATGTTTTTAGTTAAAATCGTAGTTTTAGACCGATTTTCGTAGTATCGTAATTTATAGCTCTAAATTGTAACAGCTACGATTTTTTTCGTAGAAGTTGCCACATCTGTATTTACACAATTATTTAATAAATTTTAAAAGTATTTTGTTAATTAAAATAAATTAATTGAATTTATAGAGATTTTATGGAATATTTATAACTCCACTCAAATCTTTTATTCAAAATACTTCTTTTAGTATTATGTAGAATTAGGAAACATAATGTTCTTAAACCGTACACTAAAGCCATTTTGGAACAACAAAAATCAGATTTTGGAACAGAAAAATAAATTTTTTAAAGCAGCGAAAATCGAATTTTATACCAGCAAAAATCAAATTTTGCAGCAATAAAAGCTGTTTTTTGAGTAAACTGGAATTCTAATACTAATAAGCTTTTAAAAATTAAAATGAATACTATCTTGAAAATATTTTGACATTTGAAAGAATAATGCACAACCTGGGCAATAAGCACAAGCTGGGTATTACCTGGGCGATAGTTAGTAGCTTAACAGTTAAAAAATCGGCCTTGTAAGCCAAGTATCTGGGTTCGATTCCCAGCCTGGTCAATTTTTCGTTCAGTTGGAAATATTCAATTCGTGTGATTACTTTACCAATGAGTTAGATTGTGTTGAAAATAATAGTATACCTACGTACCCATCGTCATATGGAGTTCCTTTACCAGCGGTCCATTCTGTTGAGCTGTCTAAATGACAGTCCAGATGTTATGACCAATAAGGTTATCTGAGCTAAAAATCCCAGCTGGCTATCGCCCAGGTAGCTTAACAGGTAAAGCATTGGCCTTGTAAGCCAAGTATCTGGGTTCGATTCCCAGCCTGATCAATTTTTCGCTCAGTTGGAAATATTAAATTCGTGTGATTACTTTACCAATGAGTTAGATTGTGTTGAAAATAATAGTATATAAGAGATGCTTGTCATGACTTCAAATTTTTCTCTTTTCCTGTGGTGTCGCTTCTAGATATTTGATTCAAAACGCTATCTTCTGCAATATTTTCCTAAGATACACAGCCTTTATCAAAAATGGATAACGCTATTCGAGTACATAGTTTCTAAATGAGAACATCTGCCAATTTTCTGAGTTTCCGAAAAGAAATGAATTTAGAAATGTGTCAGAAAGTAGCACTTTTCGTTTTGAGAAAAACCTTAGTGAATGACAGAGAAATATTTTCACAAATGTACTTTTTACTAGACAGTTTCAAAAGTTGGCTTTTTCGATATTTATGATGCAATTTAAATTACGCAAAACTTATGTTTAAAAAATAAATTTAGAGAAAAACAGAATTAAAAAGATTTATTTATGTTAAAATACGCGATACTTTGGGAATGAATGAAAATCCAGACTTATATTAAGTCATTAAGTATGAAACGCCCAATTTGATGATAACAATTATTTTTATTTTTAAACTGAATTCACACCAGACAATTTTGAATAGTATTTTTTAAAAATTTCATTTGCCGAATATCTATTATCTTGCATAGTAAAAATGACAGTTAAAAGTTTCTGAAGAGAATTTGGAATTTCAAACAGTTTTCAAATCGGGTGTTTACACTTTATGAGTCATAGAATTTCCCATCACATATTTTTAGAGGCTGCAACTAATGCTTAGTTTCTAAACATTCAAGCAAGAAATTTAACTGCCAAACCGCTTAAGAAAATATAATTTTTTAGATAAATTTTAAAGTAATATTTGTATACGCGATTTCCACATTTTATACTTGAACGCACCGTAGTATTGCTCCTCTAGATGAAGCGAAACATGAATTCGAGCGCTTCTCACAAGGAAAAACAAACACAGGCGCCGGCGTAAATGCGATCCTTATATTAGATATCCTTATATTAGAGGTCTGCACGGGCCCGGGCTGCATTTTCAGAAAGAATCACGTTTTGAGCACCTTATCGCCAGAACAACGATTGGCGCGGAGATGAAGTCAATGCTATGCACCCTTTCTTGTTTGAAGAGATCGTGCTTATTGTTCATTTGTTTTTCCGTAAATGTTATCAAGCAAAGAATATAATATGAGGAAATGTTATTCACCGTTGTTTACAATTAAAACATACAACCCTTGGCAAAAAGTTTCCGATCATTACATCAACACTATCATCGTTTGTAAGAAAAGGTTATTTATTCTCACTGCATAAAAATGAAACGAATATTAGCGATAATACATTTATGTTACATATAATGCACAACAATATGCAATAAAGAAAAATCACCATTCATTAATTTATAAACAGAAAAATTGTGATTGAAATTTAGGCACCAAAGAAAAAATTATCCGATCATTCTTTGATTTGGAAAAAAATAACCGATCATTGTAATTATATATTTCGTAAATCCACTTTTATTTTGGATGACAGTCGAAATTGTTAGTGGACTGGACTCATTAAGATTTTTACACTCATTGGGAGCAGCTTCACACAAGCATTTCCTTGTAGCTTTACGTAGTTCTATGGCATTTGTAATTCATCGAAAATCGATTTTTCTTTTTAATATATTTTGCATATTTTCGATGGGATTAAGATCCGGACTATTGGGCGGTTACGTCATGGTTTGAATTGGCATATTACCTACATTTTGTAGAAATTTCTTCATTGATTTGGTGCGTTGGGGAGCTAATTGTCATCTTGAAATAAGAAGTCATTTTAATTTCCGAACTATTGATCGGTGCTGGGAATCAAAAAATCCTCTAAAATGTCAAATGTCAATCAATTTCAAAGTTTACTGTACGTAACACAATGTACAACTTACCGATGCCTTGTGATGTAATACAACTCCAAACTGCAAATGCAGGAGAAAATTTAGTCTTCGTATTGATACACTTATCATTGAACTTTTCACCAACTCTCCTCCAAACAAATGTTCCACAGTCACCACTTTTACCGATAGATATGCGAAATTCATCACTAAAAATAACTTTATTTCATGTATCATATGGCTAGTGCATATGCTTTTTACACCATTGCAGGCGCTCTTTTCTATGCTTCTTTATCAAGTGAGATTTTGTTTTAATTTTAAAAGATTTAAATCTTGCTACATTTAGATGATTACGTACTACGCTCACATGCCTTTACGTTATACTTAGGCCATTCGGAATCAAGTTGTTTTGAGGTTGCTCGCCGCTTTCTTTTCGATATTTTCAAAAGTTTTCTTTTCCTTCCTAGGTATTGACATTCGTGGTCGTCCACTTCGAGGTAAATTTTCCACGCTATTAGTCAATTGATATTTTTTCCAAATATCGCATACTGAACATTGAGCTTTTCATAAATCAGCCACTTTCCATGGTGAATTTACTTCCTCTAATAATTAAATCATGCGGATTTTTAAATCGCGAGACAGGTTTTTCACACGAGTCATTTTCCAGCACTTCAGAGCTGCTTCTGATCTCGCAACTGAAAGATTTCTTCATTTAAATAGGATTCATATATCATACGCATGCGCAGGCACTCTAATCTATCTTCAATATGCAAATTTCAAACTTTTTTACTCAGTGATCGATTACTATTTTCCAACTTCCATCTTGATCGGATATTTTTTTTTCTCACGAGGAAACATTTTTGCCTGCATTATAATTATAAATTACATAATTGCAATATTGAATTCACTTTTTATTTATATTTTAACATTCTTTCTTTTATTTGGCATATTGCAAAACGTTCCTATGCTCTTAAATCGCGAAGTATACGCTTCGAAATACAAAACTCATAAACTTGATAACAGTGATCAGAAACTTTTTGCCAAGGGTTGTAGTTTAAAACAAAGAGTTTTTTCAGATTAAAATGATTTCGGATTTGAAAATCAAAACGAAACGACGATTGGCGTTTGGCGATGCAGCTAGCTGAACGTTCTCGCTTTCGCCAACTCGCCAAGGCTGGTGTTCAAAACGTGATTCTTTTTGAAAATGCGCCCGGGCTTGGCCCGTGGCCCGTACCCGGCCCGGCGGAATCATTTCGAATTTTCTAACGGGCCGGCAGATTTAGAATAGTTTTTCAACGGGCCGGCAAAAAAATTGAACGGGCCCTACGGGCCAGGCCGAGCCGATAAAAAAATTTTCGGGCCTGCCGGCACGTTCGCAAGATTTAAGCAGATACAATAAAATATGAGCTATTTTCAACGAGATGGTTTTAACGAGAATAAGTATAAATGTGCGTCACGAGCCACACTAGTTTGACAGCATTAGTATAAAAATGTACAGTGTAGAGATCGGCATCGGACAGTTACATTGTGTGTAACCCGTTTTAATATTTTTTTTAGCTGACTCGTGTCGGGCCGAGATCAAGCTTGCATTATTTTTCTACATGTAGACTAGCCGGACCGGAACTAGACTTAATTGTTCTCAAGATCTGTAGGGCGGACAACATGATTCGTAAAATTATTAACAGCGATAAATAACTTATGTTAGCTTAATCTTTGGATATATACTTCTTGGTGGTTTTTAAATTAATTTCTCAATAATGCAAAAGTTTGACATATTTTCTGATTAATTTTAAATTGTAAATGTATAAAAGTGATAAGCCTGACTATTGAAGGGATTTGGAATCGAATAGAGTTTTTCATTTTTGGTAAATAAAATACTTGTGTAATCTTGTTGAGATATATAATAGTTTCTCAAATGATTGCAGGTTTTTCTCCCTTCCCATGCTATCACTTCCGGAAATTCTATTCAAAACGCTAACTATGACAGTATTTTATTTACTTGCAGTATTCTTAAACTGCTTGTATCAAAAAATGGATAACCCCATTCGATTATATAGTTTCTGAATAAAGATATCTGCTAAACATATGCGTTTCTGAGAAAAAAAAAAAAATGAATTAAAAAATATATCAGAAAAGAGCTTCTTTGAATTTAAGAATGAATTTGGATTTAAAATCTTTAATAAAATGATATAGAAATATTTTTATAAATCTTCTTTTATTAAACAGCTTCAAAAGTTACGATGTTTTTAACTTTCTTTCATTTTTCTTTTATTCCAAGCCATATTAATTTTTTTAATGAATCTTTATTCGAATCTTGAAAGCCTAAATATCTAAGTAATCATTAATGCTGTTAATGTGTATTTCCAGTAAAATCATTCCATAGATATGTATGCAGTATTAAGGAATCCTTTTAAGGAATCTTAATTATATGATAAAAATCTGAATTTTTTAGAAATCGTAGAAATTGTAACGGGCCGGGCCTGGTTTCACTGATTTCTGTACGGGCCGGGCCTAAAATATAAAAATTTAAACGGGCCGGGCCGGAATAATTTTCCTACGGGCAGGCCCGGGCCTGGAAATTCCGGCCCGTGCAGACCTTATATATAAGGCTTTATTTACTATTTATTTATTTATTTTAACATGTAATCAAAATTAAATTAAGTTGTGAAAGAGTTTAAAATGCTGTATTACCATTGGAAAAACACAAATGTACAGTCATGGGGAAAAAATAAAAAATAAACACTCCCTACTAACTCGGGAAAAAATTATCACAGAAGAAAGTTACTGAGTGGGTCATTCCATGCCAAATCAACCAGCGACTCAACCTGACCCTTTCCGATTTCAATGAAACTGCTAGGGATCATTCTCTATGATGATATAAATTAGAACATATTTTTATTTTTTGTTTATCGCTTTAAATTTTTATACAATTAATTATTTAAATTTTGAAAAATCATCATTTTTTGACTTGCATAAATATTTTCAATTATGAATTTCTCAAGTTCTATCAAACATAGAAAATTTTATGACTACTCATTTCAAAGAGGAGTTTACAAGGTTTAATTTGATATGCAAGTTGACTATGTATAATTAAAATAAATAAAATTTAAAATTTTTAAATATTTTAAATTTGAAAATTTTTTAGATAGTCATTTTTAAAATTTTTGAAAAAGTTGTATGTTTGTTGTAATATTATAAGCTTTAAATTCTGAAATTTTTGGAGTGGGATCTCAATGGGATCAGGAGTTATTAAATAAAAGCAAAAATTACCATGAAAATAGCAATTTAATTCTGTCTAATTTGTTGTTTATTTATGATTTGTATGGTAATATTCAGCTTTTATTTCATAACTCCTGATCCCATTGGGATCCCACTCTAAAAATTTCAGAATTTAAAGCTTATAATATTACAACAATCATACAATTTTTTTAAAATTTTAAAAAATGACTATCTAAAAAATTTTCAAATTTCAAATTAAAATTATTTTTAAATTTTAATTATTTTAATTATACATAGTCGATTTGCATATCAAATTAAACCTTATAAACTCCTCTTTGAAATGAGTAGTCATAAAATTTTCTATGTTTGATAGGACTTGAGAAATTCATAATTGAAAATATTTATGCAAGTCAAAAAATGATGATTTTTCAAAATTTAAATAATTAATTGTATAAAAATTTAAAGCGATAAACAAAAAATAAAAATATGCTCTAATTTATATCATCATAGAGAATGATCTCTAGCAGTTTCATTGAAATCGGAAATGGTCAGGTTGAATATTGAATTTTTTTTGGTTGATTTGACATGGAATGACCCTCGTACCAAATGATTGGAAATACTACTTTTAAATGATGTACGTAAAATTTGCTCAAGAAGGCATCTAGATATTAAAACAAAACATAACTTTTTTTTTTTTTTTTTTTTTTTTTTTTTTTTTTTTTTCAAATAGAAGTACCCAATTCTGACAGTATAAACAAAAACTCCACACCCCTCAATTAGCATAAAAATAAATTTTCATGCAAATCGTACTATAGGTTTCCAATAAATTGTTTTAAAATGAGCATATTTTAGGGGGTATATTCAAATTGAATTCGGTACTCGATTGTTGACCGAGAGAGCCCCCTTCTTGATCAAGGTATCTTAGGCGCCACTCAAGCAGTTCTTTGAAGACAGCTACATAACAGGCTAGCATAAGAAGTTTCAAAATATCTACTCACTTCTATCGTAGCCCCTTAAATCACCATTTTCCCGTTTTTTAAGCTTGATTTAAAAACTATTTGGAAGAAAAATTTGAAATTTTTGATTTCCATAAAGCAAGACTTAATAAATTAATCCATCAAAAAAGTGTAGGTTGTAATTCATAATTTTTCGAATATTAATTCCACAATTCATATAATAAAAGTATAAAAAATTGAAAATTCAACGTACTTCTGTTTGGATAGTTTAGTATTATTGCTGCATAAAAAATTAGTACATTAGGAGAATAATGTCTGGTGATATTAATAAGATTATGAAAATGTAATTTAACATTAGAAGCACTAAACTTTGAACGTTTATAATTCAAAAACTTATGATATGAAATTTGGTGAAAAATAGTTTGAACCGAAGATTTGAAATATCTTGTTAAAATTAGGTATTGAACATCTAAAAAAAAAAGTTTGGATTCGTTTTAATACGTAGATGACTCTCGAAGCAAATTTTATATGCATCATTTAAAAATAGAATTTATTTCCAATCGTTCGGTACCAGTAACTTTCTTCTACGATAATTCGTTGAAAAATTAGAAGAAGATGTTTACCCCCCCCCTTTTTTTCCCCACGACTGGACATAATATGTCAGTTCTGCCAACTAGAAAATGTATGAAAAAGTATTACAAAATTACACTTTTACAATTTTTTTTAAAGCAAAAATAAGAAAAAAATAAATAAATAAAAAAATCAATGAATTAAATGCACTAACTTTCATCTGTCTGTGGTGCTGATAAAATAGCGCTGTGTTTCTTTTTGACTTCTTCCACATTGCCTTGTATCTTTTCAATATTTTCCCGAATTTCTTCGACCTAGGAGAAATAGAAAAAGTGATAAGATCTCACATCAAAAAATGTCAACGATACAGTTTGTCCAGAATAATATTAAAAGATTTTAAATTTAACAATCAATACAAAAATTAATAGAAACTAAATGGGTTGGGGGAAAAAATACTTATTCTGAATTTTTAAAATAAATTTGAGTATTAAACTTTTATTTTTCAGTCAATATAGGTCGTGAACATTGTATTTGCCTCCAAAATGTGCTTTTAAATTTAATATTATTTTTAAAATTCTACAAGTGTTATAACTTTTATCCTTATATAAATATTTCAATAAAGAAAAATTTCATGCGTCATCATTTACAGCTGTAAATCAACAGGCTTGTCTGCGCCAGCTGATGCACACGCGGAAAGAGTGGGCAAGGTATCGTAGAAGCATCGTACAGCCCATTACAGAATGAAATGAATAATATTCCAATTACAGATATTAATTTGATTACGCTAACATCATCTATAATCGGGTTGCACCTAATTTCACTTTACACGGATTACTTGATATTAGAACCTTTGGAGGGTAGATCCGTAAGGATCTACATGTGCCTCCACATGTGCAACAGCTATTTTCAGTCGCGTTAGCTGAAACACCTAATTTATCCCGCATACCAAAATTATAGAAGCTGAAATTGGTTCTAAAATGTGACGCTGTTTTTCGAGGGGAATAAGAAATGAATTCTGTTTTCCAGCGAGGACAGATAAGGGATTTCTCACAGTTTTTCTTTATGTTACTAACACTAACCGTGGAAAGGCTTATGAATCTCATAGAATATTACTCCTTATATAGCTTTATATAAATTTTATGGTGCAAAATTTAATAAAATAAAAAAAAATTCTTTAAGTTCACCCAACTTGTTTTAATAATATTACAAGACTTTTAATATGCGTATAATCTCGGCATAAAAAGACTGGTTACACTAATAAAATGTCTTCGAAATAAATGTAAACTTGTTTTACTATTACTCAGATAGAAACCGAATTAAACACACTAGTTGGATGTGTCAATCCCAAAACTTTCTTCTATCTCGTAAGTACAGTTTAATTAAAAAAAAAAAAAAAAAAAAAGTGGTGACTTCAAAGTTACCCACTATCGAATTTCCTCGAACATTTGACCTAGCCTTATGAGATTCTGGTATCCGAAAAGCCTAAAACGCAAAATTTAATTAATATTCTGGGAAAATGAGCTTAGTAGTGCCTCATGTTGGGTAATTTATACTAAAACCTAATAAGCATCTATTTATGTCAAGACCTAACAGAATCTGAAATTTGATGGAATTTCGTCCATTAGTTCTTGAGATATAGTTATAACAAAAAAATTGCAAAACGTAGCACAGCAACACCATATCTTGGACAATTTATGCCAAAACGTAAAAAAGTGTCTAATTATGTTATGGTGTAAAAGAATCTGAAGTTTGATGAAATTCTGTGCATTAGTTCTTGAGATATTGCTAGTTTAAAAAAAAAAACCGTGTAAAATATAGCACAGCAGCATCATCAGTTGAAGGATTTATAACAAAACGTAATTATCGTGTAATTATGTTACATATCATTTTGTAACAAAATCAAAAGTTTGATGAAATTCTGTGCGTTGGTTGTTGAGATATAGCTATCGGAAAAATTGTGCAAAATGCAGCATAGCTGCACCAACTGTTGCAAGGTTAATACCAAAATGTAATCAGCGTCTAATTATGTTATATATTCTAGAGTAACAGAATCTAAAATTTGATGAAGTTCTCTGCATTAGTTCTTGAGATATAGCTTTCGCAAAAATCGTGATTTCATAAATTGATCTTAATTTATTCAGTTTTAAAAAAGCTTCGAAATCATATGGAATCAATTTTCCATCACTTATTTTTGATTTATCGTTCAGTGGAGAGGTTTTTTTTTTAAATAAATATTACTTCTCCCCTTATTCTTTAAATCTAACAAGTTCATCCCACCTCCCACACACCTTTCAACATCCTTCTCAAAACACAGTTAATTGAATTGTTACACATATAAGAGAGGAATCAATGAGAGCACATAAGAGAGACCTTCAAATGGAGGAAAATATCAACTACAATTTTTCATTCCTTGCTAAAATTTGAGAATTTTTTTTGAGAGCGTAACAATTGTAATTTTAAAATCAAAACAACAAAAAATTACAGATTTCTTCCTCTGAAATTTATGTAAGTCTTCTTCATTTGATTTTCATCAAGCTTTCAAATAAATGTCTTTTCTCTTTTTTGAAACTGCTTAAATAAGTAAGAAATAAAATGTTAGGTTAATATATACTTTTAAACATTTAAAATTCTTAATTAAAAAGATCAAAAATAATATTTGTTCAAAAGTTACACATTAAATACTATTTTTAACATCATACTCTATAAATCGAATTTCTCTATATAACGAATTTTTTACTGGAACGATGGATTTCGTTATATAGAGGCTCGACTGTATTTAAATTTTTAAACGGTGCAGTTTTGTTGGATTATACTGAATGTTCCGGAAAGTGCTTCATAATCAGTGTTTGATGCATGATTTTTCCTTTCTTGTTTATTTTATTTTTGTGCAGTATTTAGAGTTTTTGCAGCGTTTTTTAACATTTGTAAAGGAAATTCAATTACAAACATTTTTGCCAATTTTCCAATTTTTCGAGAATTTTTAATTTTTTAAAAATCTTTTTACAAATAATTTTTAAAATACGTAAAAAGAAAATCCAGTTTCAATCTTTTAGGCCAATACAGTAAATTTTGTTTCCTGTGAACTTCGAAAAAAAATTATCCATTTTTTAGCATACTTTCGCGTTTTGCAGCGATTTGTTTGATACTTTTTGCTAAACAAAAGAATTTTCAGTTCAGAAGAGAAGCACGTTTATTAATTATTTAACAGCTGATTGAAATTTGCTGCTTTTGTTTGCAAATATTTTGTGTCATAAACAATGGGGTTGTAAAGTGGATGAAATGTAAAATTTCAGAATACCCTGAAATAAATCATTTTATGACAAAATTCGATCAAATTTTGATAATCACCTTTAAAATAACTTGTTTGTAAATCTGATCCTGATTTAATTTGAGTAGGTAGGGTTGATTTAAAAAAACGACAATAAACATTACGTTCTGAAGTAAAATAAATCATTAATTCAATTATACAGTGATTCAAATAAGCGGCGGATTTCCGAACTTTTTCTAATAGGGGCCCGTAAAACCTGTTACCGGCCCTGTCAGCACACAACAAACCGATTTTAAAAGTAATGATATCAAAATGATGGTGATAGTCCTTGCTCCAATATAGGTTATATCTTATTCCACTAATCCAAAGGGGATAAAAGAGCAAAAAGCGTTCTAAAAATGCGATGTCTCTATGTTAAGGGCCTAAAAACATAAAATTTAACATGTTCATTAATTATAATATTTAAATGATCACTAAGAACATTTGTTAACAAATACAAAATTTAAAAGGGGTAAAAATGCGCGAAAAGCGTTCTAAAAACTTTCTAAATAGCAATATTTAAGCAATCTTGGGTAGTTAGCGAACCGATTTAAAGAATAAAAAGATTCCAAAATGATGGCGACAGTCTTTGCTCTAACAAAATTATTGGATAAATTACCAGATTACAATGGGAATCTATCGGAATTTGGCAAAATACCAGAAATAAAGCCATGTTGATGACTTTTGGTGCGTAATTTTTGTCGTCAATATAGCGATATTTCGCCAAGTTGGCTACAAACGTTTTTGGTCGACGAAATAATCAAGTAATACCCAATCACGTAAAAGAAACATCCTTATTAATGGAATTTAAAGGAACATAAGCAGTCCTAATGTTAAATTTTTAAATTTGACTGAAAAAAAAAAAAAAAAAAAAAAAAAAAAAAAAAACAGTGAATAAATGCAGGAAAAAGCTGAAAGATTAATTAATGTTAAATAAAACAAATTTAACTAATTTAACCTATTTATTTCAAAAAGGAAACAAATACCTACTTATTTGACAAAAAATAATGATATCCTGTCAAAAACATGAATGTGAAAGAATGCCAAGTTTGTTAAAGGTTACGCTAATAAAATAAGTGAGATCTAACTGCAAACCAAGTTCTTTTGGAGCTTCTTAAATCACAACTCCTGTCATGCATAATATTATTCAATTGCTTAAAATGATTTGTTATGTTACTTGTTATTCAATTGAGCGACTTGGTAAGTTTTCAGCTACCAACTTTAATCTTTGAGTCGGAGTACAATTTAATCTAGAATCTGATTGGCAAAGATCTAGCAATCGAGTGCTCGAATAAGTATATTGAAGTTAAGGTACTGATAAGTTAAGGAAGGGATCAAATTTAATTTCTGATCAACTAAATACAAAATACTGAATAAGAGAAAACTTGCCAAGTCGCTCAATTGAATAACAAGTAACATAACAAATCATTTTAAGCAATTGAATAATATTATGCATGACAGGAGTTATGATTTAAGGAGCTCCAAAAGAACTTGGTTTGCAGTTAGATCTCACTTATTTTATTAGCGTAAACTTTAACGAACTTGGCATTCTTTCACATTCATGTTTTTGACAGGATATACATTTCTGCAGTTTAGTTTTGAGTGTAAGTCGCCTTAGGGGCTGTGCATATATAACGTTATCATTTTAGGGGGGAGGGGGTATGGCTATGATATCGTAAGATATCAGTAGGGAGAGGGGGGTTTGTCTTTTGTTATTAATATCATTTTTGATCCACTCAAAATTTTTCTTTTTATTTGTAACATAGTCTTCGGATCATAATAGTATTTTATCTTTTTTTAGTCTGATACCTGTTTTTATGAAAATACAAAGTTATTAAAATTACTAAATTATTATAAAAATATCTAGACACACGGCAGTGTGTCAGCCAAGTTCACAAAGTAAAAGGCGACACACCGGCCGTGAGTTATATTACCCGAACCATTTCGGGCCACTTTTGACCCTGAATAACTTAAATTTTATTTGACCTACACACTTGCATTTTTTTGTGTCGTGTAAGACCATCTTCTACTTTCCGAATCCTAAAAATTTTTTTAAAAATCTTTTACCGTTTACGAGAAATTGACGTCTGAAAACCACTGTTTTTACCACTGACTCACTCATATAAATGTTTGACTACTTCCAGGTGACTTAGGAAGTTGAAATTTGGTGTGGAGGTAGGTTATTGGATCTATAAATAGGAAAAAATCAGAAATCACCATTAATTAAACATTAATGGTTGGTTAGAAGATAAATAATTGGATTACAATGGAAGTTTATGGGAATTTCGCAAAATATCAGAAATAGTGTCAAGTTGGCGACACTTTTGGCGAGTATTGGGCTATTCTCTGAACCCACCGAACCAATTTCAAAATTAATGATACCAAAATGATGGTATTCACCCCGGTTCAAACATAGGCTATATTTTATGCGTATACCATTAACCAAAAGAGGGTGAAGAAGCAAAAAAACGTTCTAAAAATGCAACTTTTGTGTTACTGTAGGATCTAGAAATATAAGATTTGGCATGCTAATTATTTATAAGATATAAATGATCTCTAAGGGCATTTGCTAAAAAATACGGAATTCAAAAGGGGTGAAAATGCGCGAAAAGCGTTCTAAAAATGTTCTAAATTGGGATTTTTAAGCAATCTCAGCAAACAAACCGATCTTAAAAGTAATAATATCAAAATGATGGTGATAGTCCTTGCTCCAATATAGGCTATATCCAGAGCCCGACTTAGACAGTGGGGGGCCCTGGGGCAAACATTATTAGGGGGCCCCCTTATATCTTAAAATTGTTTGTCAATTATACTCAAGTGACTAAAATTAAAATTCAAACCTATTGTATGTATGCATAAATTTCGCACCAAGTACTGATTTCAGCATTCATATTTGACATCTTTATACATAATAACAAAAGACAGATAATTTTAACTATTAATTTTTTTATGATGTAACTATTACTTTAAGGGAACGTGGGGCACGGAAACAAAGGGGGTAAGAGAAAAAAAAAACCCCTTAAAATTGAAAAAAAAAAAAAAAAAAAAAGAATTTTGGTAATATTTTGCTATTTTATATCATTTGGCCCTCTTTTAACAAGAAACTTTTCTCTCCTTGGGGGGCCCCCTCAAGCCGGGGGGCCCGGGGCAATTGCCCCGCATGCCCCTGCCTTAGTCAGGCCCTGGCTATATCTTATGTCGATTCCACTAATCCAAAGGGGGTAAAAGAGCAAAAAGCGTTCTAAAAATGCGATGTCTGTATGTTAAGGGTCTAAAATCATAAAATTTGGCATGTTTATTAATTATAAGATATAAATCATCACTAAGAACATTTGTTAACAAATACAAAATTTAAAAGGGATTAAAATGGCGAAAAGCATTCTAAAAACTTTCTAAATAGCAATATTTAAGCAATCTTGGGTAGTTAGCGAACCGATTTAAAGAAAAAAAGATGCCAAAATGATGGCGACAGTCCTTGCTCTAACAAAATTATTGGATAAATTACCAGATTACAATGGAAATCTATGGGAATTTGGCGAAATATCAGAAATAGCGCCATATTAGCATTCCTTTTGGTGCGTAATTTTTGTCGTCAATATAGCGATATTTCGCCAAGTTGCCTACAAACGTTTTTGGTCGACGAAATAAGCAAGTAGTACCCAATCACGTAAAAGAAACATCCTTATTAGTGGAATTTAAAGGAACATAAGCAGTCCTAATGTTAAAATTTTTAAATTTGACTGAAAAAAAACAGTGAATAAATGTAGGAAAAAGCTGAAAGATTAATTAATATTAAATAAAACTAATTTAACTAATTTAACCTATTTATTTCAAAAAGGAAACAAATACCTACATATTTGACAAAAAATAATATCCTATCAAAAACATGAATGTGAAAAAATGCCAAGTTCGTTAAAGGTTCCGCTAATAAAAGAAGTGAGATCTAACTGCAAACCAAGTTCTTTCGGAGCTCCTTAGATCATAGCTCCTGTCACGCATAATATTATTCAATTGCTTAAAATGATTTGTTATGTTACTTGTTATTCAATAGAGATACTTGGCAAGTTTTCAGCTACCAACTTCAATCTTTGAGTCGGAGTACAATTTAATCTAGAATCTGATTGGCAAAGATCTAGTCAATCGAGTGTTCCAATAAGTATATTGAAGTTAAGGTATTGATAAGTTAAGAAAGTGATCAACTTTAATTTCTGATCAACTAAATAGAAAAAATTGAATAAGATAAACTTGCTAAGTCGCTCTATTGAATAACAAGTAACATAACAAATCATTTTAAGCAATTGAATAATATTATGCATGACAGGAGCTATGATTTAAGGAGCTCCGAAAGAACTTGGTTTGCAGTTAGATCTCACTTCTTTTATTAGCGGAACCTTTAACGAACTTGGCATTTTTTCACATTCATGTTTTTGATAGGATTTATTTTTCTAAAATATAGAGCATCCCCAATGTTTAACAATTCTATTCTTCTGCATAGAGATGTAAATTTTCCGGAAAAATGTAAGTGGCGGAAAAAAACTGGTTTTTTACCGGGTTTTTTCGGAAAAAAACGGAAAAATTGATTTTTTATGGCTGTTTCTCCCAAATAAATTATATTTTCTTAGAGAATATTAAATAATAAACATTTTTTCCCATTTATTTGTATTAAATGAAAATTATTTTCCCTTTATATTACAAAATAAAAAGGAAGTAGCAAAACCTGCTTTTAAAAGTTTAGTTTTTTTTTTTTTTTTTTTTCCCTACAGCCTAAGAATTTTTAAAACACTATTGTTTGTTATATCATATCTCTGTTGAAATAATTTTTCAGTTACATGTTTAACTATCAATTGACCTAATGTAAGAACCTGAGCCAATATGTCTGCAGTTTGGAATGAAATAAATTATGCATTCCATTTACATAAGTATAGTTTTTAAGTAAATAATACTAGTTTAAAGAAATAGTTGCAGTTTTGTCATTATTATCAATATCAGTATTCAAAAAATTCCATTGTTCGTTTAAAAAAATGTATATTTTTACATTATAACACTTTTTTCTTACAATCATAATTTTATTTCCTTTAAAAAATATGTTTAGTTTTGGTATAGCTTTCCAATCCCAACTCAAAGTTTTGATTTAGTTTTATAATCTAAATTCAAACAAAACTAAGTTTTAGTTTGGCTTACTCAGGTCTGCAACTAAAAAATAGCATAGGATTTATTGATTGTTAGATTTTTACTCACTGAAACCAGAAAAATATTAAGTTTAATTAAACGTAATTTTTTTCTTTTTATCCTGAAATCTGGTATTCTATTCTTGAGTAAGAAACCATATACAATAATGTTTCCATGTAGTAATTTCATATTTCTAAGAGTGGAACTCAAAAGTTATGAAAACAGAACACTACAAATAGAAAATGCTCACTATTTGAGGAATTAACAAAAGCAGTTACATACAGAGATAAACTTCTACTGTGCTTTAGAAAACTACAAAAATTCAAAGTTTAATCAAGAGGGAATGTATAATTTGGAACATAGTTACTTGTAATAAAGTATCGGTTTTTTTTTTTCCATCACTGTTGTACTTTTCTAATGCAAACTGCTCATGTTTTTGCAACAGTACTGTACATTATGGAGGTAAAATGGAGGTCAATTTTAGATTCAATACCTTGAAAAAACATGCAATTAATCAGCTATAATGAAATCTTGAAAATGCAGCATAGTGGTGCCACCTATAGGGCAATTTACACCAAAAACTAAACAACATTAATATATATCAGGAACTGTCTGAATCTGTAGTTTGATAAAAATCGTCCTTTAGTTCTTAAGATAGAACTATTGCGATAATCATGAATAATGCAGCATAGCAGCGTCTGTTGATCTGTTGAGCGATTTACACCAAAAAGTAAAGTGCACAAAAGTTATATCAAAGATTAACTTAATCTGAAGTTTTATGAAAATACATACATTAATTCTTGAGATAGAACTATTGTGGTAATTATGAATAATGCAGCATAGCAGCGCCATCAGTTGGACGATATACACTAATAACTAAACATCTCGAGTTTATATCAAGGTGTAACTGAATCTAAAGTTTTGTGAAATTATGTGCATCAGTTCTTGAAATCGAGTGCCCATAAAATTTTTGTCCCATACAGACTCACAGAGTGACAGATATTTTCCAAAAACTATCAAATCATGTTCAGGACCTTCTAAAACGTTTAAATACACCAAAAACTGGAAGTCAAAATTTTCACGAATCCAATACTTACTTCTTGAAAAGTTAGAAAAAAGTAATAAATGCACGCTTCAAATTTTATGTTAAATTTTTAATTTTACCATTTCTATTAATCAGCATATTATTGAAGTAATTTTGCACATGAATTAATTTTTAAAAAGAGAAGTTGCATTTAATTATACATCTAGATTTTTTTTTCATGTAATCCTGTTTTTGTGAAATTGTGAATTTCTTGTATATACTTATACAAAATATATTCAGAATTTGTGAATAAGAAATTATTGCTATTTTTAGAGTCCTATTTAGACATTTTTAATAAGGTTATCTATACATATATACATATAAAAAACTGGTAGAACCAGAGAAAAAAGTAGAGCTCGATCTAAAAAAAATATTACAATAAAATTTGGGATTTTCAATCTAAAAATTTGCGTAGAAAAGAAATGGAATCAGATGGTCTGTAAAGCTCATGATATGACCCAAATTTTTGTTAGCTGAAAATGAGGACTGAGCTTTACTGGTGCCTTATATTCAGAATTATACTATTATCCACTCAAAATGATTACTGATCAAATTAGTCAATAGAATGTATCGTTATGCTGTCTCAAATCACTTCAGCTCCACAACGCTAAATGAATATATACCATGAAGTAATAATCAAAGTGTAACATTAATATAATTAGGTTGTTGAGGAATTGATGTAGATAAATATATCTGAACACAAATATTTTGTATATGGTTGAATCGTATCTGTTCAAGGATTTGAGTTTACTTGGAGTTTTGATCTTCCACTTTTCAAAACACCTCGAGTGGAATTGTGTCTACAGTTTGTACTGAACGAACCGTTCTCACACTTCATTACATCAGCCTGTAACATATGGTTATGAAACCAAATATTTAAACTGGTTATGGATGATTGAAATACGGAGTGAGTTAAAATTGCCTCTTTTCCTTGATTGATTTTAAGGCACCTGGGTGTATCAGTCACAAAATGTTTCAATAATCACAGTCAATTGATGGAAGAGCATTATATGATTAAATAGTTTATTAAATATAATATAACTTGAATTATTAAAATAGATCCATGGTTACACTATTCTCTGATACACAGAGCCAACAAACATATTCCTTGGAGAACAGCCATGAAATCACGATAGAAAACAGTCAAAAATTCACATGTTCTCTGCCTGATTGCAGAGTCAAGAAATGTACATGTTATCTGCTTGGTTGCAGATTCAAGACTAAAAAAACCCCCTTTGGGGAAATATAACAAGAAAGCATAGAGATAAAATTAAAATGATCATAAATTTAAAAATATATCATTAACTTGACATAAAACAATTAAGAACTCAATAAATCTCTAATAATGATTTAAAAAGTACTCAAGTTGACAACTTTATCAATAAATAAAACATTAATTTCGACATAAAATAATTATAAGACCAATAAATCTCTTTAAATGAATTTAAATTAAATTAAGCTGTCAACTTGTCAAGAAATAAACATTAATTTAATAATAAATCAATATTAAGCATTTTTAAATCATTATTTTAGTCATAAATATTAATCAAGATTTTTATTTTGACAGTGATTGAATTTTCTCAAGGTCAAATCCATTAATATCAAGAGTTATTATTTGACAGTAATTAACCTGTCAAGGTCAAATACATTACTATCAATAAATTTGTTTCTTTATTTAAGGCTTACGCCTAAACATCCTCCGCCTCCATGAACAGAGTTCATCAAATTTAAAATTTAACTTACCAGTTTTCTTAATCAAATATTGATTGATCAGATATTACAATAATAATATGAAAACATGTTACCTGAATTTTTTTTTTAGTATTTAAATAAAATAAAACAACTTCAATATGAATTCTAACAATTCTAAATCCTCAGGCGTTAAAAGTTGTATAACTAAAATAGAGAAAGAAAAATTAATATACATTATAATCACAAAAATTAAACATACAAAAGAAAATAATAAATCAAGTACAGTTATTTCCTATTGGTAAAGGAGAGAGTTTTTGTATGGGGCGTTTCAGTTCCCCGTGCAAAGTTTTCAGTTTAACAACCCGAACATGACTATCTTCCCCAGGAAAAAGTTCAATTATTCGGCCCAATTTCCACCTTAATGGGGGCTGGTTTTCTTCCTTTATTAGTACTAAGTCATTGATTTTTAAGTTCGGGTTACTCTTCAACCACTTTGTTCGTTGTTGCAATTGTGAGAGGTAGTCTGAAGACCATCTTTTCCAAAAGCTCTGGAAGATTTTTTGCAGCAATTTCCAACGTTCCAAGGGAGTAACATATGTAGAGGAGATGTCAGGTTCAGGCAAGGATGTCATTGGTGCTCCTATAATGAAGTGTCCTGGTGTCAAAGCAGTGAAGTCATTGGGGTCAGAAGATTCAGCCACGAGCGGTCTCGAATTTAAACAAGATTCAATTTGTGCAATCAATGTTAAGAACTCTTCATAAGTCAAAAATTGTTCACCAATTGTTCTTTTTAAATGATTTTTCATTTGTTTTATTCCCGCTTCCCAAAGGCCTCCAAAGTGGGGGGCAGAAGGTGGATTAAATTTCCATATTATCATTTCGTCAGTCAGATATGTGTGAAAATTTTCATCAGAAACAATTCGAGCCATCATTTTCTTCATTTCTCGGTCAGCTCCTACAAAATTTGTACCTCTGTCTGAATATATTTCTTGAGGCTTTCCACGTCGAGCTACAAACCTTTTCAGCGAGGCTAAAAATGTTTCAGTGGTAAGATCTGTGACTATTTCAAGATGGATAGCCTTTGTTGCAAAACAAATGTAAAGGCAAATATAATGCTTAAAGGGTTTCACACCACGCCCCTTACGAGGTTTGATCAATAAAGGGCCAGCTAAATCCACTCCTACCTTCGAAAAAACTCGAGCTTGTGTTACACGTGATGATGGAAGATTTCCCATTATTTGAGATGAAAGGTGTGGCATATTTCGGAAGCATTTAATACATTTTCTTATTTCTCTTTTTACAGCTTCTTTAGCATTAACTATCCAAAAATTTTGTCGAATGGCCGAAATTGTTAACTGAGTGCCACTATGAAGATGTTTTTCATGAAAGTATTTTATAATCAAATCTGTAACATGATGTCTTTTAGGAAGAATAATTTGGTGCTTTTGGTATTCAGAGAGGTTTGCATTTTTTAACCTACCTCCTACACGAAGAATACCATTTTTGTCAAGAAAAGGGTGTAAAGGGAGTAATTTACTTTTAGAATTTAGGTTCCTTTTTGAATTTAGCATTTTCAGTTCTTCTCTGAATTCATGGCGTTGAATCAATTTCACAATAGCGTTTGTTGCCCCTTCAAGTTCTTGAACAGTTAAGAAACCACTGATTTTTTCAGATGGACATCTACTGTTTTTAATGAATCTGAGACACCAAGCCATAATTCGTCTCAATTTGGTCCAGGATGAAAATTTATACAAAAGTTCGAATTCAGGAATATTTTGGGATACGGAGCAAACAAGCATTTTACGTTTTTCCTGCAGGGCCTCTTCGTCAGACAGATTTATTGGAATTTCATGCGTAAATATTGGTAAAGAATTTTCCTTCAACCAGCAGGGACCATTTAACCACACAGAGTTATTAATCAATTCAGATGCAGAACAACCACGAGAGAGAACATCTGCAGGATTTTCTTTTCCCTTACAAAATTTCCATTGCACAGGAGCAACAAGTTCTTGAATTTCACGTACGCGATTTGCGACAAAGGGTTTCCATTTACTGGCACTGCCTTTTATCCAGTGCAAAACAATTTGTGAGTCGCTAAGACAAAATATATTTTCATTATCAATTTCAAGTATCCCCCTTAAATAATTTGCTAATCTTGCAGCTGTAAAGGCTCCAAGAAGCTCAAGGCGAGGTAACGTAACTTTTTTTTAGAGGTGCCACTCTAGATTTTGCAATAACAAATGAAGTTTCACAAGAAAGGGGATCACGAATATAGGCTACTGACCCATATCCCTTTATACTAGCATCAGAAAAAATAAAAAGCTGAGCAGTTTCAGGATTTAGCTTTGCATTATTTACAAAATATTTTCTATGCATTTCAAAATTTACTAACTCCTTAATCTCATAAACCCATTTTCTGAAATTTTCACTTAAAGGATCTGGCAACATAGAATCCCAGTCCATTCCATGTTCCCAGATTTCTTGCATCAAAAACTTCATTCTTATTACAAAGGGAGAAATGAGTCCAAGAGGGTCATAAATTTTCGCCATGGTTTGTAAAACAAGACGCTTAGTGATAATTTGACTATCAAATTCTACCAAAAGTGGTTGTAAATCTAATTTTAATGTGTCGCTTTCTGTCATCTATTTGATTCCTAATATCTTTGAAAGATTTTGTTCAAGGGTGTCTTCCTCAAAATTTATCCCATGTTCTTTCCATAAATTTTTTAATTCCATTGAATTGGTTTTGAATTTTCTTAATTTCATATTGGCCTCACTCAATATCTTCTCTGCACCTTTCGATAAAACAAAAGCTTCATTTACTGAATCTGCGCCATGGAACAAGTCATCAACATACAATGAAGTATTTAACATATTAACTATTTTCTCAAAAAGATCTTTATATCCCTCAATGTGATGTTTGATGGTTGCAGAAAGGAGAAATGGTGAGGTTGTTACACCAAAAGTTACACGAGTCATGCGGAAGACCTTCAAGATGGGATTATTACTAGTGATATTATCAAACCACAAGAACCTCAAAAAATTTCTATCTTCATCTTCTATCTGAATTTGTAAAAATGCCTTCTCTATGTCTGCTGAGAAGGCAATCTTGTGAAGACGGAATCTTAAAATAATATCCAAAATATTGGGATTTAAATTGGGACCAGAAAATAGGCAGCCATTTAAGGATTTTGCTCCTTTATCTTTAGATGACGCGTCATATACTATTCTTACTTTCGTTGTCAGTTTGTCTTCCCTTATTACTGGTCTGTGAGGCATATAATATGTGTTCACTTCGTTTTTATCAAATTTACATTCTTCAATTATCCCCAAATCAGATTGCTCATTTAATATTTTCTTATATTCATTTAATAACCATTCATTTTTGCATAATTTCGATTTTAATCCCCAAAGTCTCTGTTTAGCTACATCAAAATTGGATTCCAATTCATTTTTGTTTACCTTCCACAAAAGTTTCGTTTCATATCTTCCATTAACAAAATTTAAATTATCTTTAAATAAATCCATTGCATCTAAATCCTTTTGTGAAAATAGTTCACTTTTACTATCAGAAATACCCAATGATTCTAGATCCCAAAATCTTTGCAAATCAAAATTTTCCCTTTCATTCACCGATACATGATGAGCATTAATTGTTTTGTTGCTTTCAGAGTTAATTTTTCCCACTATTGTGTAACCAAAAAGTGTATTAGCTACATATAAATGCTCATTAATTTCTTCTACGATGCCTTTCTGCACATTCCAAAAATAATCAGCTCCAAGAAGGACTTGCACTGCTGATTCCTGGGGGGTAGGATCTGCTAATTTCCATCCCTTCCTCTCAACATATTTCGTAATTAAAGGATCAGAATTTGGAACATTCAAAGTTGTTGCGCTTATTAAATCCGTAGCTAATACCTCAACATTTATGAAACGGCGATAATTCAATTTACTTCTTAATTTAATTTTGAAAACATCATATTCTTCTTCCCGACCTTGATCAATACAAAAGGCAAATACAGTTAAATGTTCCTTTCGTAAAACAGGCAAATTTAATTCACGAGCTAATGTTTTTGTTATGAAGCTTTTCTCGCTTGCAGAATCAAGCAATAAACGAACTAATTTTGATTTCGAGTTACCTTGAGCAGTTACACAACATGTTTGCAATAAAACAGCATGATTAGAATTTTTTTAATTACAATGAGAATTAGATACAATTGTTTGATTTTCGGATATTTCTGGTTTCAAGTTTTTCTTAAAACAAAATAATTTGTTATGTTCAGTGCTTTTACAATTTATACATGGCTGCAATTTTACACGGCACTGTGAAGATAAATGGGATTTCAAAAAACACCGATAGCATCTACCTTCTTTTTTTAACATTAATCTTTTCTTTTCATCAGCTAAATTTTTACACTCAGACGATAAATGTTCATTATTTTTACAGAAAACACAAAAAACTTTAATATTAGCATTTAGAGTATTAGCATGTTGATATTTATTTGATTGTTTTCTTTCACGATATTCAGTTTTATTTTTATATGCAAACGAAGAAGTTGTATCAGTTTTAGCACTAGTCATAAGCAAAGCTTTTTCTCTGCTTTCAATTTCTGATTTAAGAAAGGCAATTAGATCTGTTACATCAAGGTCTTTACTAGTATCACGTCTTCTGTGATATTCAATTACAAGTTCATGGGGTAATAACTTAATCAAAACAGGATTTAATAAATGCCCATAGGAATTAGATGTTACTCCTAAATTTCTTAAACTTCTTATGTTTATTTCACAAACGTCATGCAATCTTCTTAACGCATTTAAATTTGAGCAATTTTTCACGGGTTCCATGTTTAACAAATTAGACATATGTTTATTTATAATTACATCAACTTTACCAAATCGGTCCTTTAATAAATCAATACAGGTATCATAATTTTGTTCTGTCAATGGAAATCCTTCTACCACATTGTATGCACGATTACATAACAAAGATTTTAAATATGCAAATTTCTCTATCTTTGACAGTGATTTATTCTGGTGTATCGATGTTTCAAAACAATTAAAAAATTCTACCCATTCTTCGATTTCACCAGAAAATTTTGGAACATTTAATTTGGGTAATTTCATGGCCGAATAAGAACTTGCTTCTGTTCCACTGACAGAACTATTCAATGCATTCACAGAACTACCTGATATCATAGTAGAAATATTGCCTTTATTGCATTTACTTAATCTATTTTTAATTTTAAATTTAGCACTTATCAACTGATCATTATACTTTTCACTGCTAGCAATATCCCTTTCATATTCTTTTAAGTCTGATATTTGAGCTTCAATTTCATGATTTAATTTTTGAAATGCAGATTCTTTTAAAGATAATGTTTCATGAAGCTCTAATAATTCATCAGTTTTTGTATTATCGATGTCATCTGCTAATAACGTGTCTAATTTTGTTGATAACTTTGTAAAACTTGTTCGTTCAACAGAACGCTTTGCTTTAAGTTTTTCTAAATTTTCCATAACAATAATAAAATCTTAATTTCTAATTGAATAATAAAGCTTCTTACCTGTTTATTTCAGGTAATCCTTAGGTAATCCAAGTCAAATGTTCATGAGTATTAATCCAATTATAAGGAGAAAACTGTGTTTATGCACAAAAGTCACACAATTTAGTCACTATTTAACACTCCCGGGTTTCGGCACCAAAATAAAAATGGGTGTATCAGTCACAAAATGTTTCAATAATCACAGTCAATTGATGGGAGAGCATTATATGATTAAATAGTTTATTAAATATAATATAACTTGAATTATTAAAATAGATCCATGGTTACACTATTCTCTGATACACAGAGCCAACAAACATATTCCTTGGAGAACAGCCATGAAATCACGATAGAAAACAGTCAAAAATTCACATGTTCTCTGCCTGATTGCAGAGTCAAGAAATGTACACGTTATCTGCTTGGTTGCAGATTCAAGACTAAAAAAACCCCCTTTGGGGAAATATAACAAGAAAGCATAGAGATAAAATTAAAATGATCATAAATTTAAAAATATATCATTAACTTGACATAAAACAATTAAGAACTCAATAAATCTCTAATAATGATTTAAAAAGTACTCAAGTTGACAACTTTATCAATAAATAAAACATTAATTTCGACATAAAATAATTATAAGACCAATAAATCTCTTTAAATGAATTTAAATTAAATTAAGCTGTCAACTTGTCAAGAAATAAACATTAATTTAATAATAAATCAATATTAAGCATTTTTAAATCATTATTTTAGTCATAAATATTAATCAAGATTTTTATTTTGACAGTGATTGAATTTTCTCAAGGTCAAATCCATTAATATCAAGAGTTATTATTTGACAGTAATTAACCTGTCAAGGTCAAATACATTACTATCAATAAATTTGTTTCTTTATTTAAGGCTTACGCCTAAACAGCACCAGTAAAGCTCAGTCCACATTTTCAGCTAACAAAAATTTGGTTATATCATGAACTTTACAGACCATCTGATTCCATTTCTTTTCTTCGTACATTGTTAGATTGAAAGTATTTCCTAAATTTTATTGTAATATTTTTTTAGATCGAGCTCTATTTTTCTCTCTGGTTCTACCAGTTTTTTATATGATTATTTATAGTGTCAAGTATCATGTTGCATTTTATGCACATGGATAGCGTCTCTGGGATAATTCCCATCTGTGACTAGATACGTTATTGTACCCGATTATAGACGATTAGATGTAAAATTTTATATTTTCAAGAGCAAATTAAATATTGCAATCTGATGTTTATAAATTGAACACGATGATTTTTTTCATAATCAATGTGTTCAATAGGTTCATCAGTGTGTTAATTATTTAGCTTTATATTCAGGGGAATCTATAGCGCGATATTTCGCAATTTTCATATTTCACTTAAATGTTAGCAATATTGTAGCAATTATTTTAAATAATCGGTTTATTCTGTAAATAAATGAAAATATGTTTCTAATTTTCCTCACAAAACGCAAATAATAGCATGTATTTACTGTACAGCCATTAATGAAAATAACTAGAAAACTTTACGTGTTTTTAGCTAACGTTAAGCTGCCTGAAGTTATTTACATTATTAACATTGCACATTTAAAACGCCATGCTATAAGTCTCTGAAAAATACTGAAAGGCAAATAAATTGTGCGCAGATGTCCTATATGCACCACATTGGCGTGACTAAAACAAAAAGGTGATTCTATGCTTCACACAGTAACCCGGCTGTTGTTGTTTATTTATTAATAAACTGTTTATTAGCTATTTGGAAAACAGTTACTGTCATCGGTAAAGAATTCGGAAATCTGAATATATCTGAATCTTTTTATTGGTTGAATTCCGCAACTTATTTTATTAGTTTTCTGATTGGTCCATGCTTAATGTCTTAAAATGGAATACTTCTGTTTCCACAATGACAAAAATGAAAAAAACAAACAAACAACAACAACAACAAGCTTAGAAGCAAACTGAGATACAGGTTTCAAACAAGTTGCATTTAAAAGTAAATTTTTTTCAGTACTACTAGATTATCCTGTCGACCAAAAAATTATCGCCAAACTATAAGATTAAATGCCAATAACGGATGATCGTGAATGTCACATTCAATGGCATATACCAGGTCTGTCCAACGCGGCGCCCGCGGGCGCCATGGCGCCCTTTGAAGGTTTTCTTGGCGCCCTTTTGAAGATCTCCTATCATTAAATATTTTAGAAGTAAAATTCCTTCATAAATACTTTCTTTAAAATCATTAATACAGGGTGATTATAATTAAAGTCCGAGTTTCAAAACGCTCTAAAAAGCGAACCACACGTTATAATGGCGTCAAAATTTAGCAGCATATTATTGAAGAAAAGGGAAAGAACATGGACCAAAAAAAAGTTCCAAATTTGAGTGACAGATGGCTCTGTAAGCGTCAGTATATGTAAATTAAAATACCTGGCATGCGCACGACAATTTAAGGTGTTATAAAAGCGTTGGGTAAACGGCGTTTCCTCATTTCGCTTCTCAGACATTGGCCATGAGTGTCTCAATGAAGGATCGTGCTCTGCTTGTAAAGCTTTATTACAAGAACGGTGATTCTGCACCAGTGGCTCTGCAGAAGTTCAGGTCCCTTCTCAAGGGTATGAAAAAAGGCGCTGGACCGATGACTGTCAGAAGTCTGGTGAAAATGATGCAAAAATTCGAAAATACAGGTTCGTTTGATGTGCAGTCTGGTAGAGGAAGGAAAAGATGTGATTCGGCGGTAGTTGAAGAAGTGGCACAGCAGATCAGGAAGAGTCTAGCGGTGGTGAGCAACCATGCAGTGCACGAAGAATTGCCCGAACATTGAACAGACCTGTGAGCACGGTACATAACATTCTACGAAACATCCTGAAATGCTATCCGTATAAAATTTGCCATGTGCAGGAGTTGTTCCCTTCTGACCTGCCAGCAAGAGAGCGTTTTGCTTTGGAATTTCTCGCTCGCATGGAAGTGGACAATGATTGGCCGTGGAAAATTCTGTGGACAGACGAAGCCCATTTCCACCTGACGGGGATATGTCAGTAAACAGAATTGCCGAATATGGGCAACAGGAAATCCACTCGCAACGAACCCAGTACCACTTCATCCTGCAAAGGTCACTGTGTGGTGCGGATTTACGGCATCATTTATCATAGGGTCGTATTTTTTCGAGGAGACGGGTGCTTTAGGTCCTGTTACCGTTACCGTCAATGGTCAGCGCTATGAGTCTCTTTTGCGTAATGACGTCATTCCAGCTCTGCAACAGCGTGAATGTCTGGGTAGTATAATTTTTATGCAAGACTGCGCTCCTCCGCACATTGCAAATCGAGTGAAGCAGTTGTTGAAGCGGCATTTTAGAAATGCTAGAATTATCAGTCGTCATTTCCCTACAGCCTGGCCGGCCCGATCACCTGATCTTAATCCGTGTGATTTTTGGTTGTGGGGTTATCTGAAAGATATTGTGTTCAGTACTCCGATTGGCAACGTAGCTGAATAAAAGACACGCATTGCGCCACTGCCTCCTCTACAATGCCTTCTTGCTTGTGACGTAGTGGAGGCCGTTTCCCTGACAACGATCGCGTTTTGAGTTTCGTGGCGATTGTGGAACCAATAAGGTTAGTGATTTCGCCTCCACTTCATGACGTTTCACGCTTGTCGTCTGCTCAGTGAATAGGCATTGTAGAGGGGGCAGTGATTGCGCAACACATTCTGAACGTGACCCCGGATACACTTCGATTCAATTTCGCGGTATTTACGCAGATTTTCTTATGACGATAGTTATCTACACAGATGTTCATAGCTTCATTTTCAAATAGTTATTTTTTATAAATATACAAGAATTTTTTTTTTCCAAATTATCCTTTTTTAATTGTAATATCTGTATTGTAGTAACTATTTTACTTCGAAAACACTCAAATAAAAATGCGATGTTGTTTTAACACATATTTAATTACAGTTTATATATATGTTTATGAAAAATATGCATTTTCTGTTTCGACTGACGTCAATTTCAAAGGTTCAAAACTATCAGGAGAATAAGAATTTTTATTGATCTATTAAAAAAAAGAACACGTGTTATCGTTTCTTTTTAAAATTATTGAATTGTTTTATAGTTGGTGGCAATTCGAAAGAAACAATTAAATTAGCTATTAAAAAGTAGATATTTCTATAATGATAAATTATGAAAGGTATAGCGTTATATAAATTTTAAATGGGTGCCATTTCCTTGATTTTTGATATTTTTTTACCGGACCTTCGAAAGGCACATCCCTAAATTAAAAGCTTTTGAACAAGCTATTACACGTCGCTGAATGTTTCCTGGTTCGGGTTATAATTGAGTTGTTTCTCTTTTTTTGTTGTTTCACGAGCAAAAAGTGCCAAAACAGGGGTTCAGGATCTCCGAAACCAATCGGTGGATCTGGATGAATTTTTGTAAACTTTGAGATCTAGGGTAGGACACTCCCCCTTTTTAATTTCGTCGCGATCCGATGATTGGGTCCAAAGTTATTAAGAGGCAAACTTTGGACTTTAACATTAGAGATGCAGCTGAGCTCTACTATACAGCACTATCGTGCTGTATGATAACTTGATAAGATTCAGCTGCTATATGGCATGAGATTTTTTTTTTTCTTCAATCACTGCATTTGCGAAAAATTCAATTTGTAGATTACACTTTTTTTCTGAAATGTCTATTTTCAAGAGAAATTTTGCGAAGGGTCTTGTGTTTCAAACAAGAAAAAAATATGAAGGATCCTTTCAAGTCTTCTCAAACAGATTTCTGCTCAGAGATCAGATTACCCACATTAAAGTTTTCATGTGGGTCACTCAACATAAAAATAAATAAAATAAAAAGTATGAGAATGTAGTTATTACAAAATTTTCACTATATTATTTCATAAATGAAATTTCAATTTTTCCAGTTCGGAAAAATTGAAAAATAAGCCTTCGAGAAAAAACCGAACCCCCCCCCCCCCCCCCCAGTTTTCCCCCCAATTTTTCCGGTTTTTTTCCGAGCATTCCCATCTCTACTTCTGCATATACAGTGCAGCAATCACGGTTCGATAAAGCACATGTGAAGTATTTTTTGAAATAAAGCTTGTGTTTACCCCAGCAGCAGAATTTTTTTCTGCATTCTGCAACACAAATAAAAACTTAAAAAACAGTCTGCAGACCAGTCCCTCGCATTACATTATATACACTCAAACCTCGCAAGTATCGGGTGATCCAAAAGTCAGGACGAATTTTAAAAATAAATAATTCGAAAACGAATCAAGATACAAAGATATGGTTTGCATCAAACGGATGGGAAAAAAAACGGGTTTTGTGTGGCAACGAAAAAATATAGTTCTGTTGGCGACCAACAGCATCACTAGCAGCACTGAAAGATGCCATAACGCAAGAAATGCTACTAAATGTTGTGAATGGTGTGGTGCCTAGTCTCAGAGCTGCACTTAATTAATGATGGACAGTACATTGAACATTTACTGTAGTACTATTTAACTGCAATTAAGCTGACTTGTAAGTTGTCAACATTTTTTCATTTATAAATCACCTTTTGGTGTAAGAAAACACTAGCGCCATTTGTTGGTCTCCAACAAAACTATTTTTATTTTCATTGATAATAAAACCCGGTTTCTTCTCCATCCGTTCGGTGTGAACCGTATCTTTGTATCTTGATTCGTTTTCGAATTATTCATTTTTAAAGTTCGTCCTGACGTCACCCGGTATTTGTGATAGATATAAAAGCATTTAAAAAGAAGTTGCCTTTGTTCTCAAAATTTTTAACACCTCATACATTGTCCGAAAGAGGGGGGGGGGCTTCCCTCTGACATAATTTGCAGATTTTTTACGATCTTTTGACGAGATGTCATTTTTCGCGATCTTTTGGCAAAATTTGCATTTTTTTCGCGCTTTTTTGACAAGATTTGACGTTTTTCACGATCTTTTGAATAAATTTGCCTTTTTTCGCGATTTTTTGAAGAAATTTGCTGATGTATCGTGATTTTTTGACGAAAGCTGCCGTTTTTTCGCGATATTTTGACGAAAGCTGCCGTTTTTTCGCGATATTTTGACGAAAGCTGTCATTTTTTCGCGATATTTTGACGAAAGCTGCCGTTTTTTCGCGATCCCTTGAAGAAATTTACCGTTTTTTCGCGACTTTCTGAAGAAATTTGCCGTTTATTTCGCGATTTTTTGAAGAAATTTGCAGTTTTTTCGTGATTTTTTTTAACGAAAACGGCCGTATTTTCGTGATCTTTTGAAGAATTTTGCCGTTTTTTCGCGATCTTTGAAATGTTCCGTTTTTTAGTGATTTTTTGATGAAAATTGCCTTTGTTTTGTATTCTTTTAACGGAAACTGCCGTTTCCTCGCGATCTTTTTATGAAAACTGCCGTTTTTTCGCGATCTTTAGAATAAATTTACCGCTTTTTCCCGATCTTTTGAAGAAATTTGCCTTTTTTTCGTGATTTTTTGACGAAAACCGCCGTTTTTTGGTGATCCTTTGAAGACATTTTCCGTTTTTTGCGATTTTTTGAAGAAATTTTCAGTTTTTTTAGATCTTTTGAAGAAATTTGCAGTTTTTTTGTGATTTTTTTGACGAAATTTGCCGTTTTTTCGCAATTTAACAAGATAATTTACCATTTTTTGTGATTTTTTTGACAAAATCTGCCATTTTTTTCGTGATCTTTTGAAGAAATTTGCCGTTTTTTCATGATTTTTTGACGAATTTTGCGTGTTTTTCGCGCTTTATGACGAAATGGATTTCTTTTCGATGAATATTTGTCGAAATTCGCGATACATTTTATGTCCGAATTTTTGGATTTAGGACCGAAATATTTAATTTTTGCTAGATTTTTAACACTTGAAAAATAGTCTGCAGACCTTCCAAGGTGTCTGTGACGTGCGTCGCAGCGGGAAGCAGGACGTTTCGGTCCCGAGACATTTCGGTCCCGAGACGTTTCGGTCCCAAGACATTTCGGTCCCTGGCCATTTCGGTCCCGAGACGTTTCGGTCCCGAGACATTTCGGTCCATGGTCATTTCGGTCCCGAGACATTTCGGTCCCTGGACTTTTCGGTCCCTTCTCCAGCAAGCTGAAATTTTGTGCACGGGAAATATCTGACGTAATTTTATAAGGAACATTTTAGAGTGTTGAATTCAGGGGCAGGTCATTCCCCCCGGAGCTATCAATTACCCCCCCCGGAAAATTTGGAATTTTGTGTTTTCAGTGATAAAAAAGTGTAATCCCCCCGGAGCCACAGAAGTCCCTCCCGGAGAAAAGTGTCTGAATTCAACACTGTTTTTTTTAACTGAAAGTCGCATAAAATTTTAGTGTAATGCGATTAATTAGAAGTAACAAGTACCCCAAAACTTGATCAATTATTTAGAAATCGATGGAGATTTCTGTAAAAAAATCACAGATGAATGGCATTTTTAAAAATTGCCAGAATTTTTTGAAATCTTGAAAGAGGAAACGGGGAAGTTAACTTGGAAACTAATAACTAAATTTATAAAAGAATCCAATTAACTTATGATATTAACACACACCATAATAGTTGTAGAATTTTAACTTCTGAGATGCATGGTTCCTCTTCAGGGAGACAAAGGTTTTTAAATTGCCAGGAGAAAAGAAAGAGTTATTGTTATATGGAATTTATATTCTGACACTTAGCATATTATAGGATTTCATCGCTGAAGCCAATTTTCAGAATTATAAGTGTTTCATTATTTTGCACCCCCGCCACTTCCCGCATAGGAGCAAAAATGTTGAAATAAATAAAAAACATCTGCATCTGGTGGTATTTTATCCTTTGTGCCAAAATTATCACTGAATCCTCTTTTTGTTTATGGCATTTTTTATATATTGTTTTTGGTTACCAGCATTTATTTTCCTTTTAAACTTTTCCGTTTTTAAATTAAGAAAAGAGTTTCCAGATTGCAACACGTGGAGGTACTTAGCATTGCAATTATTTTATTACATAAATATATGACACGAGCAGAAATAATTATTAAAATAATTTGTAACCTAAAGATTTTTTTTTTTTTTTTACATTTTAGAAAAATGAATTACATCTTGAATTATTAGCAATTATTTTTTCATGACAACAGTTCTTTTTTTATTGTTATTATTACAATCTAGAATGTTTATTATATTGACGCTTCCCTGTTTTTATTAATGTTTTCCAAAATAACGGCAACAGCAAAAAAATTATATTGCCATACTTTTATGCATATATCACATTTATACAACACCTGTTAAATTTTCTAAAACCAGCTTAAGGAAACTAATTACAAAATTATTAATGTAATGCGTATTGAAATTTGTCATTTCATTTAAAGCTGATATTATATAAAATAATTATTTTTAACATTAAAATATAAAAACCCTCATAAAAAATATGAAAAAAAAGCCTTCTGTCAAACTAAGTTAAATTAAAAAAGGTAACTTAAAATAGTATGTCTAGGTGGTAAATATCTTATCTAACAGTCTTATTTAGTTATGTTATAAGTTTTGAATATTTCAATGTCATTCATAAGCTGTAATAATAAGGATAAAAAATATTCCATTCTACTTTTTATACTGGTTTAATTGATACTAAAAGCGTTTGGAATGAAGATAACAGCAAGAGGAATAAAAAACACCGAGAAATGCTGTTCTTTTCAAAACATTCATATTTCTTCTAAAAAATGCCAGCGATTATGTGGGAGGTCCGTCCGCATTTGAACTCCAGAGTATAAAGGCAGAGCCCGATTAAGGTAGTCTAGGGCCCTAGGCCAAGCACATTTTTTGGGCCCCCCCCCCCCCCCTTCCTCGGTCCTAGACTCAGCCACTTTTTTGCTCCCCCCCCTCCTTCAAACTACAAGTGCATACTCACAGTCACCAGATGCAGCAATTTTTTAGTTGTGACCACTAACTTTTCGTATACAGTCTACATTATTTTTTTGTAATAAATCTCCTTATAGTTAATAAAATATAAAGTTTCTAAACACATTTTAATTTGTATAGTGAAAAAAGTCTTACAATTTCTCTTTTTTATACATATATATAAATTTATGTACTTTAGTCTCAGAAAATGAAAACAAGAAATATCTTCTTCATATTTCTCATTATCATGATTACTGTATTAAATGTATATTGTCATAAAAACAAAAATCAAGCTTTATATACAACTATATTTTAAATTTTGATCAAATATTATGTGTCTCCTGTATATCATCAAACAAATTTTACCAATCTTCAAATAGTTTATTTTGTCATTTGAGAAGAAGGCTTGCTATTAATGTAACACAAGTAATACAAAAAAGTAAATGCTTTAAGCAGGGTTCCTACACAATTCTGGTTTAATAATAAAAAAAAAAAATAAATAAATAAAAAAAGCCCTGGCTTTTCCTGACTTTTTTCACTTGGCATACATATTGCTTTAAAATCGTCCATAATAAACAACTTTAATCTAGATAAATGCTTAAAAAAAGCATTTTCTGCATGAATTTCTAATTTGTAATTATTTTCATATTATGCTGTTGTCATTTACATAAACTTATTTAAATATTTTAAATTAGATGGATAATTAGTTCAAAATATTTTCATATGATAAACAAGATTCTGATGAAAAGTAGTATACATTAAAAATCTTCTGAAAATTTCTAATATTTAAAATATTCCTTCTTGCCTAAAAATCCCCTAACCTGTAGGAAACCTGTTATATATTTAAAACCAGGTATGGGAAATGATGTCAATTTGTCAGCAGTGAGTGTATTATCTAATAGTATGATTTTTTTTTTTTACTTTTCTAGAAATTTCCGAAAATAAAATAAATTTTTTATTCAGTATCGATTTTTAGAGTTTCTCTAAATTGCTGCAATATAAACATAGAACTAATTTCTATTTCACACTTTTATATTTTTCTTAATTTTGTGTAAAAAGAAACAGAAATGTTACTATGGAAGTGCATTATAATAATGAATTATTTTTGCAATCACATAAACTTAGTTAGCATGTTATGTCTTATTTGCTTAAGAATAAAACTTTTCAGAATTTTTTTTATAATTCCCTACACCAAATAGGTTTTCTATTTAAGTAAAATATTTTATACTGTGTGTTAATCATGTGCAAGTCTCGACAATAATAGACTTAATTTTGGTGACAGCACAAGATCCCACATGAGATAAAAGAATTGAAACTATTACATAAACAGAAATATATGAAAATTCAGAAAAAGAAATTAAATTTTCACCATTTCATTAAGAGAAAATATTTATTAAGAAAAGGATGCATAAACAAAAAAAAAAAAAAAACAGTTTATTTAAGATTAACATATTATCCAAGCATCACTTCCTATTTAGATATGAAAAAATTAAAAATGTATTGTTTTCATATTTTAATTAAGTCAAAAATATTTTAATAACTGATTTAATTCCCAAAGTTTATAGAAAATTGTTGACAAAAGTTGTCATAAAAGAATCAGTAATACAAATTATTATAGAATAAAATAAATTTAACTGGGATTCATGATTAAATATTTATTTGCTAGCACAGTTAGAAGTAAAAAGATGATCATAAAAACACAGCTTAATTTATAAAACTTTATATATTTTATTATTTGAATTTAAAAAAAATTAAAAATTAAAATAAATAAAAAGCAATTATGATAAAATACATTAACATATAACACAATTATAATGATGATTAGATGTAGGATCATTCCACGGTAACTTACATTACATTAACTATTTTCAATAATTTTAGTAATATTATAACATACACGATGTAAATTTGACCTGGTTTGCTAATTAAACTTATTCAAAGCCCAATTTAGATGAAAATTATCTAATTATAGTGTTATTTCTGAAATTTTGCCCGTTATATTTACTATGATAACTGCCATTACTGAAAGAGAAATGTAAGTTATCATATAAAGTGTAATTTTATTTATCATTTTTTAACTAATTATCATACTATTTGATCTTTAGATAGGTTTCATTGACAAATCCTGTTAGTTTTACATTTAATTATTTTTTGTGTATTATATTATTAAAATTACTGCAGTAAAATGTTCTGAATGTAACGTAAGTTACCATGGAATGACCCTGTAGTTAATGATAAAATATCATCAATTTCAGTATTCCTTATTTTCAGTACCAAGAAATAAAAATAGGAATAATTGTTTTAAAATAGGTAAAAATGCCAAAAAAATTTGTTTTAAAATTTAAATAAAACTGAAGAGAAAGTAAAATTGTTATGGTGCAGTTTACAAATAACAATATGTATGCTTTAAATACTGTAAAAATAAGTTTTACATATTACACATAAAAAAAATTAATATCATTAAGAAGTCATAGTGTAACCGTTGAAAATTAGACGATTTTTCAAATTTGGATAATAATCTTAAATTCTTAGAGCAGCTGCTGTGCTCAGCAATTATATATATAAAACGCCTCCGTGTACGACGATTCCGGGGTCAACCCATCCACGAGAAAAAGAAACTTATTGCAATTGCGTCCACGTTAGGCTTAACTATTCCGAGCCGTTCACAAATATTTTAATTGTTCAACTTATGAAAATATACATGCAAAAGATTTATTCATTACGCATTTTCTTTAAAACCTACAAAAACTATTTAATTATAATGTTTAAGTTCTAAATAAAACAACCAGCAATTACGAAAAAGAACAAACAATGTAAACAAGTTAATACTGTTGCCATTTAAGAATGACAAATTCCGTGAATGAATCTTTAGAATGACTCCATTGTAATATCACGACTCAGGAATGATTGGGTGCGTTCGGGAGCTATGCGCGCTGAGCGCGCGTGTTCAGGAGACAGTTACATGGAGTGAATATTACAGCGGATTTAGTACTCGGAAGCAAAAATCCCTGAGCTCGCGCGCGCAGCACGTGTGTCTCACGAACACGCGCTGTTTACTCTTTGTTATTTTCATTTGTTTCCGATCTTATAGAGTGTTTTTGTTAAGTATTAGCTAAAAAATAGTCCAAAATAGGAAATTTTTTTATACATTTTAGCTATTTTTATTATTTTCTCTCAGTATTTTTATATATTTCTTGGCTGTAGTTTCACAATATAATCTTTTATAATTGATTTTTTGCGTTACTTTATTCTTTTAAAATTTATGTATTTACGATTTGTTCATTACAATCCCCCCCCCTCCCCCCCCCATCCACCAGAAAGTTTTGTTATAGTTTTAAATGCAAATTTCTGTTAAAATTTCCTTTTTTATAAAGATTTTTTTCCGCGTGTTTAATCGCTGTATTTTTTAAAAATTGTTTAAGCCTACAGTGGCTGATTGACCACAGTTGTAATTTTTTTATCATCCTTTTAAAAATGCAAACACGTCATTTTGACGGGCTATCTTCTAGTTTTTTAGAATACAATAATATTTAATCAGTTCTTTAAAATGTTGCAGAATACAGTAAAACAAAAAATTTCAAAATTGTAAAAGAATGCACTTTATATGGAACCTAAAAAATACTGAGCACAATACAAACAAGAAAAAAAAAGTCAAAGTATTTTTATAAACATATTTTACAGAAAGACTTACCATATAGACAATTTTTATATTTGTTATTAAAAATTAGACATATGTTACTTTAGTTTAAAAGTTTTAAATGAGTGCTTTTTTTCTAGATTTTTTAAAAGCAAAATTGTCAATAATATCATTAAAATCTAATTGTGATGTTATGTCATTTTCAATAGATAATATGGAACAGGCTTGCAAGTTTGCTTGGCTTAATGAATTTCGTATTTGGCTTTTTATCCTATTTAAAACTGAAAAAGATCTTTCACTCGAACTGTTGCTTACAGGAAGTGTTAGTAAAATTCTTAAAGCAATTTCTGTATTGGGAAACGTATGAGAAATGTTCAATTTTCTTATTTGTTTTAAACAATCTAATGGGGAATTGTACTGTCTCAAAAAAGGTGAGAACTGTTCAAATTCATCAGGAAAATTTTCATCAATATCTGAAGAATAACATCTTTGAAATTGTTTAGAAGCTGCTGATTTATCTGGAATCGACATGTGACAATTAGAAAGGAACCCAAATTTTTGTTCCAACTTGGAATACGCTTCCATTCTTTTATGAAGTTGCACCAAAAGTGAATCACAAATTATATTGTGACAATTGACTCTAAATGCCTCTTTTGGAGAGAGATGACATTCTGTGTCACAATTTGAATCCAATCGCTTTGATATTTGTTTTTTTCTTTTAATGCTGTATGTTTCCCCATTGACCAATAATTTTGCTTCTTCTTCGTACTCATTCAAATTTTCTCTAACTGAATTTATAAACTGAATAAGAGACTCATATAAGGGGACTACAGTAGAAATATCAATGGAACTGCTTTGAAGTGTTTTGCTTGTTTTGTTAATACGTTGCAAGATTGTGTCCCATATAACAGTCAGTAACGCAGTTTCAAACTTCGATAATTTTGAATGTAAACTCCCAGCCTCATGTCGAGTTGCTGCGTTTTCCTCATTATTTGAGCTGATATTATTTAGTGATTGACAAATTAAGAGGTAACCTTTGCGTAAGGCTTTTGTTGCATCTGCTTCTGCAGACCATCTGGTTCCACTTAAAGACTTAACACTTAGTGTATCCAGTGGCGCAGCCAGAAATCGGCTCTGGGGGGGGGGGGATAGAGTTGCTTCAGGGGTGATTCTGGTTGAATTTTTTTTCGAAAATTGGCAGGGGGGGGGGGTCCGTGAGTTACCCCCTTCCCCCCCGCGAAAGAGGTTTATCCGCGATCTTCAGACGAAATGGGCGTTTTCCTGCGATCTTCAGACGAAATCAGCGATTTATTTGCGATATTTTAGCAAAATTGGCGGTTTTTCCGATATCTTTTGACAAAATCGGCATTTTCCCGCGACCTCTAAACGAAATCAGCAATTTATCTGCGATATTTTAGCAAAATCGGTGATTTATTGCGATCTTTGGTCGAAATCGGTGGTTTTCCGCGATCTTTTGACAAAATCGGTGTTTTTTTTTATGAAATCGGCGTTTTTTCGACGATCTTTAGACAAATTTTGCAATTTTACACGATCTTTTCTTGAAACCGGCGCTTTATCCTCGCGGTTTTTCGACGAAATCGGCGTTTTTTCCGTGATCTTTTGATGAAAGCGGCCTTTTCTTTCAATGATCTATTGACAAAATATTTTTAAGCAATCTTTTACCGAAAACGGCGTTTTTTTTCCGATTTTTTAACGAAATCGGCATTATATCAGAAATCTTTAGACAAAATCGACGTTTTCCCGCGGTCTTCAGACGAAATCAGCGTTTTATCTGCGATATTTGGTGAAATTGCCGTTTTCTCCGCGATCCTCACAGGAAATTCTCGTTTTTCGAAGATCTTTTGACAAAGTTCGTTGACAAAAACATTGACGAAATTGTCTTTTTTTTCACGAAACATTGACGAAATGTGTGCTTTTTCGGCGATCCTTTCACGAAATTTTCATTTTTCCTCGATTGTTTTATCTGCGCTCAAAACCATACCAGTTGGCAACTATGCGGAACTGATAACCCAGTTTCAAATTTTCGGAAGAGATAGCCTTAAATTTTCGGACGAGAATCATCCCTGAGTTGCTTATAGGTAAACAAAATAAATAAATTAGCCAACGAGTTATAAGTGATTTTGATCGCATGGCAACCATTTTTTCTCCTTTTTGTTGCTACTACATCGTAAATTCGTTTCAAATCATCCACTGTGAGAATCGTCTTCTGAAAGATCTTATCAAAGAATGAAGAACATTTCTCAGTTACATAGCTTTTTAATCATGATATCTACTTGCCTGATTCTAGGAAAAAGTGTTATCGGAAAAAAGCAACAAACTACAAAAGCGGGAAAAAATGACACGGAAAAAAAGTTACCGGAAAAAGGGACAAAATAAACATGTTACTGGGGAAAAAGTGACAAGGAATTGATTTTGGGGATTTATTTTTGATTTTGGAGATTTATGAAAGGGGGGGGGGGGGTCGGGGTCGGCTCTTAATTTAAGTGAATGATTTTTTTATGCTGAATTAACTGTTTTGGTTCAATTTTTGGATATGCGTTCATACTGAAAAGACGCTTGCCTGATTAGTTTTGGGAACGGACGATTACCTCCCTCCCCCCTCCGCCCTAAATAAGATGAATGGTTTTTTAAGCAGAATTATTCAACGTGTGTCAAATTCTGGATATAGATTCTTTCTTATAAGACTTATATATAGTATTGTGGTGTCGCGCCCTGAGTTTCTCTTTACTAAGTTGGTTTATTTGTTAAGTTCATGAATAACACATTTTTAATTCCTGAAGTTCTTTATTAGAACCATAGATCAATTATTAAAAAAATAAATAAAACGACATTACAACTACGTAGGAGCCACACTCAAATATTACATTTCGCTTAGCACGTCTAAGCCATCTTACATCAATGTATTTTCTTGTACATTACCAGCACATGTCTCTCTTCCAACTACCTTCCTTCCCTCTCGGTGCTCAATAATCCCAGTGTCCCCCTCAGCTCATTGCCCCTAGACCAGTGCAATTATTTTCTAGGTATGTCCCTTGAGGTCAATAGCACCTATTCTTCTTAGCTTTTGAATGAAGATAATTTCACCCCTGCATGCTTTTTCACAATAAGACTTCGCTATCTATCTTCTGCCACGATTAATGTTTTCAGTTAGTCGTCAGAGTATATAATGCCTGAAAAATTTTGGGAGTTTAATGGTTAAGTATAGAGGGTACATGGGGGGATAACCTCTCTTAAATTAAATAAATTTCTTTTTACGCACAATTATCCGATTTGCTTCAAATTTTGAATGTAGGCTCATTAAGATAAGGGGTATCCCTGATTAGTTATGGGGTTCTTTTGCTAATAAAAAGGGCGCCGCGATTATTCCTCCCTTAAATTAGATAAATTGTTTTTTTATGCACAATTATCCGATGTATTTCAAATTTTGGCTATACCCCACAGACACTCGACTTATGGCCATAAGCTGGTTTCGTTGCGGCCAGAAAGAGTTACGGCCATTTGTGACTAAACAGTATTGTGCCATAAATGACGCGCCGCTAATTGTGGCAGCGATCGTCAAGCCGCTAACGGATCGGCGATGAAAGAACTGTTGCGTTTACTTTGCCGGCCAACTTTTAAGGGTCGGTTTCTGGCTAGCATGTAACGGCCCACCATTTTGTAAAAAGCAGAGGGCTAATATCGTTTAACCAGCATTTTTATTTAAAGAGAGGAAATGTTTTTTGTCTCCATTTCTTTCAGCGTAAGTTTAATTAGTTTAAATCTGAGTTCAAATAAGCATATAAAAATTATGCGAGATATATAATTATAATATTGAAATAGATGGCATATTTTTATTTAGTTTAAAAAAATTGAAAAAAAAAATAGAAATGGTTTTAAAAATGTATATAATATTCCAAGTATTTTTTTTCAACGACGCCTTATTACATCCATTACTCACAAAAAAAAAGAAGAAAGAAAGAAAGAAATTGAATAAATATTTAAAATGATTTATAACAAATAAATAAATAAACTCATTTAGATTGTACTTAAAGCAGTCTATCTTTCACCACTCTCAGAAATTTCAAACTTTTGCATTACACACGCAATATTATTTTTAGCCAAAAATGCATAAATATTTCTAAAATTGGCGATTGCAGTATGTCTAAAATTGGCTTAAAAATACAATTAATTTCTCTCTCTCTCTCTTTTTAAGGAAAGATCATAATTTTTCTTATTCAAAATGTTTGTTCCGGTGAAAGTATTTAATGAAATGTGGAATTTATTTTTTATGCTTTAAAATGTACGTTAAACGACTTCTTTTTCACACATTCTTAAAAATTACGAATAAAATTATCTTCTCTGTAAATTTCGTATTAAAATGTATATATGTATGTTGTTATAAACATGCTGGAATGAAATTCATTTGAAAGCATTTTCCTTAATATACAAAAGCAAAATATGTCATATTGAATAGAATAATGAAAAATTTTCTTTTAAAGAAAAAAAAATAAACCTTTAAACGTTGAACGAATTCCAATTTGAAGAAACATCTAATAAAAACATCTATTTAAATTCATATTTGTTCGGAAACGAATGAAATTGCAGGAGCTGTTACTCAGAAACTATGAATCGAAAGGTGGTTTATATTTTTTAGTAAATGTAAAAAATAAATAAATAAATAAAAAATCAGCAAATACTGTTAAATTGGGTGTTTTGAATCTGTGTTCTGGATATGACTGACTACTGCGAGACAGGAGGAAAACGGTTGTTACGTGAAAACAACAGCTTACATCCCAATATTTTTTTTATTTATAAGAAAATGGACAACTTATTCAATTTCAAATCGCTTTAGTTATCAGGATAGCCAGTTTATTGCCTTTTCCTTTAAAAATGAGTCAGAAATTGCATAAATATTTAGCGTTTTTGAACAGGGAATTTGGCAGTCGCCTTATAGCTGAACGAAAGCTTTTGTGAAAACAAAACATTATATAAAGTTATTTGTGTAAATATAGATTATATATTTAAATATTTATTATCAATATTTTATATGATATAATTCATATTTACAGTAAACTCTGCCTAAGACGCAATCTATTGGGACAGAGAAAATTATCCATAGTAGACAATATTTCATTTTAGAGAAATTTTGCTCTATGTCTATGGATTCACAAGAATTTGATAAACTTTCAGAGTTAAACTAATTTCCATCTTATACAGAGTCCGTCTTAGATAGTATACTGTATTTGTATTGTTATATTTATTTTGTTAAAAAATTAATTTCTTAAGAAGATAATTGTGAACTTAAACAAAATATTTGTTTTATTAAATTGTGATTGTTAAAAGGCATTTTCGTTTTCGTTAAAAGACAATTTCGTCCCCCCCCCCCCATTTCTCAGCAGACCTTGAAACTTTATAAAAACTTTCTTTATCTTTCAAAAACAGAGGAGAAAAAATCTTGTAACAAAAAATAAGTTTGAAAAGACATGACTGAAGACAAAAGTTTTCTTTTAAACTATTTAATTTATAATTATAGATTTTGATAAATAACAACTCGCAAAAAAATATCCCCCTAAAAATCTTTTTTTCCTATTACAACTGCTAAAAAACATTTGGTGTATACTGGAAGCAAAAGTGTTGAGTACTGCTTGCGCTCAAGGTCACTATTGCCTGAAGCAAAATGGGGTGACGGGATTCTTGGAATTTTGAGTGGGTTGGCATTGCTGTAGAGGAGAATCTGGACATACCCTTATCATTCTTCTCTGCACTGTAGTATGAGTATGTTGTTGACTTTAACGACTGCAGAATTCTCGAAAGAATATTATCCAGATTATAAATGGTAAGTCTTACCTAGTATGTATTTATTCATTAAAAATTTATTAAATTATATTCTGAATTTTCTTTTGCATCATTGTTTTTAACATAAATTCGTTGAAAAATAATGCAAAATAAATCTATGAGACATTTTTATTAAATGCAGAATATTTACTTGTGATATATCTGGCGCAAAGCAATTGCAAAAATGTGATAATTTTAATTTAGTTAAAGGTTATTCTTATTGTCGCATCTTTTTTCGAAGTAATTATTTTCATTTTACGACGATGTACACGTATGCGATAAACATATTGCGACTCCTTGAATAGTTTAATATGCGTAAAATTTATGTTTATTTTAACAGGTAAAATATGCTTTCTTTTCACACGTTAGTTTAAATTAGCAATACAGAGCATGTGTTTAAAAAATACCACTAAAACTTGATGATCTTAATTTGTATAAAATTTATTCTTATTGTTATTATTGTACCTTTTCAAATAATGATTGATATTTTAAAACCGCGGATGGATAATATTACATAATATTTAAAATAGATTGCTTTTATCATATTAACATTTTGTGTAAATTACGAAATATCAACCATATATTTTTATTTTTTTCTTAAAGTTTGAAATTTGATCTTTTTTTAATGTTATTTTCCGATTATGTCATTAAAAATACTGTGAAAGCTTGGTAATTTCAATTCATTTTTATTGTAAAAAAAATATTATTCGCAAAATTTAATGCTCGTAAAATTTCGACTAGTATAGAAAATTTTATTAATTAAGATATGATTAGCATTAACAAGTGTGTTTTTCGTGTGAGTAAAATTTCTTCTTAAGCTGTGAAAAAAAAATCTAAATGTGAAATTTAAAAATATTTAAATGATGCAAATATAATGATTGTTTCTCAGATTATAATTTAATAAAGTTTTAATAAATATGCATATACTGGTAATAGGCTTACTAATAAATATAAAAATAACATAAAATGAAAAAAAAAATATATATATATATTTACAAATACATGAAATTTAAATGTAGCACACATAATAGATCATATTAAGGTTGTATAAATTGTTTAAGGGTAAATTCAAAATTTGTTCTATGAAAAATTCTTGTTACAAAATTGTTTAAATAACAAACTGTTTTCCCTGAAAAAAAAAAAAAAAATGTTAATAATCATTTAGTATATATTTCAAAATATACATACATAAATTTATTTATCTTGAATTATTTTTAAACACAATTCTTGGTATAGTGAATTAAATAAATAATTTATTCTTTTCAATTAAAACTTTTAAAATGTATAACAATTTATATAATTTTAAAATTATTTAAATATAGATTCAAAGTTTGATCTATAAAAATATTTTCTGGAATATTTTTTAAATGATAACTGTTTTTAAATGAAAAACAATGTATTAATTATTATGCAGGTACAATTTTCAAAAGAGTTGTGAATTTACTGTTTTAAAATTTTCAAAACCTATTACTTGGCATAGTGAAATTAATTAATTTTTTTTTTCAATTAATACTTTTAAAAGCTATATGAAATGCAATTATTTAGAAATGGCATTACACATGAATTTTTAAAATAGAATAATTTAAAAAAATTAATAAATTCACTTTATCAAATAATAAGTTTGGAAAATTTTCAAAAAAGTATATATATATATACATATAATGCTTTTGAAAAAATTACCTAAATAATTATTAATATATTGTTTTCACGCAAAAACATTTATCATTTAAACAATCTCCCAAGAAATATTTTTTATAGATCAAATTTTGAATTTATTCTTAAGTAATCTTTATGGCACGAAACTAGCAGGCTTTTGACTAATTAAAATTGAAAATACACCAGAAAAGGCTTTTTTATGGCAGCTTTTGGCTAAATTTAATTCTTACAAACACAAATGGCTGGGTGAGGGTCATCTCCTGGCCAACCTTTATTTTTAAAGGCCTTTAAAAGAATAATTGTGGCCAGTTTGTGGCTGTCTGATATTTTCGATAAAATGTTAATGGCACATTTTTGGGCAACTTCTTGTATCATCTTGGCCCATCATCTTGTGGCCGTATTCTGGCCGGCGTGACAGTTTTTTGACGGAGCCGTTACGGCCAAAGATGGCGGGCCGTTATCAAACACTTTGGGCCACCGCTAACTACGCCTATAGTGGCCCACCAGTTATGTGTTTGTTGGGTAGTTTCTTTCTCATAAAGTAAAACCCTGAATAGTTTTAAGGGTTTTTTTTATATATCCTCAATAGCTGTTTGAATTTAAAACTGTGAATTGTGTTTCTGCATAGCATTTTTCAGTAGTCTACAAACATCGTAACAAAGAAAAAAATATCCTGTTTTTCTTAAAATCGTTTTCTTTTATTTAAATCCGTTTATTTTTTTTAAGCGTTCAAACCTGAAAATCTATCAAGAACTACAGGTTTTTAAACAATTAACTTTCTAATTACTAACATAAGTTAGTAATAAAAAACTATTTTTATTACTACAAATTAATGAATTCACTAGTTCATTCATTCGTGACATACAACATAATTTGTACATTAAAATTTTCTAACATATATTTTTTAAATGTTTTATATTATATTTTGTGATGTGTAATATGGGACATTAATTAGTAAAAATCCAGTTTTAAATGATAAATATTTGGAGTAAAGTAAAATGACAATTACACCAAATAATTTAGTATATTACTTTTTTCACAAATAAAAAAAATAAATAAATAAACCAGTTTTAACTGCAAAATGAATGGAAATTAATCATTATCAGAAAAAAGGTAAAATATTTTATAATGTTTTCTGACAAATAGTTTTCAATCATTAAATTAAAAAATAAATAAAAATTGTTTTTATTTGTTATTTGCATTCAGTTGCGTTCAAATCGTTTTTTTTTTTTTTATGTTACTTGAGTATTTTTGCGGCAAACCTTTACCGGGAAATCCCCTGATCGACAAATTTCCTAAGACACTAGCCGCCCGCGATATCTATCGAACATCCCCCTCCGTCGAATGGGGAAAGCAAGCTTCTTTCCCTGAGAAGGTTTCCTGAATGGACTGCTGCATCCCTCCCTATTTTAACTATATTAATTAGCTTATACGCCTTACCATAATGAAACTACATCTAAAATTGAAGCAAATCGGATAATTCTGCGTAAAAAGCCATTTATATAATTTAAGTGGGGTTATCCCCAGTTCCCCCCTCTATACTTAGCCATTAAGCCCTTAAAATTATTGAGGAATCCACTTTATGAGAAAAAACCTATATCAAAAATTTGAAATACATCGGATAATTATGCATAAACAATTTATCTAATTTAAGGGGGGGGGGGGTAATCTTCCGTTTCCCTATTTACACTTAGCAGAAGAACCTCATAACTAATCCGGGATACACCTTATCATAAAAAACCTACATCCAAAATTTGAAGAGAAATTCTTTAAATCGGATAATTCTGCATAAAAAGCTATTTATTTAATTTAAAGGGAAGGAGGGTTATCCTCTGTTTTTGCCTTTATACTTAGCCATTAAACTCTTAAAAATATTCAGGGATTCACCTTTTCAGATAGAACCTATATTTAAAATTTGAAATACATCAGATAATTCTGCATAAAAACCGATTTATCTAATTTGAGAGAGAAATAATTGCTTGTCCCACCCCCCCCCCCTTTATAATAAGGAAAAGAACCCCGTAACTAATCAGAGATATGTTTTATCATAATGAACCTATGTCCAGAATTCGAAGCAAATCGGATAATTCTGTGTAAAAAGCCATTTATTTAATTTAAGACGGATTATCCCCCATCGCCCTCCCCTTTATACTTAGTAATTAAACTCTTAAAACTATTCAGGGATTCGCCTTATCAGAAAGAATCTATATCTTAAATTTGAAATACATCGGATAATTTTGATCAAATCTTAAAAACCGATCTATCTAATTTGTGAGTGGAGGGGGGAGTAATTGACCATCATCACTTTATAATAAGCAAAAGAACTCTATGACTAATCAGAGATACGTCTTATCATAATGATCTTATGTCCGAAATTCCAACCGAATCGGATAAATCTGCGTAAAAAAACTATTAATTTCATTTTAGAAGTTATCTATGGGGGGGGGGGGGTTATCATATGTCCAAAAACTGAACCAAAACAGTTAATTGAGCACGAAAAACCCATTTATTTAAATTAAGATCCTCCCCCTGATACCCCCTAAATACTTAACCAATGAATCCTGAAAATCAATAATGAATTCCCAAAATCAATTCCTAGTCCTTTTTTTTTTTCGGTAACTTCTTTTCCGCTTTTGTAGTTTATGTCCCTTTTTTTCCGATAACTGTTTTTCCGGTAACTTTTTTTCCGTTTACCCTCTTGCCTATTTCGGGCGTTTTTTAAATAAGAATTAAAAAAATTGTTTGAAAGTAGTCCTTTTAAAATAGTAGTAAGTAGAAAGTAGTTAGAAATTTGGCGCCCCCTAAATCTCTCCGCCCGGGGGGACCGCCTTCTCTCCCCCCCCCCTCCTTTCGCACGGTGCTGTTAATATATTTCCAGAGACATAAATATAAACGAATTATATACTTTCCAAACATACCTGGATTTTAAGAATGCTTGAAGGAATTCGAAAGATTTTAAAAAATGATCTCTTATATCCATCTTTTTCACAATTTTTTTCTCTGAATAGGTTTTGATATTCATAGCGAAACGCACAATAAAGGAAACCTTAGCATTACAGCAACTAACAACAGAATGTTAAGCCTATCCTTCAAAGCATGCGATTTTGTGTTTTTCCTGGAATTGGAGTGTCCAGTCCGGTTTCCAAAAAAGAGCAAGAAACAGGTGTAACTAATTAAGACCCCCCCCCCCCTAATGGTGCAGTATTGAAAAACCCGAGACGGCATTGGCAGTGACAGGAAATGACCATTCCTTTTAGCCTTCGGCTGATTTCCAATAGTATAAATGGATGCCGGCCTTTTCCGAAATGAGTGACCAGTTTTCGATACTGATACCGTTACCACGTACTTTCCCCATTTTTAAAAGAAATGCATTACTGCCGCTTAAACGAGTCAAATTTTTAAATAAAATTTGATTCAATAAAGCGGCAGATTTCGAGAACAAAACAAATAAAATTCTAACTTTAGTTTTGCTTTTTATGATTTGGTTCATAAAAATGGAAATTTCTGTATTTTTGTCATGGCTCTGGGGGGGGGGGGTTTAACCCCCAAACCCCCCCCCCCCCTCGCTGCGCCACTGGTGTATCACTACCACTGCCACAAGAATGCAAGAGTTCCTGCAAAGTCTGCCATCTATGTGTAGATGCAGAAAAAAAATTGTATATGTTTTGAACAATGGCAAAGAACCCTACTGCCTGTTGGCAACAATCTACAGCATTAGCTCCAACGAGATTTAAGGAATGAGATGAGCATGGCACAAAATCTGCTAAAGGAGAAACTTCTTTGATTCTGGCTTGCAATCCAGAATATGGTCCAGCCATATTGCTGGCATTATCATATGATTGTCCTCGGCAATTCAGAATATCTAAATCACAGTTTTCAAGTACATCAAATACACAAGTAGACAATGACACTGACTTATGGCTATTTATGGGTAAAAACTTGATGAAGCGTTCCTTTGGTTCTCCATCTTCATTTACATACCTTAACACGAATGAAAGTTGGTCAGTGTGTGTGATATCTGGAGATGAATCCAAAATTAGACCAAAATATTTTGCCCTTCGTACTTCACATAAAATATGCTGTAAAACTTTTTCAGACATTAGCTGTAAAAGTTCCACTACGATAGTTGAAGAGAGATAGTTAGTACGTCCCTTTCCAGGATTACCTTTCGTGGCTAAATGATCTGCAAAAAAAGAATCAAATTTTGAGATCAATTCAAGGCTCCCTAGAAAGTTTCCATTTCTTACACTTCCTATAGTTTCATTTTCTCCAAACAGAGAAGATCCTCTCATTGTCAAGTGTTGAATCGTTTTCACAACTCTTTCAAGAACAAGTCGCCAGTATTTGACTTCATTCTGATACTCAGTGACCACTTGTTTATCAATTCGATTGGAAGAAACTGCTCGCATTGATAAAGTACAAACACTGGTTCTATGTGTTTGGGAATTTTCATGCTCTTTAAGCCTTCCAGTTACATTCTTCCAGTCGTCAAAACCCTCATCACATAGAGCTTGACGGCTTGATGAAAAAAGTTTACAAACATAGCAAAATACAACAGCTTTGGATGGAGAATAAACTAACCAATCTCTCTTAAATTTTTCATTGTTATGAGTATGCCTGTAAAAGCTATACTCGGTCAAAGCACGAGTTTTATCTGTAAATGTTTTTCTTGAATTATTAATTTTATCAATATTTTGATTTGGTTGTCTTAAAGTAAAAAAATCCCGCATGTCTTCAGTAATTATAGAAGGCCAAAGAGCAGGATCGGCAGAATATGTTGAACAGGAACTGCTCTCAATATTTCCATATATTTCATTTTCATTCACCAATTCAATCATTTGGGTTTGGAGGACATCAAAATCCAATTTTTCATCAGTACATGAATTTCCTTCAGGACAGACATTTTCGGAATCACTGAACTCATTGGGAATGCTATCAAAGGCAACTTTAACTTTATCTGTTGTAGTATTTTGAAAATTACTACTCTGACTGACGTCGGAAAACAAAAAATCGTGCATGCCTTTCTTCAATTTTTTTGCATCTCGCTCTTTATTTCGCTTTTTTAGACGCTTTTGCCATCCAGATAATTGTTTCTGTGCTGACATAATCACTCAAATTTAACGCAGAATAAAACTATTTTTTAATAACAGAATTCAATAATGATTAATGTTGCACGTGTATTCCTATAAACTGGAGCAGGAAGATATTCTAATACCATGAACATGAACTGAACTGGATTATAACCAAGACAAGTTGAGTTGATCTTTTCTGTTGCGATCTTGGAAGATTGATTTTGAATATTCTATCCTCCTAGGTTGCAATGTATTTCTAAACGCCATCTAGCGAACAGATATTTTAGCTGTCTTATTTCTCAAATGCACACGTGACTTCATTCATTGCAGGCAGAACGTGCCTATCAGTACGCTATTGGTCAATCTCACTGTCAGTACACAGTAAGAATAAAGTAAGTTTGTTTAACATCATGCCGTTTACCGATTAATAAAAATCATTTTGCGATTTTTGAGAAACTTTACAAAACATTATAAACTTAAGAAATATTTTCGAAATTATGATACTCATTTAGGGCCCCTAGCTTATCATGGGCCCAAGGCCGCGGCCTAGTGGACCTGTGCGGTAATCGGGCCCTGTATAAAGGGCATTGTAAAGAATAAGGGTTTCATCTGATAAGTGTATAAAGATCAAGATACGTAAAGCTAACTACCTAGCTCTTCTAGCTATCTTGTATAAAGATGGACTATTTGTTCAGATGGGCGTTGACAATTGATTGACATGCAGAATTTTTGCTTAAAAGAGGTTAATCGTAGTACTTAGCTGATACTTATATGCATACATTTCCAATTTTATAGGAACACCAACATAAAAAAAAAAGTGTTTAAAAATTCTCGGCACATGGTTTTGATTTGTTATTTACTTAATGTTATACATTATTTTATTAAATGATTAACATCATCTTAGAAAATTTGAAAGCATTAATAATTATGTTGTTAAATTAAAAAATTCTCAAAAATTAAATTATTTTTATCAAACATATTTATTAATAAGGATTCAAAATTATTTTAACTATTAATTGTTTAAGTGACTTATTTATCAATTACTTGTTTAAAATCTAGTACAAGAACTATATAGAAGTTATAGCAAAAATGAAAAAAACATATTTTTTAAATTTCAGCTACTATAATGTTATTAACTTCATTAGGATGTATAAAAATGATAAGGATTCTCAAAATAAATATGTTATTTATTCATTTATTGGTTAGTTTAGCATATTTTTCTTACTCTTTAAATATAATAATTAATATATGATTGATTTTTGCGAACTGTAAACTATAACTTTGTTTCAAAAAATTTAAATCTGCATCTGGATAATAATGTTACCTAAACCTGTTAAGAAATATTTTTACACATTGTTACAGTGTTGCATTATTATGTTTAATTAACTATTACGTTACGTTACTAATTGATTTTTCAAAATAGTAATAATAATAATAATAATAATAATAATAATAATAATAATAATTTCCTTTTTTGAAATAAATAACAATTTTTTAATAATAACTTATGGTGTTGAATAATTGCTATAAAATAATTATAATAATTTCCTTTTTTGAAATAAATAAAAATTTTTTAATAATAACTTATGGTGTTGAATAATTGCTATAAATTAAATCTCAAAAGAGTTAGTGATTTTAAAATGAAAATCAAATTAATATTTTATTAAATTTATGTATTTTTAATTTAATGAATCTTTATATAATTAAATTGATAAAATTATTAATATGCATTTCGAATTTTACTTTACATAAACTCAATAAATAATCTGTTTTATATTCAATTTATCATTATGTTTTGTAGTAGTTATAAACTGAAGCTTATCGTTTACCTTATATTTAAAGTTACTGAAATTTAAAAACTATTTATTCAATTAATAATAAAATTAAAATAAAAATTGTCAATTTTTTTCTGTGAAAGTGGGAGCGAAAAGGTAATGGAAATAAATAAATAAACGATAAATTAAAAAAGCTTAGTTTTGTCAGTTAAAAATCGAAAATAAAATTATTTAAAATAATAGTTACATTATTATATAAAATTTAAAAATAATCATTTTATTTCAAAGAAATAGGCCCACTTTCAATAAAATTAACTCACAAAAATTGTCTTCATAAAGTAAGAAAACTGTTAAAAAAAAAAAAAAAAAATGCAAGCAATAATTATTACATAAAAAAGGTCGTTGAAGCATTTTTATTTTTTTAACAAAAAATTTTTATAGCACGCCTAGTTACGAAATCACTAATTTAAAGATTCTAAGAAAGTGTGCGAAAACAATCAATAAAAATAAAAGTTAATAAAAATAATAGTTTATAGTAGGGGAAGGTGGTGTACCTCGGAGGTAATTTCAAACTTTGATTTTTTACAAAAAAAGTGTTTGGAAAATATCTGTAAAACATTTTTTTTCAAAAAGTTAAGAATCTTAGCTGTTACATATTTTTTTCCGAAATGTCCAAGTATATTTCTTCACTACTTTTTTATTTTTTTAAAAATAGCTTACAATACAGCCAAGGTACACCACCGGTGGTGTACCTTGGAGGTAGGTATGGTGTACCTTGGAGGTATTTGTTTTTAACAGATTAAGTACTACACAGCATGAAAGAAAGTTGATTTATTATTTGTTTACAGTAATATGATTTAATATAAGACAACTTTAGGATAATATAAGTCTAATTAGTTTAAATTTACAATTTTAAGAAAACAAAATCGTTCATATAACTGAAATAATAAAGTTTGAACAGTTTAGCCATAAAATAAAGTTTAGTCAAATACAAATAACCACTGTTTAACACTCCCTCTTTATATCTAACATCTTTAGTCCCATTCCACATTCAGGTGATCTAAATTTATATCCAGTTTTACTTCTTGGCATTTTAGAACCTTTTACTTCTCTGAAAATAATTGCAAGAAATTAAAAACAGTAAAAAATATTATTTATAAAATATTAATAATATATAAATAATTATTTATAATAATATTTTAATAAATATATATATATAAATAATTATTTATATATTTATTAAAATATTTATTAATTGTTTAATACTAGGCTTAGATAACTTTGATTTTGAATTTTTACTTAGGCTTCATCAATTTAATAGCCTAACATTTAAACTTAGGCCCATTTGCCCAGCCCAGTACTTTGGTTATTAAAGTAAAGAAATACTTTCTAACAAATTTTACTCTTAATTATTAATAAATTTAGCAGGTGTGTACCTTGGAGGTACCTCCAAGGTACACAACATTAGCTACCTCCAAGGTACACTACAAGCAAGTGTTTTACAAAAATGGTTTCCACATCTTCATATTTTAGATTTAGCCATTTTCAAGCATACATAAATGTAGCTGAAAACATGCCTTTCAACTTGTGATAATCAGTTTAAAACAAAAGTTGATGCTTACAGTTATGGAAGAAAAAGAATATGTCCTTGAAAAGTAACTTTTTGATGCTGAAAATAAACTTCGTTTTTTACAGCAGCAACAAGTGTGTTGATTAATAGTAGAAGAACTTCCCATGAGCCTCTAGTAACAAATACATGCAAATAATATTTTAGTTTAAATTTATCACTCATGGTGGCTGCACAATCAATGTGCCTCCAAGGTACACATCCCTCCAAGGTACACCACCTTCCCCTATAGATAAAATACCTAATACAAAAAATATATGATAAAACTTAAAATATTTATTCTGTTAAATAATAATAATAAAGACAGTATAAAATTATATAACATTGTTTAATCAAATTTACAACTCGCTGTGATTTTATTATCACGAGTTACAATAGATTAAACTTATTGGACTATTATAATAAGCTTTGTATAAAATTTGAGGGAAGGGGGGCAGGAGAATAAAAATATTAAAAAAGGCCCGAACAATGTTGAGCTTACAGCGTTTAGTGGGCCTTCATCAATCAGAAACCAAGTTATAAAGTGGCTGGTAAAGAAATAGCAATGGACCGAAATGGCAAGAGACCAAAATGATTAAGGACCGAAATGGCCAGGGACCGAAATGGCAAGGGACCGAAATGTCCAGGGACCGAAATGTCTCAGGACCGAAATGTCCAGGGACTGAAATGTCTCGGGACCGAAATGGCGGGACCGAAATGTCGTGTACCCTCGCAGCGTTGAGCCGATTCTGCTCCCGAGGTGTTTACTAATAAATAGAAGGGAAAGAATGTTGTCCATTTGGTTTGTTGATAAGAATTTCTATCTGTGTCTAATCCCTCCCTCCAGAGAGGGTAATTGCAACAAGACTTTATTACTATTGAATGCATTATGTAAACGCTATATTATAATATACTTTTAAATAGTAATTGTATTTCTTTTAACTGTTATTTGAAATACCATATTTTATTGACTTCTATTTATTTGAATCAATAAAGCATGCGAAAAATAAATGTAACCGTATTTTTATATCACTCTAAACAATAGGAATAAATTTTAAAAATCAAGAAAAAAAAATTACACATTGATAACAATATCATTATCGGGGTAGGGGGGGGGGATGGGTGAAGCATAATAACGCATGATATCGGATGTGGGGGGGGGGGGTTAAAATTACGAAAAAGTTTAAAACATTATTTTTGAACAGCCCCATAGGGTATAGAATGAAGTCGCATTTTAAACTGTTATACACTGGTAAAACCTAGGCCTACACGTGCTACTAAGCATAAAAATGTAGTGATAAGTATATCACATGTGGATCTGGATAAAAGCAAGTGCTGACAAACTGAAGAAATTAATTTTCTTTGTGGAAATACTTGATTACTTACTGATAATCAGGTCTTCCTGTTTTATGACAAATTTCTTTATATGGAATTGGTTTTATTTACTGATTTATTCATTAATTGGATTTAGAGTTGTTTTTCTGTAATTTTAATGCAGTATATGTTTGGATAAAAAGTACTATAGACAATAATTACACCTCGTTATAATTAAAATAAAAAATACATATGTACTAAACCATGCTTTAAATTTGAGGCATGCTCTCTATTAAAAAATAGCATCTCTTCTATATACAGGTATAAAAAAAAGAAAACGTAAAAAAGAAGAAACTTTTTCCCATCCATACAATACAAGGTTCCCATCAAAACATGACTGGCAAATTCTCTGACTTTTTATCTGACCAAATCTCAAAAATTTTCTGTGACAAAATGGGCATAACGAAATTTGCAACTTATTTTTGCAATCCTTTGCCAAGAATTTTTTCTGCAATCATTCAAAAAAGAAAAAGAAAAAAAAAAAAAAAAAAAAAATGTGTGTGTGCGCGTGTGATTGAAGAATGTGGTTTTTCTCTCGAGACTATTTGATGAATTTCGTGTCATTTTCCTCCTCAGATCCCTATTCCCCATGACTTAAGAAAATATTTGTAAATTTCCTAACTTTTCCTATATATTTTTTAATTTCCCAGATTGTTTTGAAATTCCTCGACTTTCTACATTTTCCCTGACTTTCCATGACGCTGGGAACGTCGCAATAAGGCCATACTTGTACAATTTTGTCGCATTTTAACTGTTATTCAAACGATAAAATGTCATAACTTTAGACATGATTGTTATTTTCTTTTTGTAACTTAGAAGTATTAAAAAAATAAAACTAACAATAAATGTATCGATTCATTAAAAAAGAGCTTACTAAAGGTGTAAATCCAAATATATCTGATGAAGTTATGTGAAGCACAGAGATTAATTTTTCAAGATAAATATTTTGAATGGCTTGACTGTTTTATCACCGAAATTACCCCCAAGATATTGTATAAATAAAAAATATTATATTGCGAACAGAACCTTGGAAACTTCCTTTCCCTTTTAAAATACTTTGAAGAACTTCGCCTTTGATTTGATGGCTCTTCTATACAGCAAATAGCAATTCAGAAATAAGCTCGGAGGATTTGAGTAGACATACCCGATTAGTAAATTTTTCATAACCCAATTTGACCCTCAGCTTAAAACTGTATTGAACTTTTCTGACTTTTACTTAGTTTTTCTTTTTTGTTAGGCTTGGTGTTTATATTAGTTTTATTATATTTTTAATTTTTGTTTTGGTTTGGAACATGTATGATTTATTCTTACATCTCACTTTATAATGTATGTGTCTTGTTAAGTTTGTTTTTCTTTGTACCGACAGACAGACGTTAACAAGTGTTTTTCATTTTTATCATTTTGTGTATTTTAGTGCCATGGCACATTATTGCTGTACATGTTATTTATGTTAAGGAATGGCCCGTTGTTTGTAATTTGGCTGGTTGGTAGTGGAATATTTCCTCCGGGGATTAAACACCTATGGCAAGTTTTTGGTGGGTGCCCCGGGTGGATGATACCCCCCTTACATATGCTTACAATATTTTCTTTGCATTTTTTCATAAACCAAGAGAATGTCTAAAGTTGCTTTAAAAAAAGGCGGAAATCTTTCTAGGAGGAACTTTTTAATGCCATTATATATAGGACTTATAGGATAGAATATTGTCTTTTTGAATTAAAAAATACATATTCAGGGCTTGAATTTCAGGGCGGGATGGCGGGATTTGCGCCCAAAATTTTGAAATCTCGTCCAAAAGAATAACGTGGACGGGAGGCTCCCGCCCAAAAAATTTTACATTTTCAAACTGTGATAAACTCCCACGACCGTTTTGCGAAGTTTCTGATATTTTCGTACGACTGATCGACACATTTTGCTAGTTTTTTACCGCGAAAAATCATTGAAAATAACGATTTTTTTCCGCGACCGATCGAATTTTTTTTTCCTTGAATCGATTGACGAGTTTCGTTCTATTTTCCGCGGCGTAAAAAAGGTGATTCTGTTCAGAATTTTCAATAAATAAAAAAAAAATTATATTAAAAAAAATTAAACTTAACGCATTTAATTAAAAAATTATGAAGCAGTGATCCCACGGATGCGCTAAAGCGCGTAAATTACACAAAAAATCGGAGATGGCACATAAAAAAACAGCTATTATGCGTCCCACAGGTTTGCGAAAAAAAGGCAACTATTGTTAAAAAATCATGAAAAAACGCCTAATTTCCCGCAAATTTCGTCAAAAGATTCGCGAAAGAACGATAGTTTTCGTTAAAAAAGTCAATGAAAAACGTCAAATTTCGTCCAAAAATCACGAAAAACAACAAATTTCGACAAATGGTTCACTATAAACGACAAATTTCTCCAAACGATCGCGAAAAATGGCGGTAGTTTTCGACAAAAAAGTCGATGAAAAACGTCAAATTTCGTCCAAAAATCGCGAAAAACAACAAATTTTGACAAAATTCACTATAAACGACAAATTTCTCCAAAAAATCGCGAAAAATGGCAACTTTCGTCAAAAAATCCCGATAAAACGGCGGATTTCATCAAAAGATCGCGAAAAAACGGCAAATTTCCTCAGAAGATTCGCGAAAAAACGGCAATTCTCGTCAAAAAATCCCGAAAAAACGGCAGATTTTCCCGAAATGATCGTAAAAAAAGGCAAATTTCTTTAAAAGATAGCTAAAATATGCAAATTCCGACAAAGGAAACCTTCTCACCCCGGCCTCCCCAAAAAAATATTGCCGGGAGTGCATTTTTCTGTTAAATAAGTTAATTTTCTTTAAATATTTCTTTGCTGCTCTAAAATCAGTTTCTGGCAGCTCCAAATCTTTCTGGGTTAATGCAATTCCTGAAAGTAGCCATTCATTAAACAAAAAACACCCTTTTACTTAACGAAAGTATTCGTTCTTTAAGAAAAAATATTTTTCAATAAATTTGACTTGCCCCATTTTAAAAGAAATGCGTACAGTAGTGATACTTCTTATCTTCTACACCCCAAAGAAGAATACTTTGTGATGTTCTGCAACGCAAATGTATTTGACCAAAATTGTTCTGCAAGATAAATTCATACATTTTTAATTTACTATTCGAATCTTACCAAATATAGATTCACAGATGAAAAGTATAGGTTTCCTGAAAAATTTATGAGTAAGTACTTTGACAAAATTTGCCGTTTTATCGCGATTTTTTGGTGAAATTTTTCATTTTTTCGCGATCTTTTGACAAAATCTGCCGTTTTTCCATATTTTTTTGATAAAATTTGCTGTTTTTCCGCGAATTTTTTGACGAAATTTGTCGTTTTTCGCGATTTTTGATGAAATTTGCGTCGTTTTCAGTTATGTTTTGAGGAAATCTGTTGTTTTTTTCGATAATTTTTCTGTAAAATTAGCGTTTTTCGCAATTTTTTTGACGAAATTTGCCGTTTTTTCGCGAATTTTACGTTGTTTCCCGCGATATTTTGACGAAATCTTGTTGTTTTCAAATGAGTTTTTTTTCACGAATTTTTTGACGAAATAAGCCGTTGAATCGTGATTTTTTGAAAAAAAAATTGCCCTTTTAAGGAATTTGGCGAAATTTGACGTTTTATCGCGATTTTTTGGTAAATTTTACCATTTGCCGGGATTTTTTTTGACAAAATTTAGTTTTTTTTCGGGATTGTTTATCGAAATCTGCCATTTCTTGATATTTTATGATAAAATTTGCTGTTTTTTCGCGAATTTCGATGAGATTATCGCTGTTTTCTGCTATTTTTTTTGACGAAATCTTGTTTTTTTTGGTAATTTTTTTACGAAAAGCGTTTTTTCGCACATTTTTAGACGAAATTTGTCTTTTTTCGTGAATTTTGATGAGTTTTGCGTTGTTTCTCGCGATATTTTGACGAAATCTTGTTTTATCGATTTTTTTGACGAAATTAGCGTTTTTTCACGAATTTTTTGACGAAATTTGCCGTTTAATCGTGATTTTTTTTTTAAAGTTGCCGTTTTAAGGGATTTGACGAAATTTGCCGTTTTACCGAGATTTTTTTTTCAAATTTTACCGCTTTTTCGGGATTTTTTTTTTTTTGACAAAATTTACTTTTTTTCGTGATTGTTTGTCGAAATATACCGTTTTATCACGATTTTTTTGACAAAATTCGGTTTTTTTTTTGTCATATTTTGACGAAATGACGCATTCCACGGGACGCATAAGAGCTATTTTTTTTTGCATAAATTACGTGCTAAAACGCGTCCGGCATCGCTGGCGGCTACGGTGACTTGCTAGGTTCCCGGACGGGAACATGAGTGAAAAAATATACGCTCCCAGAAAGGATTTCTGTGTTCCCCGGGATCGCTATTTTTCGAGCCCTGATTCATAGTTTTATGGATAACTTTAGATGAAAAATATCTTGACATATTTCCTCTATGCATAAAATGTTGGTTAAAAACATCGGAGAGCTCCGAGATCGTCCGAGATGGTATTGTTCAAAACATCTTACAACACGGCACGGCGTTTTCCCCGTTCTCAGAAAATGCGCGGTTGTTCTGAAGATTTTTTTCCCCCCACTTTAGAACAGAATTGTTCTGCAGCTCAGGCATCTGTTCTGCGACGTACGTCGCAAATTTCGTAGTATTCTGCTTTCGGGCTTCTACACTCAAATAAGCATAATTTTATAATTAAATTTGTATCTTGTACATTTATTATACAGAAAAATAATATTGGTTTCAATTATAAGAATTATAAATATAAATTTATCAAATTACAAGTTTTAATTATTTTTGAAACAATAATTAGCATTAATTATTGTTAAAACAATAATTAGACCTGCAACAAAAATTATTAGCACTGGGAAAAGATTTACCACTGGTAAAAACTAGATAGTATAAAGGTTTTTTTTTTTTTTTTTTTTTTTTTTTTACACATTTTGTATAATTATTCTGAATTGTTGATAAAAATTGCTTCAGTGATATTTTATCATGTCTGTGTTCTGGTAATTCTTTAAATAGAACATAAAATAATAGTGAGTTTTAAACATTTTTTTTTCTCCCTCCCAAACAGCTAAACTCCCCTCCATTTGTAAATGTTGGTAGGGAGACTCCCCTCCTTCGAAAAATTGAATTTCAAGCCCTGCATATATTTATATATAATTAAGCATTTTCAGATATATATTTTTCATCTGAATCTAACTTTGTAGCATACTTTATTCTGCCGGAAATATCTATCATACCTGTTCAAACGAAGCGAAATTGTGATCAAATAATCACATAACTAGTTGGATGTGCCAATCCCAAAACTTTCTTCTATCTCATACATACATTTTAATATTTTGAAAAAAAGTTACTAATTTTAATGCTTTAATAACTTTAATTCAATACCTTGCCAACTTTGATTTTCATCTTAAATTTCTGCTTCAATCAATTAGTAAAAATGAATGAATGAGTAAAAATGAATTTCCGTCTCTGCACGAGCCGATGGACAATAGAATGATAAGCAGATTTTTTCTTTTTTTCAAATTCAGGGAGGACCTACTTGCCTTACCAAAAAATAATCATATACAAAATGTTTAGTTCAGTTCTAGAACTAACTTCATACACTTTTATGTGGTGCAATATTGAAAATAGCATAAAATTCAGTATTGAACCCCCCCTTCCGGCGGATTTTTTTCAGATTCAGGGCGATCCAACTAGCCATAGTCATACACTTGCACAAAAAATTTCGTTCAATTCGATGCATAACTTCATATACTTTTGGTCGGTACAATATTGAAAATGGCACAAAAATCGCGATTACAGCGCCCCCTTCCGGCGGATTTTTTTCAAATTCAGGGAGGACCAACTAGCCATAGTCATACAGATACAAAAAAAATTTGGTTCAATTCGATACATAACTTCATATACTTTTGGTCGGCACAATTTTGAAAATGGCACATAAATCGCGATTGCAGCGCCCCCTTCCGGTGGATTTTTTTCAAATTCAGGGAGGACTAACCAGCCATAAGCATACACATACACAAAAAATTTGGTTCAATTCGATGCATAACTTCATATACTTGTGGTCGGTACAATATTGAAAAATGGCACAAAAATGGCGATTTTGGCGCCCCCTTCCGGCGGATTTTTTTCAAATTCAGGGGGGACCAACTAGCCATAGTCATACACATACACAAAAAATTTGGTTCAATTCGATGCATAACTTCATATACTTGTGGTCGGTACAATATTGAAAATGGCACAAAAATGGCGATTGCAGCGCCCCCTTCAGGCGGATTTTTTTCAAATTCAGGGAGGACCAACTAGCCATAGTCATACACATACACAAAAGATTTGGTTCAATTCGATGCATAACTTCATATACTTTTGGTCGGTACAATATTGAAAATGGCACAAAAATGGCGATTTTCGCGCCCCCTTCCGGCGGAATATTTCAAAACTGAAGGAGGACCTGCTTGCCATAGCTAAACACATTCACAAAAAATTTGGTTCAATTTTATGCATAACTTCATACACTTTTTGATGGTAGAATGGCGACATACAGACACACATACAGACACGCAGACACACATACAGACACACATAAAGACACACGGACAGACAGACATTTTGTAAAAACATGTTTTTTGGAATCTCTGACCCCTAAAACGTGTAAATCCGTCGAAAACCGGAAGTCGAAAAAAATTTCGTTTACAATACTTTCTTCTATTGAAGATAGAAGAAAGTAAAAAGTTTGTTCTTAAGATCCAAACTTAAATATTGAAAAATGGCATTTTTCAGGGCTGTAAATACGGATTTTCTCATACTTCGAAGATTACTCGGATCTATTATTATTTCTTCCAAAAGTAGGAAGTGCTTAAAACACCCGTCTTCTTTTTAGTAATACCCGAATAAATAGGACATTTGCCTGTACTTTTCCAATACAGAATCTTTAAAATGATTTATAATATGATTCACGGCACAGAATTTTAATTTTTCAGATGATTCGAGAAAGGAAATATTTTAAAATGTAGAGTGTCAAACGAAACATTTATTTAACATGAAAGAAAGGATCAACATATATCTGCAGAAGTATATAAAAGTTATCACAATCATCAGCAAAAAATACATTTTTTTTTTTTTTTTTTTTTTACAAATTTTTCGATATAATTAACTTTTTAAAATACACCAATATTTATAAATATAAATTAGTCATAAAAGGTTGTTTGCTAAACATGCAAAGTTAAAAAAGTTACAAAGTTGACATGTATTGTGACGAAATTTACCAATGTGTAGGGTAGAGTACGTAAATATAATATAGTCCCCTAACATGGCACTATCTTATATCTTGTAAAGGAGAAGTCGCAACTTTAGTGAGAAAATTCTTAAACAATAGTTTTTTAGTTTTTCAAGTTTACTCAACACGGTGCAGTGCGTTTCATTCATTCTATCGATTTTAGTACTGATACTCCACCAGTTGTGTTTCCCAGTGTTGAATATTTTTCAGGTTTCATTTTCCAGAGTAACTTTTTAAAGAAGGTAAGTGGTATTGAAATGTTTGAACATATTTGTAATTTCAGTTTACTTATATTAATAGGGGTGCACAAATTTAGGCGCCAGTGGGTAGTCTCTCACCACTAAAATTTAATAGTTTTCTTCCTTGAAATTTTAATAGCATTCTAACAAGAATTATACACAAAATATTAGATGAAATAAAACTAAACTAGCAAAAGCCATGCTTTGTTTGGATTCGCGAAGTATTATGCTATCAGATAAATATTTGAAAGTAATAATATATTTTTTCAATTTCTTTTGCATTTTACTTTTGCATTAAGCAAAAATGTAATAAGTTTTGGGGCATTTTAATTTAAAAATGTAGTTCAACCAAATAACTATGAATTTCCTTAGATTCACTGGAAAAAAATACGACTTCTTTGCTACATCGTCACTCCACCGCTTGTATAGAAAACGGTTACTTCAGGCTAACATGGAACATTCTCAGTGACCAAAAGAGTGATATTCTATAAAAGCGGGGGAGTGGCGATGCAGCAAAATAGTCATATTTTTTACAGTGTTGTTTATTTATGATATAAGACTGGTATAAATAAAAATATTTTCGAAGTAGAACTATACAAAATATTAATTAATTTTATTTGTTTACAATTCTTTTATTGCCACTCCACAAAAACATATAAATAAAAATATTTTCGAAGTAGAATTATACAAAATATTAATTAATTTTATTTGTTTACAATTCTTTTATTGTCACTTCACAAAAACATATTATAATTCTTTTAAAATTCATAAATATCGCCTGCTTAAATGATTTCACAAATAAAGAATAAATTGTGTATTTGAATTCCTAACACAGAAAAATACTTTTATAATTGAATGTTAATAAGAGAATTTTCACAAATTTTAATTCATTAAAAATATGCTATAATTGCTCTAAAAAAAAGTATTTTATAAATTTTATAAGAGAAATCATGAAACTAAGTTAAAAGGAATGAGCATAGTTTGAAAATCTGAAAGCAGTTTTTGAGATATTTTGTCAGAATAATGAAAATATATTTTATTTGTATATTTATTTAATGATGATTCTAGCTATAATCACTGACCCCATGGTTTAAGTTTTTCTTCTGAAAATGTACATGTTTCACGTTTTATTTGAAAAAATGCGTTCGTAATGGAAAAGCATGTAAAATAAATTAATTAAAGTAATAATTCATTGAAAAGTATTTCTATAAAAAAAATAATATTCTGCAAATCTACAGATCATAATTTATATTTGTGTTTAATTTCAAGTCAAAATACTGCACAGTTTTTTTGTAAAGTGTACGACAAAGTGTCATTTGAGTGGGCTAGTAGAGGATTCGCTTCGCTCATCCTAATAAATTTAGCGGTAAGAGACTGCCTACCGGCGACTAGATTTTTTGCATCCCTGTATATTCTTTGCTAATTTTTGATTTTGGTTGGAGTTTATTTCCATTTTGTCAGTAACTAGTATTAGCAATCCATGTGAGTTTCCAATATGGCACTGCCAAGGATTCCCAAGTATGGGTATAATACCATATTCGGACCTCCTTTTTTTTCTTTTTCGTGTATTACCTATTTATTTTATCTTTACATATTGTTATGGATTTCGTAAATAGTTTGTGTTTGTGTTCAAAAATAATGTAAATAGTTTAACTAAGCTCTATTTATAAGCTAATAATAGTTTCGTTGCATTAAAATATCAACTTGTTGATTTTCTGCAAGCAAGTGAACGCTATTGGATTATGGAAGTCTGTGGGAATTTGGTGAAATATTAGAGATAGTGCCAATTTGACGACATTTGGCTATCGATCTCTGAAACATTAATTTCAGGAAAACTTCAAGCAAAAATTTATTTTTAAAGGCCGAGAAGAAAATGACTGGAAAATACGCCGAAAAGCTAGTATTGAAACATCTGATAATAGTCTCGATGAGGTTGACCTTTCTCTGATCGACACAGATTCTGACATGGACCCAGAATTGTTCAGTGTAACAGAAGATGTTGAGTATCCCCATTGTGCATCAAAATTCTCTGGTGATTGTATGGGAGAAAAGTCGGCTTTCATACGACGTCTTTCTTTGCATTCGGTTTTTTCCATATAAGATAATTTGCATCAACCCATTTTGTAGCTTTTTTACTTTCTTCTTTATTAACAAATACATTTTGATATCCCACTCAAATAAAAATTCTTGTAAATGTAAAAAATTGCGCAAAAACAAAGGACTAATTATCATTTTTGAACCAATCTTTAAAAAAAAAAAGTAAAAATAAAATGCGGTGTTTTTTCTGTTATTATTATTTTTTTAATATTTATATCGCAGAGAATATAATGCACTTTATTTGAAAAGAAACACAAATCTGTTGGATTGTTCAAAAATTGTCATAGCAAAACAGTTTAAAAATAATAATTACGATTACGAGATGGTTGAGTTTAAAGTAAAAGTAATGAGCCTTCCCACCTATCGCTGGTCTAAACGGCTCAATGTTTATAGCTCGTACGACCATAAATTCCAACATTTCCCTTATTAAACCAATTCAAGACATTCTTAAAAGATTCAGACGTAATAAAAACAACAGTAATAAACACATTTTCCCCCGTCATTTCAAACATTTCGGATTCTTTTACACATTATAAAAGACTGTAAAATTACTTTTCCAGCAATAATAGAACAAATACAGTGAAAAAAAAAAAAAAAAAAAAAATACAAAATCTCTCAAAGAATGATTTTTCATGAATATGGGCACATATCGAAGTTTATTTTTCCCCTTTCTTTTCCCGAAAGGCACAACTTGTCTCATTCGAGTGATATCCTCCTGCCAGTTATTTTCCCCCTTCTTCAGGGGGTCAGGACACATTTTAAAATAAATTTTATTTATTGAGCTAAAATTTTTAATTTCTTTTTGTGATGGTTAACCATATTATTTCCACACAAAATCACATAAAACGTCTCGAATTATTAAAAAAAAAAAAAAAAAAAAAAAAAAAAAAAAAAAAAAGACGATTTATTAAAAAAGTTGAGTAATTTATAACTCAAATATTTGTAGAATTTAAAATTCTTTTTACGTTTAAATAAACTGAAATACCTAAATTTTAATTTAGCATTTTTTAAAATATTGTTTTAACTAAAAATATTTAAAGCAAAAATTATTATGTAACTTAAAAAAAAAAAAAAAAAAAAAAAAAAATTATTTTCCAAAGTAAATATAAAAAAGAAAAATGCTAAGTCAAAATTGAAGTAAATTGATAAAAGAAAAAGACATTTCCAAGTTTGAAGCAGTTATCTTTAAGGGTTCTTGAGTTATAGCAATTTAAATCTGAGAAATGGTGAAAAAAACCATCACGAAGAAAAACATATTTCCACAAGAACTCATTTCCATGACAACCATTGCTTGAAATCTAGATTTTGAAAACAAACCAAACCAAAAAAATAATATTTTCCGTTTAATTTTATTATTATTATTATTGTAAGAAAATGTGAAGATTTTTGTGTCCTGGATCCTCTTAAAACATTTTTGCCTAGTGTGCTATTTTTGATACACTTTGAATTTTAGTAAATTTGCATTATTTTATTTGTTACCGAGAAAAGGAGCATAAGATGGATATTTATTCGCTTAAATGAAGATTTTTTTCCCCGGTGTTTATAGATGTTATTTTTTAAAGATGGTGAAATGTAAAATGTGAGTTTATTTGTAATTTTTTCTATCTAGAATCTAGATAAATAACCCATAATCTTATCATGAAAGTTTTTTTTTTAATTTTTTTAATTTTTTTTTTTTTTTTTTTTTTTTTTTTAAATACATATATTTTTTAAGATTGTGAAACTATATGATGACGTATAACTATACGATGAAGATGATCTATATTTGACAAGTCTATCTTTTATGGATTTTTGTAATTTTACAAAACAGAATGCATCAGGCACGAAAAAGCATATTTTTATGAGGCATTTATGCGACAGTTATTTACATAAAATCCTTTTCAAAACGATTATGTGTCTAATTATTTTTAAGACTCAAATACGATTATTCTTAGTTTATTACTAATCATACTTACAATACTATTAGTTTCTGTAAAAAAAATATATATGTACTTTTTAATAGTTAATAAAAATTCTTATTGTAGTATATAACCAGAGTTGGGCAAAATACATCGAAAAATCATTTTCGATACAAAATACAAAATACATTAGTTTTAGAACCTAAAATACAAAATACTTTTCGAATTGAAAAAGTTCAAAATACAAAATACATGTATTTTCAAAATACATTTAAAATACAAAATACATTTGAAAAATTAAAAAAAAAATGTGTTTAAGGTAAGAGGTTTGAACGAGCCGTGTCCAGCACAGTTAGCTGGCCAATTTTAATACATGACACTTGGGTCGGGCCTGACCGGACCAGTTTTTCAGTCATTCCGGGCATGCTTGGGCCGGATAACAGATTTATTTTTTAAGGATAGACTCAGATGGGCCTCGTCATCACTCTTTCGAATCCCGGGCTTCACTTTTTTCTGCAGATTCGGGCCGGGCCTGACTTATTTCTTCCAGACCGGACCAGGATTGAACTCTCTTCTTCCTAGAGCACTAGTTGCACTAGTCAAAAATATTAGCATAGAGCTACGATCCAGCTCGTACGAAAATCATTGACTCATCCTGTCTCGGCCGGCCTATGGGAAAAATCAGTAAAATCTGGCCCGACCCAACAAATTAAAAAAAAAAATGTACGTATTTTTTAAATTGTTATAATTTTACCATTAAAAATTTTATTTTTTATTAATAGTAAATATATTTGTAAATTAAAAAAAAAAAAACTTTGAAAATGAATATGTCTGTAAATCCCGTCTTAAACGGGAAATGTATCTATTCATGCAAAATAAATTTAATAACAAGAAAAACGAATATGATACATTTAGTACAAACTGTGTTTTTGTTAAGAAATACACCTGTCTATAGTGTATTTTTCCTCCTATATCCTGTGCGAATCCGTCTTAGAAGATTTTAATGTATAGCATTTTTCAGACCCCAGAATGCCATTTTCCAAGGCATAGAATGATATTAAGGCTGCTCTCATCTGTTCTGCTCAACAAGTGCAAAGGGCTTTGCACATTTACAAATTCCTTTTTTAACGGAACTATAAAAAATTGAAAGGCCTGGTTATGGAAGCGATTTGGAATCGAATTGAATTTTACATTTTTGATTAATAAATTATCTATTGATCTATAAGTGATTTCGCTCATGTGACATGCACGATTTTCGCCCCAGTTTGAGTGGTTATTCTTCTTTCTCTTGGAAATTCGGTTCAAAACGCCCACTATGAAACTGTTTTCTGAAATATCTATTGTGTTTGCAAAAATGGGAAAATGAGTGCGATTAGATAATTTCTGAACAACACCTGCTTCTTTCAACCATTTCCAAACAAAAATAAATTGGAACATATGTCATAAAGTTGGTCTTTTACATTTAAGAACAGCCTTAATTATCACAAAAATGTTTGGATAAAAATAAAAATTAATTTCAAAATTAAATATCGCAGTCCAAATTGCTTTTAAAAAAAAGTCTATAAACATGAAAAAAATGAAATAAGTATTTTTGATCAGAATTATAAGAGAATTTTAAACACATAGACACAGAAATTTATGTTTTCTGTAAATTTAGTCGATCCGACTTAATTAAGGTTTTGCACGAATAAAGCTTGGCCGAACTTTTAGTTGTTATATCGAGCCGGGCTAATTCTGGGATTTTACATTTTGTATCGGACTGTGTAATATGTTTTTTCTACGTATTGAAACTTTATAGTGGGCCAGGAAAAAATTTTTGTTTTATGTCGGAATGGGCAAAGCAACTGTTAGGTGTTTTTACAACACTAGTTAAATTGTTTCAAATCATAAATTATCAAAGTAAAGAAGCAAAAGAAAACAAATCAATCTATTTCAGAATACGCTTTATAAAATAAACGAAGAATGCTTAGAGGTAAATTGTTAAAATGAATACAAAAATATAAAATTTTTCTTGGGTATAATTCAGCTTCATTTTAAGCATAGGAGTAAAGTGTTATCAAAACAGTATATAAATTAAAATTATGTTTGGAAATTACAATTGGCCTTCAAAAGAAAAAAAACCTTAAATTGAGAATTACTTAGCTTTGTTTTGGAGAATTTATGATTAACCCATTTTAGGCCAAGCACAGAAATTTTATAAAATGTAGCATTATTTTTATTGAAATATGCTTAAATTACATACATTAAGACACAAAAAAAGATTCGTGCATGAAAAATAATATTTTATATAAGAAATAATATTTTATATAATAATATAAAATATTATTTCTTATAATGAATAATATGAATATGAATAATATTTTTATGACTTTTGTTTTATTCTTATTTCATATACAGAATTTGCAACTTTAATCTATTTTAAAAACATATAATTCATTTCAATTGGAATAATAATATATTTTTAAAAAGTCGAATTTGTCAAAGGCGTTTCAAATTAAAACTCTAGCGTATTTTGAAAATTTTTTAAGAGAAAGTGTTTACTCCAATTGAATTACTAATGTTTCATGGATGTCTTCAAAAGCCTTAAAAAATAGAAGAAAAATAAAATTCTTGAAAAAAATGTGTCAGAGTGTTAAAAAAAAATATTTATCGAAATGTTTCGTATACGAACCTTTGGCCGAAAATGGGTTAAGGATCGACAAAGCATGTTTTTAAGGCCGAAACCGAATTTCGGTGATTGGCAGTAATAATTAATAATAATAATACATAACAGAATATGAAGTTTGATGACATTTAGTGCATTAGTTCTTGCTAAAATCCTGCAAATCCTGGAAAAAGTAGCATAGCAGAGCCACTTGTCGTAACACTGTAAAAAAAAAAAAAAAAAAAAAAAAAAAAAATCTGTTAAGGTACTAAATATTTTCTAGGAAACTGGGATTCCAAGAACTTTTCATGTAACGACAACAGGAAAAATTCATGTAACCGATTCTGAAACTTGATTTTTTGCTGTTACAGTTACAGGATAAGTTCTTGGAATCCCAGTTTCCTAGAAAAAGTTTAGTACCTTTACATATTTTTTTTACAGTGTACGATTCGCACCAACACTTATTTAGCCACGACTTATATTTACGTCCAACTAAATCTGAAATTTGTTGAAAATCCGTGTATTACTACTTGAGGTAGAGTTAGTGCAGAAATCGTGAAAATTGTAACATAGCAGCGTCACCACTGTAGCGCAATTCACACCAAAACATAATCTGGCACAACTTATGTCAACGTCTAAACTGAATCTAAAATTTGATGAAAATCCGAACATTAGTTCTTGAGACAGAGTTTCTGCGGAAATCGTGAAAGAAACAGCATAGAAAGGTCAGCTTTTGGAAGAGTTACACCATTACCTAATGTCTAAAATAACTTATTTAAATGTCTAATTGAATATAAAGTTTTATTAAATTCTGTGCATTAATTATTAAGGTAGAGCGCCCACAAAATTTGCATCATACACTGATAAATTCACAAATAAACATTTCCTAAAAACAGTCAGTGTTCAGGATCATCAAAAATATAAATCCGCCGAAAACCGGAACTCGAATTTTTACACGAATTCAGTACTTTTTTCTTGTAAAGATACAGAAAAGTAAAAAAAGTGGGTGATTAAAAATCGAAGTTTCAGTTCAATAGTTAACCTAAGACATATACATAAACACATATATGAAAAGAATTGTATAGCCTCTTAATTTAAAAGTTAGTTAGGTATATAACTACCCGCGCTCGGAGCGACCACCCCTTTCATCCCCCCCCCCTCCTTTCTCATGGCGCTGTCAAAAATACTTTAAATATTCATAATGTAATTTTTCATCATTTATATTGTAAAGATGCATTTAAACATAAGCAAGCTATATTTGTAATAATGATTGCAAATTAAAAATTGCTATTTCTATTTAAACATGAATACACTGCTTTTTCTGAAAGAATAATTTATTTCTATTTGTTTTTGATTAATCTGCAAGTTAAATGTTAAACATTTTTAAAATATCTGAAACATTGATATCGGTTGATACATAAATAATGTCGGGATACTTACAATACGTAAATAACTACACAGTTAATAATGTATAAATTTTTATGCTTATAAATCTGTACAAAATACAAAATAATGTTTCCATTTAGTCCAGGCATTTGGTAAAAAATAAATGCAAGTTTTGGTGTAGTTTTGATTTTTGGTTCCCTTTATATTTTTTGGGTCACTGAATACGAATCTGGAATTATCCAACAAAATTTCTCCCCGGAAACACGTTTTTTTGGCAAAAAACGTGTAAAAAACGTGGCTTTTTTTCGTTTTTTCTAAATAACTTCAAGATTATGCATTTTACATAAAAGTCATCAATACATAAATTAAAGAGCATAAAATTTCCAACATTTTATGTATTTAAAGTTTTTTTCTATGATCAATGGTTTAGCTGTGAGAGAGCCGCAAAAATGGGTGCGAAAAGCAAAAAATCCTGAAAAACGTGAATTACAGCACCGTGTGTCGATGAAACATGAAAAACAACCATTTTACGCAAATTTTCGCCACTTAATAATACTAAATATATTTCTATTGACTATATTTTATTAATATGATGTTCATCGTTTCTTTCATAACTAAAAAATAAATAAAAATGAGTATATCTGTGATCAATATCTTCATTTGCTGTTACAAAATAATAATAGTAATAATTTCTTAATTTGACTTTTAAATAAAGTAAATAAAACAACTAAAACAGGCTTTAATTGATCCTATCTGCACTTTCCCTCTTGATTGAAGGGGTAAAAGTGTGAAATAACGTTGGTCAAGCGCCCACCTGCACATCCCATGTCCACGTTCAGTAGAATACTAAACCCCTCCCCCTTCCCCGCTAGTCTCGCCTCTGTTAGAAATATGCGTCGCACAGATCACTAGCTTATTCAGGAGGACACATTCCTCTCAGTTTCCATATGCAACTGCTTACTTATAATTTAGTAATTCACTGTTTGTATCTTCGTGAATATAGTGAACAGCTAAAGTGATTTTGCGCGACGTCGCTGTGTTTTATTTGTGACTCTCCTTTAGAAGAGGGGCCGTCAGTGAAAGTTAGTCGAGGTATTGCAACGTTAATCAAGGCAAATACAGAAAGAAAGGATGTAAAGGCAGTTTTCCTAAAGGGGAAAACCTCAGTAGATACACATGTTAAGTGTAGAAAAGCATACATAAATGAACGGATGATTACTGCTTATGTGAAGACAGTTGAGGAGCAAAGTGAGCTCTTCTCAAATTTTAACATCATCAACTCTTCAGTTTAATTTTCGAACTAATTGTTTTATATGTGGAGTGTGCATTTCGGAAGAGTTCATTGCAACACAAGCGAAAAATCCACCTAGCGAACACAATACATTATACAGTCTACAGTGTGCGACAAATGGGAGTACAATTCTGAAAGCAGCAAGAGCTCGCAATGATGATTATGGGCAGGCTATAATTCAGCGCATCGAACCAGTGAATGATTTGATCGCAGCAGATGCTCAATACCACATCAAATGTTTTAAATCTATTTTTAGGAGGCCGAAGGTCCAAGAACAGAAGAAACGTGGTTCGTTTGCCGAGGCAATCGACAGAGTAATGCAAAGCACATACGATTACCTTGAAAATCATGATGACGAGTGTCAATTCTCCATGGAAGAGCTAATGAAACAGGTTACAGGGAGTTATCAACCTAATATGAGAACTATAAAATTTAACCTCACTGAGAGATATAAAGACGACATACTGATCACAAAGAATCAGAAAAAAAGTATTGTGTGTTTCAAGAATATAGGAGGGAAGATACTGACTAATGCATGGTATCCGCAAACATGTAAATCTGATCGAGATGAGAGACTGCGAGTGCTTGAAGTAGCAGCAAAAATTATTTGCGAAGATATCAGATAGAAGATTTGCTTCGGGAAACTGCAAAAACATCGCAGTTGTGTGTCAAGACGAAGAGGATGAACTAGACTTTGAAACCGATCTGGAAATGGATTGCCCACACAATGAATCAGAGGACCCAATGGAAGGGGAAATAGTTATGTCGCACGGTATCAAATATTTACTATTAAAAAAACTTATTTATAATATTGATAGTTATAAAAACACCCACTAATTCCATTCGTCTATTTTCTATTTTGTAGATGTCGGTGAAAAGCAGGGATCCTCAAATAAAGAAAGCGAAAACAGAACTTTGTTTTTTAAGTAAATGTACTTACTAATGTACATAATTTTTTATTATTAAATAATAATTCATAATGAGTCGTCGTTTTTATTGTTAGCAACTTCATTGTAAAACATAGTCGATCATAATATCTTCAGTATCATTTAAAGTCAATCTTTGCTAAAAAATGGTCATTTTTCATGTTAAATCTATGTGTACAGAGCCATAATTCGTATTTTCTGCATTTTTTTTAATTTTCACACCCACATTTTTAACTTCTAGAACTTTAAGAACTGGAATCCGTGTCAGCTTTTATATGTTAAAGCCTGTTTTATTTATTTTATTTACATTATTTAAAAGTAAATTAAGAAATTATTACTACTATTATTTTGTAATAGCAAATGAAGATTTTGATCACAAATATGCTCATTTTTATTTATTTTTTAGTTATGAAAGAAACAATGAACATCATATTAATAAAATATAGTCAATAATAATATATTTAGTATTATTAAGTGGAAAAAAATGCGTAAAATGGTTGTTTTTCATGTTTCATCGACGTACGGTGCTGTAATTCACGTTTTTCAGAATTTTCTGCTTTTCACACCCATTTTTGCGGCTCTCTCACGGCTAAACCATTGATTAGAGAAAAAACTTTAAATACATAAAATGTGGGAAATTTTGTGTTCTTTAATTTATGTATTGATGACTTTTATGTAAAATGCATAATTTTGAAGTTATTTAGAAAAAACGAAAAAAAAGCCACGTTTTTTACACGTTTTTTGCCAAAAAAACGTGTTTCCGGGAGAAATTTTGTTGGATAATGCCAGATTCGTGTTCAGCGACCCAAAAAACATAAAGAGAATCAAAAATCAAAACTACACCAAAACTTGCATTTATTTGTCCTTTTTGAGCACGTAATGCCTGGACTAATTAATATTTTGTAAACTTTAGTCTAAACAAATACATTCACTTGCTAAAAAATTATTGAAAATCATAAATATTCTTCTAAAGGGGGGAGAATTTTGTAATTAACCAAATTAACATTCTCATCGATATTAAAACTTTCTTCTGTAAAAATTTCGTTTACAATCGAAACTCAAAAGAATCAAACTTCCGTTTCGTACAGCAGTTTTCGTTTTGGTCCGACACAACTTTATATTTTCATTGTGCTATTTTATTTTAAACACAAAATGAAACATAAAATCTGTAAAAACAAAATAATTGCGAAGTCACGCTAGATAAACATGTATCTCTAGTAAGGACAGGTCTATAATCAAAAATCCACTTTTTGATATACTCAATCGTAAATACAATAATGAAAATCTGAACTGTATCAATAAACAGAGCTACTTACATATAAATTCGCTCACAAATGAATATCACGGATGACTTAAAATTTACCCTATTTTTGATGAAATGGATACAAAAGGACTAGAAAAATGTTTTGATCAATGTATAACGGAACAAAATTAAAAATCTTACCATTAAATGCGTTTTAAAGGTGATTGTTGCTACACTGTAAAAAAAAAAAAAATCTGTAAAGGTACTAAACTTTTTCTAGGAAACTGGGATTTCAAGAACTTGTCCTGTAACTGTAATAACAAAAATTCAAGTTTCAGAATCGGTTACATGAATTTTTCCTATTGTCGTTACATGAAAAGTTCTTGGAATCCCAGTTTCCTAGAAAATATTTAGTACCTTAACAGATTTTTTTTTACAGTGTACAAAAATTCCACTTATAATGATAGATCTTGTTTTACACATTTTCATGCTACTTTGTCATACTACAACTGCCGTTATTATCAACAGAAATTATTTTTAAAAAATCCCATATAGTATAGTGCAACGTGTTCTGGCGCAATTCAGTAATTCCATTGATACATTATCATTTGAAGCTGAAAAAAAACAGCCATTCTTTCTCGAGACAAACATTAAATTACGTTTCCTTCCACTATTACATTACTTTTTTTTTATGGTTCTTTAAAATCACTAGACACAGCAAAAATATCAGTAATTCTTCCTGTTTATCACGCAGTAGTTTTTGTTGTGCTCATATCAACGTTATAATTATAAAACCTAGAACTTTAGAATTGTAACAATTCAGCAAAAATGACTAAGTAATGCAGAAACATTCATTCTAATCCTTATCGTATCAGTAGCTCTAAAGTATGTTTGCATTAACTTTGAGAAACGAACCCTATAAGACAAAACAAAGCAGACAGGCTCGTTTTATTATTTTATGAATTTTACATCTGCGGCTTTAACGGAGCAGCTGGAATCCTACATAAATGTATTTTGAATATGAAATGTATTTTCAAAATACAAAATACTTAAAAAAATCATTTCAAAATACATTACCAAAATACTTTCGTTTAGTCAGGTTAAAATACAAAATACAAATGTATTTTGAAAATGTATTTTAAATACATGTATTTTCGATACTGCCCATCTCTGTATATAACATACAATTTAAAAACTTATTTTATATAAATTTCGACAAAAAATATAATTACAGTGCACACTGCATTATTATAAATATCATGCATATTTCCATAATCAGTATGCTTAAATTTTATCAAATAAACACAAACATTTTTTACCTAATTTTTTGAGTATTTGTTTAGTTCATTTTGCGATATTGTAAAATGATTTCATCAACAAAATTGACAAATAAATAAATAAATAAAAAAATTAGAAATGGATCTTTTGGTGAGAGTTTTCAAAATGTTTCTATTGTTTTATTTGAAGATGCAATATTTTAACTTTATTTCGATACTTGTACTAGAAGGAGGAGTCCTGGCTTATTTAATACAGAGAAAGTAATGAGCCAAATATCCGAATTGGTTAGGAAAAAAGTAAATAATGCTTCTATGCACTCTTTTCGTACGATTTTTACAAAAACTAGCGGATTCTGCCCCCTACGAGATACGCTCGTCAATCCCCGCTGAGACACTACAAACTCTAAAATCACGCTAATATGATCAGTTTTTTTAAAAGATTGCAAAACATTGAACTATTATACATATATATTTTATGTGACCGGTCCTTCTATAAACAAGTTTCTATTCCTTCCCTTTGATTGGGAGAATTTTAAGGTCTACTGGCTATTTACCTGCTAAACATTTACATTAAAAAAAATAAATGCAGTCTACATACCGGGAACTTCCAATGCATAAAAAAAATTTTAAATGTGTAAATTCTTATGTATAATTTTTGCTCTAATAAAACTTTTTTAATGGAACAATTTTGACCAACTTTAGCATTTAATATCTCTTAAAACAATTCTTGAATTTGAAAACTGAATGCATCCGTGTGTTTCTCAAATATTTCTCTATAATATTATAATTTTTCAAATTTTGTGTGCAGTAGTTTTCTTAATATCAGCAAAGAAATTCCCTAGATAAAAAAAAAAAAAAAAAAAAAAAAAAAAAAATCATTATTATCGGCAGTGACAGCGCAAGTTATTATTATTTTTTTTGGATAGATTACATAAAAGCACCAATGAACATTAATAGAAAATTCAATATTAATTTTATAGATAAGAAATGTTTAAATGGGATTACAGGAAAATCAATTTTTCCGTTATTTCCATGTTCGGTAAGCTTTATTACACAAAATGTTTTTAACTTATTTCAGTGAAATTGTCTCAGAATGCTCACTATGTAAATTTCCCGCGTTCTGAATAAGAATCTAAGCTCCACGAGTGTAGAAAATGTTTTTACTTCCAACATTCCCCCCTCTCCCCCCAAATTTTACAATATTGTTATAAACTTACATAAATTGTAATTTATCGCAGGTATTTTTTTTTTTAATTTTTTTAACTAATGAGTGAGTGAGTATATGCGGTACACATTATTCTGAACCATATGGATCTTTTTATTTGTAATGAAAATTTTTCTTTCTTTGAGAATTATGCAATTCATTATTAAAGTTTAAATAAAATTTATACTTTTCTGCAAAATCCCCCACCCCCCAATCCAAGATCGTTGGATCAGACATATTCTGCATCCCTGCTAAGCTCTATGTAATAATGAAGTTTTTTTAATAGGTAGTCGAATTAAAATATGGTAATCTCTCTATTCTTAAAAAAATGAATTTGCCCGGGATTTGTCATACTCTATAATATACTTTATAATCAATTCCGAACACGCCATGGGAAATATGCTTAACATATATTGACTGCAAGGAAATTCGAGTATATTTAGGCGAGTTAGAGCGTGGGCAGACAGATGGTCAAACAAACCGAATTCAAACACTTTTCAAATATGTTGAAAAGTTTTAAAAAGTAAAAATAACAGTCTAACTGTATGGGTTTCATTTTCTTTTTCATCAGCCCATATATTGGCACTAGGTGAAAAAGTAAATCATTATTTTAAACTAGGCGTTGAAATCAAAGCTACACAGGATAAGGGACGCAACAAATAGTGATTTGTGGGCCAAATACTGAATATTCTGCCAAACTTTAAAGTTGAATATCAATAGTGCATGTTGATTACACTTTGACCACAAATATTCGGTTTAGGTATTCGGCTAAAGAAATATTCGGCAAGAGGACCGAATATCGAATAGAGACTTCATACACGTTACATTCCTATACACACGGATTTATAATAATTATACGAAATAAAATATTTAATTGTCTACATTAAAAAAATCCATCTAAAAAAATCAAATATTTTTAAAAAGTACATAATAATAATAATAATAATAAACATGCAATAAGCTATGAAATTATTTTTAAAAGGCTGAGTGAGTTTTATTCGGCTATCATCAGGGACAGGAGGCGATTTTTTTTATTTTAGTATTCATAAAGTCAATAAAAAAAGATCTTTTTTCCTCCATATTATTGAATAAAAAGGGATGATTGTAACAAAATATCGACAGTCGATACTACATTTAAACCGTGAAAATAAAGAAAGGGATGGGTGGAATTCGCCTAGAAATATTTATTTGAACAAAATAAAATGTAATACGCCTCGAATTATCATTAGATTCTAAAAAATACCATTTTTGCTTTTTATATTTCCACTAAAATTACTAGAATAAGTTTTTATTTTTAAAGCTAAAAAATTATAATATCATTTCTATTTCTAATAAGGAGGAAAATTCCTAAAGCATCCTTGAGCTCTGTTTTTGTTACATATTTCACTTTTCCAAGTAATATATTTTAAGAAAAGACTTATTAAGTGGTAATTTCTTTTCTTTTCTTTTTTTTTCTAAACTTTTTTTTATCCATTATAATGCAGAGAAAGAGATCATTACTAGAGAAACAAAAATTCCACACCATAAGAATCAGCATACCCCTAGAGGCATTTAACAAAGCCTCCAAAAAGACAGTGTAGAAAAAAGAAAAAAAAAAAAAAAATGGAGGAGGAGGAGGATTGGTTATGTCTATGCAGCCGATAAAATGTACGGCCGTTAGAAAAGATACGGGGGAGCCGAAAATGCGAATTATTGCTTTCCCACACAAAATTCTAAATTGCGGTCAGAATCACCAATACTAGGAAAAATTAAAAGGGAATATGTATATCTATCTATATGAGTGGCGTTTTCGCGCGCGTAAACGGAGGCGTTGGCAGCATGCCAAGCGCGATCGATCCACACTGCGGTGGCGGAGCTCATTTCCCTCCTAGTACGGGGAGGGGGCCAGGAAAAGGGCCCGAAAAGAACCGACGACATACACACACGCAACATTTTTGAAACTAGACGTTGGGACCTGAGAAGTTCGGTTCCGGAGCAACCAATTATAGTGAACCAACTGAGAGGCTTCGCCATCATTTCGAAATATAGAATCCAACTTCTTATTTAGAGTTCAAGATTTCGAGTCTGTATTTAGATCTTTTTGCTTGAATCATCCGCGCAAGGCAAATTTCAAAAAGATAACATAAAAAACAGTAAAGAAATTTAACAATTAAAAATATTGAACACACACAAGTTTCTACCACCATTTCTCAGAACTTGGAAAATTTTATAATTTCTTTTTTCATCAGGGGGCTCCAGCTCCAGTCCTCCTCCCTCTCGACAGCTTCATTAAAGATCACTTCTCGTTGGAGAAGGCCGTAGAAAAACCAAACTAAACATTGTAATAGCCTCCACGGGGAAAAATTCTTAATTCCTCTTTCATATAGCATTTATTATTCAAAATCCCTTGTAAATAATATTTTTTTTCAAACTCAAAAAAAAAAAAAAAAAAAAAGCAAAAATTAATTAAATTTTAAAATTAATTGTGTAAAAGAAAAAAAAAAGTTTATATTTTATCTAAACCCCAAAATTATTACATAATCATCCCCTCCCCCTCTCTATATCCTACTGTTGGCGAAAACTTGGCGAAGCTTTATCAATATCGGATTCTGATTGGTGCTTGTGAGCCGAGCTACAGAGCTGGCAATCTCTGGTAGATTTTTGAAAAGAAAAGGCGCCGGAACAGGAGGATAGAATAGGTGTAGTGTACCTTCGGTTCTCTCTTACCAGGAGCGCACACGATGGGTCAAGGATTGTGTGTAGTAAAAGTGCTGCTTAGCGGAGAAACACTTCCTCTCGCGCGGTATCAGGATATCTTCAGAGACTGACGTACAAGACTTTCGAGTGGCTAAAGGAAAGTGTATGGATACTTGTGATGGGGATTTTGTTCGAGGAACTTTCCGAAGCGAAGCAAACAAGTGTCAAGATAAGGAGAAGCTTAAATATTGCAACACGGAGCGCCAGGATGCACATTTATTGTCCAGGAATTTCAGGAAATGCATTAATAATAATTACATAAGCATGGTCATATCGTAAAAAAGAAAGGGGAGGGGGAAACAAGTTATTTCTTTTTAGAATACTTTATACAAATACATTTACTAACATTTGTTTCTCGGGCAGTATTGTGCGGAAACCGGTTGTTTGGCTCAATCAAACAACAACAAAATAAAATGGCAATAAAAATTGACTAAAACAAATTAATTGAATTAATCTTAATTACAACCTAGTAAAATTTTAAGGGGTAAAATGCAGACCACTTAGCGTTGTGAAAAAGTAGCCAACTTGTAGGATTGAAAGTTTTGCACAACTGACTAGGGTACACAAATTAGCTTCAAACTAAAACGCTAAAAATTAAAATTTTTTAATGTTACAGTGACAACTTTGATGATGATGATAATAATAATAGTAATAACAACAAGTAGTATGTTGGGGCCACCACAAAACTTCCTTTTATATCGATTAAATCGTCTTCAACCAAAATGAAATGACAATCAATTAGTTCTTGAGATATAACAGCGACATCTGTTTGGTGGTATACACCCAAATAAAATGAGGATCCATTTATACCAAGGTCTAACTCAATTCGAAGTTTGATTAAATTCCGAACATTAATTTTTCATATAGAGCTACCCGGATCCCGTGAAAAATATAGCAGAGCAGCGTAAATAGTTGGAAAATATACACTTAATCCTAATTAGCACCAATTCATATCAAAGTCTAACTGAATCGGAAGTTAGCTTAAATTCCGTGTTCATGAGTTCTTGAGACAGAGCACCAAAATATTCAGATCAAATACACATAGGCAAGTATAAACAGTCAAATCGTGTTCAAAAACTTACAAAACATATAAATCTGTCGAAAACTGAAAGTTGAAATTTTTTAGAATCCAATACTTTTTTCTTCTAGCATAGGTAAAAATAAACACGACGAAAAAATTCATAGAAATAGCGATAGAAACAAGCTTCTCAATAAGATCCTAGAGATTTTTAATCGCTATAACTTTCTCGCAGCGATGTAGTCATGAATTGAGTACGTTTATAAACATTTTTAAAATTCACTGCTCCCTCCCCCACCCCTCGCTAGATCAAAGGAACCAAATTGTTTAGATTTATGTACCACTAAATTGAAATTCATATTTTCGCCGTACAATTGTCGTCAAAGCTAATTCTAATATCTGAAGATGTATGAATACATATCTAAATTAATATTTATCTATTGGTATTTAAATAAAAAATAACTTTTTGTTTTAACTTAACACAAAGTCCATTTATTAAAAAATATAGCATTAAAGCATCAGTGTTTGTTAACTTCAACAGTAACCGGAAATTCTGAATAAAGACAAATTATTAATTAATAAGGTTGTAAAATATGCAATATTATATAATTTTTTATACGAAAATTATAATACCTAGGAATATAAAATAAATCTGATAAAATATTTGCCTTCCGGCAAAAGTGGATTGTTCTTTATACACCGAGAAATAGCAGCACAGACTATCACCTCAGCGAGCTCACAGCTGAAATTCCAGAATTAGTTAGAACTTGATTCGCATATTAAAACACAATCGGTCTGCCAAGACATATCTTGCTGGAAAACACCTGGAAATCTGATTTTAGTGGTTCACAAGTAGGTTTACCGTTGTGTGTTTTCCCTGCTCCCAGTCTTCCATGTTTTTAAACTTTTAGGTGCAGAAAAACACGATGGCAAACCTACGAGTCAACCACTAAAAGCGGATTTTGGAGTGTTCGGCACTAATATATGATTTGGCAGGCCGATTGCGTTTTAACCAATTCTGGAATTTCAGCAGTGAACTCGATAAGGGGATTGTCTGAGCTGCGGCCTCCTAGTCTATTATATAAAATATAGTGTTGCATGGGGCAAATTAAAAAGATTTAGTTACGTACCAGAACTGGTATACTTAACACAATCTGAAAAACTCTGGTCTAGGTCATAGGGAGGGACTATAATGCGGGAAAAAAGTAGATTTTAACAGACATATATGAATTATATGCACTTAGCACGAATATTTTCTTTTAAATTCTATTTTTTTGCAGATATTATTTTGCATAGCATTGGGTGAAAAGATTCAGATGTCCAGATTCAAGAACAATGCCAGTGGTTTTCTCCTTCAAAACATCCAATTTGAAACTGCTTTTTCTTTTCCTGTAACAATGATAAATCAGTTTCAACATCTATCTGCATCGTTGTTTGTCAATTTCTGAATTTTTCAGTCATAAATTTACACATCGTGCGTCTAGATTTTTTTTTTTTTTTTTTTTTTTTTTGTTGTTTTGTTTTTTAAACCATTGGAGAGATACTGAGTTATTGAGAAAGCTCCTAAACATGTGTATAAAAATAATCGACTATATCGTAGAACAATGGCTATGAATTTTTCATAAATATGTGAATGAAAAAATCACTGTACAAAACAGCATAAAAATTAGGAACAAAGATAGCACGCTGCTATTTGAGGGTTTTAGATTAGAACTATTTTCTTGTATGCTAAAAAATGGAAAGTCAGAGAGATTGCTCGATAAATAGAAGAAAACAGTTTTGTGACATGATAAATGTTAAACGTGAGGGTGGAAAAAGAAAAGAAAGTCCAAATAACTATAATAAAAATATTTCTTTCAGTTATTTTAATGTCGCGCGAAGAACAGGACTATAGATAAGCGGTAGGCAACTCAACTTTTCTCAACAAAAAATTGCATTGCTTTTAACCAGGATTTTATTTGGTATCATCTTGTATCGCATTATTATTGACTTTGGCGAGGAATTCGTGTCCCTAGCGACCAATAAATTTGTAAGATTAAGTGCTTGTTCTGAAAAGCAGTCTTTAGTCTTAAATTTAAAATTAAATTAAAGCAATAGGTATGGTTAAAATATAACATATATGTTTAACAAATTCTTTGACAACTGGACTAGCAAATATACAATACATAGCAACACAAAATTCTACAATTTACTCAACATACATAAAAGCATGCACAGAAGCTGATAACAGTAATGTGAATGAAAGAAGATGTACATATAGAACATGTGTATACAGAATAGTACTATTCGAATTACTAACTGTACATTTTGTATAATTAAGAATGAAAATGACTTCATGCATGTTTCCGAAAAATAGCCACTTTGAACCAGAGAAAAAAATTGCAAAAAACGAAAGAAATATTTTTATTAATTTATTCCTAGAGCTATCTAGCGATATTTGACATCGGCAATTATTTGATGAAATATTGGTAATATTCAGCGAGATATCTTAAATATTCGACCGCAATTCAGACAAGTATAAGGCTAACCGAATATTCGGCAAAAGGGCGAAATGGACCGAATAACGAATAGTTTCCGAATTTTTCGTGAAATCGCTATAAATATTGATGTTTCAATAGCCCACTCAATGGCAAATACGGTCCCTTTCCCTGTAAATCGTGTTTTTAAAGCAGAAAAATGCCATGACGAGGGAACACAGCATAAGATTTTCACAGTCTAAATTAATTCGTTATAAGCTTTATGGTCCTAGTCATAATATGTTTTGACTTTCAGTGATTCAAAACACATTTTTAATGAGAAAAGATGTTAAAATTTATTTTGTTAGATGAAGAATTTAAATGGTTTTGTAAAAAGAACATTTAAAAGTATTCATCACAACATTTGAAAGGGTTTAATTATTAAATTTTTTTGAAAAATATTTGAAAATTTACACTTTTTACTCAGTAATTTAAAAAAAAAGTATTAAACAAAAGAAACATTTTTGAATTTTTAATTAGACATTAAAAAGTGATTAAAAATTAGGGATGGGACGAATACTGATTTGGCCGAATAGCCGAATACCGAATATTCGGCCAAATTTTAGGCCGAATACCGAATATTCGGCCGGCCGAATAGTAAATTTTTTTTCCAATAAAGAAAATAAATTTTGATTATATATAATTTAAAAAATAGGAGCTCATTAATAATTATTACTCTTAAATGTGCTTTTAAATGTATTTTTAAATTTGAAAAACTTATTTTAACACAAAAAAATTGTGAAATTGCATTATATCCTTTATTCTAATGTACATCAAATTGATTTTCAATAAGTCAAGATGGGAAAATATTTCCATTAAAATATGAAGAATGTACTTCACTTTTACTATCAATTGATATTTCTTGCATCCAAAATCAATAATATTCTTAATCTCTCTCAGAACTCACAAGGACATATTTTCTGAAATAACCGTTAATGAAATAAATTTGATCATTTAGAGTTTGTGTCCCTAGTGATAAGCAAATTTGTAAGAATGAGACTGTTCTGAAATCAGATGCGAAGCTTTAAATTACAAATTACGTTAAAGCAAAAGGTTATGTTTAAAGTAGAATGCATATGTTAACAAAATCTTTGACATTTGAATTGACACATACAATATTCAACTTCAATATTCCACTTATGCAACAAGCATTAAAAGGATAAAGAGAAATTGATAACAACATGAAGGGAAGAAGATTAAATAAAAAATATATACATAATAATGTTACATATTTAAGTCCGTAATTATGCAAATAATTATTTAAAAGTGAAAACTATAGAATGAAAACATTATTTTGTTGAGTATTTAGAATTTATATTAAAATACTTATAAAACCATCTTCAAAAAGCAAGTTGTGTCATCTAATGTGTATCGAGTTTAATACCAGTTCTGCTTTCAGATGTACCATTGTATTTGAAATGGTGATATATTTAATTTTGAAAATGAATCTTCGTTAACACACCTAGTGAATAAGTTTTTTCATTTCTTACTGTATAGAAAATAAGTTTTGAATTTCATAAGAGCCTTTTTTATATGTGCATGGAATTTGCAGACATTAATAAATATTCAAGCATTTTAGAATAAGGCAGTGTCTTTATATCTTGAATTGTAATTATCATTTTCTAATGATGACATTTCCCATACAATTAAATCTCCAACTTTGGCAGCATTTTCTAGAATGTCACTAACTTTTATAGGAAATACAGAAAGGCTGTATATTTTTTAGTATCTGAATAACTCTATATTTTGTAAGTAAGAATGACTTCATAAATGAAGCAGCCAATTTGGATTAGGGAAAAAAAAAATGCAAGAATGGAATTCTTTAAATCCAAAATTTATTTGGCAAGATATCTTTCACTATTCGGCGAGATTTTAGCAATATTCGGCAAGATTCTCTAAATATTCGGCTACAGGTATTCGGCCGAAGTATTCGGTCAACAAGCCTTCAATATTCGGCCAACCGAATATTCGGCAAAAGGGCCGAATAGGCCGAATACCGAATAGTGGCCGAATATTCGTCCCATCCCTATTAAAAATAACAAATTTTGCTGTATTAGGCTATTTTATAGTATATCAAACTGGAAAATAATCTTTTTGCACATGAAGAGTTTGCACAACAATTCATCAGGTGCAGTATGAAATCTACAAATTTCAAATGAATATTTCCCAACTTTTCATTACCGCCCACCAAATTCCAAGCCATAATATATTCCTTACACCTTAATCCTGCTAAGGGTGGTGATATGCTTATGAAACTACTTACTTTTTAATTCCCAAATGCCCCCCTGGATTTTTATATAATTTTCTTCCGTTTATTATGCATATGAAAAATAACTTAATCCTATTGCCAAATAAATTTATAAATAAATTCCGGTGTCGTTCATTCATTTCAATAATTTCGCAATGGAAGTGTTTTATCCCTGAAAAAGTTAAGAAAAATAATATTCAAAATTTACATTTCTGTTTTTGATGACATTACTTAAGGTAAAAGAGTCCCACCTATGTTTAGTAGTTACTAAAAAAACATTTATTATTATTGAATATAATGATAAAAATGTTAATATTGAAATAAGTGTACAGTTTGAATACTTTATGCAAGCTAAAATTATTTAGTAGATTTTTAGACTTTTTTGGAGGTTAAAATAAATTTGGATCAGGGTTAGCTTTTGCCGGCAGAAAGTGGTTTTTGCCATGGTTGTGGCAGAAAATGGTTATAACCGATTTTGACCGGCATAAACTGGCATAAACACATTTCGTGACATATTCTGAGACTTCTTTAGTAGTATTAAATTCCTTAAGTACATTTTATTCAGGATAAATAATAAATAAGATATTGTGGATAGTTTTAATCAAAAATAAATTTGTTCTAGAAAAAAAATGATACAACTTTTCTTTTATTCAGAACAAATTAAGAAACAATCTGTGTTCAGAAAGATTAACAAAATTAATCCTATGCTATGAAATGCTCCATGAAAAAGTAATAATAGTACATTTGAGTGGTAATTTTGTTCTTTCAATATTGTAAAATAATTGCACATGACATTTCATTAAGTTTCTTTTCTCTTTCTGTTACTTTTTGTGTATTAACCTATATATTTTTACAAAAGCAATTTCTATTTGTATATAATAGCTAATCTTTAAGTTATTGCATTTTATTACTTATTTAAAAATACTTTAAAAATTGATTTGTTAAAATATCACATTTTTTTTGTAAATTTCTTTTTTTATTTTTAAATACAAATTTAACTGTAAAGTATAATAACATAAATCAATAGTTAAACTTGTATACCATCAGATTACCATTATGAAAACTTGTGTTTTTCAAATGAAAGAAAACTACTATTGTATATACAAAGTATATTTCATTTATATGATCATTTTGAAACTTTTTGCTACTTTGAATAACATTCATAATCTTTAGTTTTAATTTTTAATTTAACTGTTTATATACCATGTACAAGAGTTAATTATGAATCAATGCAATTAAAGTTTTTATTAGTATTATTTCTTAGTTCCTGTCACTTATTGCAAAAGATAATTTCTGCTATGCCTGTTTTAACCACCCCGGCAGAAACTGGCCAACTCTGATTTGGCGTGATTAACCCTTTAACGATCAAAGCATTTTCATTGCTAAGATGTTGAAATAAATGAATGACACCGGTAAAAGTGAACAAATATATTCTTAAATAAGAAAAAGTGATTTTTCACATACTTAATAAAATGGATTCTTTTAGATTGAAATTCCGGTGTCATTGTTGCATATCGGAATTAAAATTTTCTGGTTTCGTAGAGAAACCAATGAACGTTAAAGGGTTAAAATTAAGTCAGAGAAGCAGCGGGTATGTTTATAGCAGAATTCAATCTATTTTATGACCACGAAACGATTATATTCGCGGTGAACAGGTTAAATATTGATATTTGATATTTCATTTTATAAATTCATATTGACCAATACTTGACATTTTAACGCGTATTTCAATATTATGTACAAATAGTACATTCGTTCGTACACTAGAAAGACAGTTTTGTACTTCCAACTGGAAGCGTATACTCGGCAAGTGGTGTACTAAGTATTGGGGACGGAATACCGAGTATTAGTGTAAATATATATACAGGGTGTCCGAAAAGTCTGGAAACGGCCGAATAACTCGAGAAATACATATGAGATTGAAAAACGTAAATATACGTGTTAAATATTTTTAAATAAGCTACTCTGTGATACCAAATTTGACTTTCGAAACCGACCCCCTGGGGGTCAGAGGGGGTCCAACTTTGAAATCTTAAATTATAACCCCTATTTTTTATTGCAGATTCGGATTCTACGGACAAAAATACGTAACTTTTGTATTTGATGTTTATTTCAAATCTTCGTTTATCACGGTGTAATCGAGCATATTAAATCGATACATATTCCCGCTTTTCCAATGAGATTTTCCCTAATCGAAACTGATTGGGCAGAATTTTTGACGTCAAATTTCTCGTCTTTTGTAGGAACAGCGTTTCCTGAAAATCACCCGTGGCGATTATTTCAATAGTGCTACACTGTTAAAAATTTGACCCGTTTGCTGCAGCGTCCTCCACCGCTATTATAGAATACCTCTTTTGTGACCAATGAGAATGCTCCATAAAACAGTAAAGTAATCGTTTTCTATAAAAGCGGTGGAGTGACGATGCAGCAAAAGGGTCAATTTTTTTACAGTGTACTTTACCGTGTTATGGAACATTCTCATTGGTCATGAAAGAGATATTCTATAAAAGCTGTGGAGTGACGCTACAGCAAATGGATCAAATTTTTAACTGTGTAGCACTACCGAAATAATCGGCACGGGTGATTTTCAGGAAACGCTATTATTGCAAAAGACGAGGAATTTGATGTCATGAATTCTCCCCAATTAGTTTCGATTAGGGAAAATCCCGTTGGAAAAGCCGAAATATGTATCGATTTAATATGCTCAATTACACCGTGATAAACGAGGATTCGAAATAAACATCAAATACAAAAGTTACGTATTTTTGTCCGTAGAATCCGAATCTGCAATACAAAATGGGGGTTATAATTTAAGATTTCAAAGTTGGACCCCCTCTGACCCCCAGGGGGTCAGTTACGAAGGTCAGATTTGGTATCACTGAGTAGCTTATTTAAAAATATTCAACACATATATTTACGTTTTTCAATCTCATATGTATTTTTCGAGTTATTCGACCGTTTCCAGACTTTTCGGTCACCCTGTATATATCATGCACATACAGGAGGGAGCTAAGAGGTAACACACAAAATAATAAAAATATTACAAGCGTAATTTCTACATACATAAAAATACACAGTCAGATGTAAAAGTTTTACATTGCTTGAAAACACACACTTGGAGTATTCAATTTTAAAGATTCACTTTAAATTCAGATTTAATAAATAATGCACAATATTTTAAAGAAATTTTATATGTAATTCAAAGCTTTCCAGTGTTTCAAAATAGTCGCATTATTTGAAAGATTTTGAAAAAGAGGAGGATATACTAAAAGCTTAAGTAATCAATAAAAAAATTGTTTTTTCAGCCATTATTCCTCTTTCTGATATCAATTCTATCTGTTAAATTATTATTGCTTGTTGTAACAATTGTAATAAAGAATAAAGTTTGTCGAAAATAAAATATTTCTATTTCGTAATTATATCTTATTTTCGTTTCAGCAATTTAGAAATTATTTGTAGTTTACATAAAATTATATAAAGTGCATTACAGTGCCTTGCTATGTTTCCATGTGTGCAACATTTACAACAGGGTTATTTTAAAGCTGATTTTTCTTCTTAATTATCTTTAAAATTCTTTTTCCAACTGATATATTATTTATAAAATTTACCATTAAAATTGCATCGTAAGGTAAGATTAAATGAAAAAAGAGCACGCTTTTATGAAATGTTACAAAACTTTGATGTTGAGCGTTATAGAATCAAGATATATGTGTGCACACACTTAAATAAATAACCATTTTTAAAAAATGTAAAATACTTGACTATTTGGCATTAACAATTTAAAATACTTTTTAAGAAACATTTATTGTACTTTCCAATTTTACTTATCAATCTTTACACAAAATCTCCAGCATTTTTCATGCTGTTTCGAAAGTGACTTATTTGTATTAATCTAATTATTAAAATTTTGTTACGTATTAATTTTGCATTTTCTAAACTTTTGTACAGACACGTTTTTAAATACTTAGTAACAGTTTAGGGGAGAGTGGGGATACTTGAGCATAGGGGATACTTGAGCCACCCCTATTATCTCTACTGTTGGTTAATTTTTCTTTCTAAAACTGCCAGTATGATAACATATTTATAGCTCTGAACATGTAAAAAAGAAATCACACATCTTGGTACCATTTTGAAAATATAGTGATTAATAGTTGTCTTTTCCCTATCTGAAGTAAATATTTGGGTGCATGGCTTTTTTGTTTTTTTGTAATCAAAGTTTTGTTTAAAGTTGCAACTATATACATACATTCAATAAGCATAATTTCAATTGTATTTTGAGTCTAAAATAGTTCTAATAGCTGCATGCTTTATTTAGTAAAACTCTGGGAAACAAAAATAGTGATAGTGGGGATACTTGAGCCAATGAGAGTGGGGATACTTGAGCCATGTGTCAACCATCCCTACTAGAAATTAAACATGGGTGAAACAAACAAAAAATAAAATTCCATCCTTATATTCACTAATAGATATTTTTCTGGATAAAAGGGAGAATAATTTTTCATTTTATTTTTTTTTCTTAAAAAAATAATGACCTAAAAATGTTTTAAAATGTATATTTTTTAAATGAAAATATCTATTTTGTTTTTCATTTTGACTAACAAAATAGCCTATCTAGATAAATGTAAACATAGTTTTCAATTTAACTTTCATTAAATTAAAATAACTTTTTAAAACGGTTTTACAGGCTATAATCTCTAATACTTTAATTAGTTAGGTCCAACATATTAAAATATTTATTTTTTAATATAACGTATTAAGATTAATATTTTATATTGAAATCGTAACCTCTGTTGGTGTAACTTTTTTTTAAACTAAGAAAATTGAAGAAAAATTCGTAAAAAGAGCGCACAAAAAACAAGAAAAGCAACAAAAATCCCAGTTCAAACTTACCTGCATGGAGCCAAAGAGGAAGACAAAATCTTTTCCTGTGAAATCAAAAAGTGTTTGAAATAGTAGAATGATACATCTGGCTTAAATTCCGACAGCTACTAAATTAAAAGCATGAGTTCGACAATATCATTAGAGGAAAATTCTGTCAATGATGGTGATGATGTGAAAAGAAAACCTTCTATTGATGGTTGGTTACCAATAAAATATGCCAGAAAGAAAACTGTAAAAATATTTGTTGGATAAGTGCTTAATATTTTGAAAATGAAATTTGCCCGAAGAATTGCAGATTCCAAATTTAAATGGCTCTGAACTGAGGATGTTTCTACCGTCGTTTTAACTCAAGTTGAAATGATCCTCCGACAACCAGTTTTAACGACAAAAAATGGTCGTATTATTAGCTTTGTTTTCTCAATTGGTTTTGAAGGACTTTACGTTTCATAATTTATCATTCTGTAAAATGTTTGTGCAAAAATAAAGCGAAAAAATTACTTTTGTAGGTATTTTTCCTTAGTGGTTCAAGTATCCCTTCACCATGGATCAAGTATCCCCGCCATGGGGATACTTGAGCCACGATGTAAAACAAAAAATAAACATTTATTATACATTGAAAAAAAGTTAAAAAATAATTGAAAGTGGTTTTTAGTTGAAGAAAAAGTATCAAATTTTCATTTTCAATATTTTATTTTATTCTAAAAAAATATAAAAAATTAAAAAAAATTAAAATTCAAAAAATGGCTCAAGTATCCCCATCTTCCCCTATATGAAATATTGCATACATAGTGTTATTTATATTTTAATCATTTTATTTATTTTTTAATCATTTTATTTATTTTTTAAAATAACGATGCATTAAAAAAATATATATACAATTATTTTGTGTTGACCAAGCACATTGACATAATTTGGTAGGTAGAATATCAACTTAATCGACAAATAGACCGAGTATTATATACCGAATGCGAGTACTCGTTATACCTTTATACTTGGCGGTGAGTAGGAAAAACACATGTCTGTTTTTTCTCATTTGTCATTGCCTCTGGCAATAAGTGCATTTCGCTGCTTCTGCTGTTTTTCTATTTCAATTTTCGTCTTGAATAAAAAAACATGATAAACCTTACAGCAGATGTATAGAGAGATCTGATTAGAAAAATTTTAGGTTCGTTAAAAAACGCTTTGCACTTAAAACAAATAGGAACTTTCACAAAACTTTTCAACTCAAAGCAGGACACTTCCCAACACTCTTTATCTTATAAACAGACTTTTCACAAATTTTCTCCACCTTCAAATTAAACCTTTCATAAATTTAATCATAAAAAAAAAAAAAAAAGATTTGTAACAAAAAAGGATGAACACATCAAATAACGTATCACATAGCCTTTTTTTTTTAAACATATGAGGCGATGAGTTTCATTTTCAAAATTTGCCTTATTCAAAAAATCATATTTCGGGATACTTCGAAAAATTTCTGACTACGTCTGATTTGGTTTTCTGACTTGATATTCATGGCAAACCAAGATTTTGCAATGCCAGAAATGCACGATAAAACTAGATTTTTTGCACATTGTAGTGTTTAGTCGGTGCAGATTCACCAATAAAATAGACCAATCATACTAAATTTTTTTTTCTTGTGGGCCGCAAAACATACGTTTATGATTTTAGGCGGGCCATAACAGACTTATAAAAAAGTAAAAAAAAAACAACAATTAAAATAACATTAATGCTAATATAATACAGTCAAACCTGGTTAACATGAACACGCTTAACGTGAATTACCTTTAACATGAACTGTTTTCACAGTCCCCTATAAAAACGAATACAAAGATTTGATACAGATAACATGAATTACTGTTAGCATGAACAAAATTTTGATCGCTCTCGAGGTTCATGTTAACGAGGTTCAATTGTAATGTAATGTAATAAAATTAATATTATCACAGGGATTGAACGTTTGTCGCGAAAGAAATATTACTAAAAAATTTAAAATCACTGTTTTCAAATAATAAACTTCGCCTTAGATATCTATTGTAAATTCGGTAGAAATATGCTGCGAAGTTTACCGTTTGGCAATAGTCCTGTAATTTGTTTTCGCTATCTTTTTTTCATCGACAAATGCTCAACTCTAAAATGCAGTATTAGTTATATAATAAGTATGAAAAAAATCCCTGTCGGCTTGGCCTATCGGCGGAGGTAGATTTCGAAATTAAGTGGTCATTTCAACAACAAAAATAGTTCAAAATGCCCACTTTGACATTTTTTGAAATATATTCTGCTTTTATTACAAAACTAGCCAATATGCCAGATTATATAGCTCCTAAATAAGGGATCCCGCCAATTGGATGTGTTTGAGAGCGAAATGAATTTAAAAATGAATCAGAATGTAAGCAGTTTGGAATTAAGATTTTTCAATTCCTATTTTTGTTTAATTAGTTTTTGCTATAAGAATTGGCCCTACCAAAAACTTGTAGGTATTATTGAGAAGATGCATAATAAATTTATTCGGATTTGATAGTTAAGAATTGACGAAGTTATGGATTTTCTTTATTCTTCCACCCCCCTCCCCCCTTTTTTTGCAATAAAAGTTGCTCCAATCAAAAACTTGTAAATACAAAAGCTTTAGATAATATTAAGTAAATTTGTAATAAATTTATTTGGATTTGATATCTTGAGAATTAACGAAGCTATGAATTTTTTTCTCCCCAAAATCCCATTTTTTTTCGCCCGTCGAGGTCTTTTTTATTTTTATCAAAAATCTGTCACACAAACTTTTGGTTCATTTTTTAGAAGTACTATAAACTTTAAATTGATTCGATATCTATTTTAATTAAGAAATTATGGGGTTTTTTCGACTTCCACAAACCCCTTCCCTATTTCTACACCCTTGGTCCCCGAATTTGCCCATTAACGAACTTGACCCAGGTTTTATGCCCTTTGATTTTATGCGTCAGTTTGGAAGAGATTTGAACGGAATTATAGGAGTTATCGTGTCCATAAAAAAGTGACAAACTTTTTTACTGATGGTAGTTTAGAGGTCTACGTGTCATGATTAGTGTATATTTGCAAAAAATTTTCAGAAATTCCAACATAGGAGTGGCCGCAATAGGTAATATTTCATACGAAATCTATTTAAAACGTAATAAATAACAATGCAGATTTTTCAAGTTCTAAAGTATAAAAAAGAAAGGGAGATTTTCCTAATAAATTGATCTTTTGCTAAAGGATTTTTTTTTAAAATTGATGCAGAAATATGTACTGCAAACTTAATTAGGAATGATTGATTAATGTTGAAGATTAAGAAATGTATTCATGATAGTAAAACAAATAGAACTTGCTTAAAAAAATACTTTTGATTATGGTAGCGGTTTTTAACACAATTTTAATTAATTATAAATAACAGAGACTATTTTATCTTCCCATGAAAATAAACAAAACAACACTGATGATCTTAAATACTTTTTTTATGCAAATCTCATTAATTGTAAGTATGGTTGAAATTGCGATCATGTGCCTCGGGCCGCAAATAAAAAGTCGCCAGGTCACAGGTTCAGTATGGCTGAAATAAACCGATAGATAAAGCGTAATTTTTTAATTATTATTATTATTTTTTTAAATTTTGGATAAAGCGAGTTTTGAAATTCACTTTATAATAGAACCTGATTTAAATTTACAAAATTATGACTAGAATTTTCAGAAATATACATTATATAAATGTTCACAATTCTACTCTGTCAGAAAAATGAGGAAAGACTCTTGGTATAACTATACGTTAAAACAGCAACTAAAATAATAATTGTTATTGTAACAGAATATGTCGTGTAGTTTAAAATATTTTAAAGGGCAAAACCATTTATTTTGCAAAAAATAAAATACGAGGGAAAAAAAAAAAAAAAAAAAAAAAAAAAAAACTTTTCGTCATTCAGAAGCAAGGCCAAAAATATCAAAAATATTAGAATAAACATTACGGCAGGGAGAAGAAAAAAAGTGATCACATTATACTTCAAATTGATACATTTAGGCAAGCATTTCCGCTTCCATTAGTGGTCGCAAGTATCGATTTTTCTAACAAGCATCGCTATCATCGAATTTCAGAATTACACAGCCTAAAAGGCCTTTAAAGAAGGAAGAAATGAGACAGTTTAAGCGAACGAGATATTACTTAGGTACCTCGTTATGTGCGTAGAACCTGCCTACTTTATCGAGAAGTTAGTAAAATAAACGGGATAAGTGCGAATAGAAATTGTGATGGCCGAAAAATTTTAATTTCCAGCCATTAACTACGTCGTCATTTTAAAATGTATCAAAATTATCTGATAACGCAGAGTTTAATAGTGAAGAAAAGCTAGGTTTTGCATATCGCCTCGATTTCGATCAAAATTAGTGGATTCGCCATTAAACTATATTTTAAAATTCTGGCAAGAGAAGTTAAATTGTCACTGGGCTATAATTTCGAAAGGCTTTTCTTTCATGTATTTATAAATAAAAAAAAAAAAAAAAAAAAAAAAAATCTTGAACACATGATTTGACTGATTTTAGAAAATGTATGTCTGTAGGCCACGTACACTTTGTGGGTACTCCATCTCAAGAAATAATGCCGGATGTAAAAATCAGTTGAGATTATAGTTGATCCAAATCGCATGAACATAGTCGAGCATACATATGGCGTGTATCGCACACAAATTAATAGTTTAGTGCCAGAAGCGGAATTCACTGCGAAAATTTAATTTGGAATTAATAAACAAGAAAGAAATTAAGAATATTTTTTAACTTTTAAAATGGCAATTTTTAATGCAATGTCGCAGACAATTTGGCAAAATTAGTGTATGTACAGTGGCTCACAAAAGTGTTCGTACACTTTAAAAATTTGTACTAAAAAGAAATTTCCCTGAAATTAAATTCGTATATGAAGTCGAGAAATTTTTTATATTATCTCCAAGTTATTCTAAATAACACACAACCGTTTTGTTTAACATTAAGGGATTTTTTTTTTAAATCTAAAAATGAAAATGGAAGATGCCACAGAAAGAAGACGCCACAAAAGTCTTCGTACACAGAAACATTTTCGGATAATTTCATTATTAAAAATATTGTTTATTTTTATTTTTGCATTGTACTGACATTTAAAAAATCGCTTGGCTTTATATTTTGCAGAATTGGTCCGTAATATTCTATTTATTAATTAAAAATGGTTTGTAATCGTAATGTCACGACTAATAGCGTTTGAAATTAGTTATTTTTCTTCATAATAGTAGTAAATTAATTCGAAATATTGCAAAATTAGTTAATTTATTCCATTCTATGGTGAAGTATGTGATAAAAGGCTTTGTAAAAAAAAAAAAAAAAAAATGGATTGAAAACTAGGTATAAAAAAGTCGTCCATCTAAGTAACCGCAATGAGATCAAATACTTACAATTAGAAAAGTCTTAAAAAATCCGCGTTTAAGTGCTTATAAAAGTTGCTACAGAATTCAATGAAACAGTTTCTACTTCATTTTCACCTGAAACTGTTCGACGAATGGTAAGCCCAGTTACATTATATAGGTATTCTGCCCGTAGAAAAATGTTTTGTTAGCGCGAAAAACAAAGTTTAGGCTTTCTTTAGCAAAATCAATGATAAATAAACCCGAATCGTATTAAAATAATGTTTTATTTACAGATGAAATCTAGTATGCCATTCTTGGTCCAATGAGTGCATAATAGTATGGAGAAAAAAATTAAGAATTTAATTCAAAGAACTTAGTTCGAACAGTTAAGCATAGCAGTGAAGTTGTCCTTGTGTGAGGGTGCATATCAGCGTCAGGATTAGGTAATTTGGTATATATTGATAGCATAATAAATCACGATCTTTGTTCCAATATTTTAAAAGGCAATTTAAAATTATGAGGCCAATATATGGGTAACAGGTACAACTTTGTTTTTTATCAGGATAATGATACAAGGCACATGGCTCTCAACGTTCGCCTCTGGCGTCTTTATAATTGTTCACAAATTCTGAAAACATCATCTCAATTGCTGAATTTAAACCCAGTAAAACATATTTGGAGATAACTGGAAATTAGAACACGAAAACACAGCATTGAAACAATAAGCGAAGTAAAAACAGCAATGTTCGATGAAGGCATCAACTTTCATGCAGAAATTACAAAAACACTAATTAAATCTATTCTCAGTGTTTAAAAAACTTTTGTGGGTGTTAAATAATATCCTATTAAGTACAACTTTAGCGAAATATTACAATATTTACAAATATACAGCGATTTTTTTAAAGTGTACGAAGACTTTTGTGAGGTAAATTTGTTATTTTTTGATTAAGTGATTTTTTTCAAAATAAAGTTTTGCAATGTTTTAAAAATATTTTATGTAGTTTTGTTAATAATGAGTCATAGATCTTACTCTTAAATACCCATTCTAAAATATTAATTTTAATTAATAGATAGAGCCCTATTTCATTGAAATTCCTAAGTTACGAACACTTTTGTGAGCCACTGTATGTTTGGTTTCTGGACATAGATTAATCTGGCATAAACGAACTTGTGATAAATCTCTATTAAAAAACATAAAAATGTTACTTTTTAAATATCATGATGAAAACAAATTATATTAAAACGAGCTATTTTAAAATTTCATGTATTCCTATTAAAAATAAAAATGTATTATTTTAGCATCTACATTTACAATAGAAACTGTATATCTTACAAAAAAAGAAAGAAAAAAAGTGGTGTTGAGAGTTACGCATATCTATTTCTAAAAAAAATATATGAACAACATAAAGAATATGTTTTATATATTACAACAAAATAATTCGGAAATCCGGAGAAATTTCGACGAAGAAACGATGGGCTTATCAAATCAAAATGATTTAGTTAGTCATAAGTTCAGCCAAATAATGTACGTTACAATCGATTTTAAAACGCCGACAAGTGCTTTTTTTTCACATTAACAGTGTTAATGCTGGGTAAAAGGTTTTACAGATTTCAATCTCTGTAAAGTGTGGCTTCATCTTCGATGAAACTAAGCAATTCCATTATAAAATATATGATCATGTAATGATTATAATGTATACGCAAAATCAGTTATTTTTAAATGTAATATAAAAAAAAAAATGAAACAGATATTACAGGTATAACGTTATTATTTTTACAGTTATGTTTTTTCTCATACTTTATAACTTTAGTAGAATTCAAATTTTGACTTTATTAATTTTGTTTTTTATTTTAGAAAGCAATGCTTTAATTTACATTTGTGATTTTTCTTATGAAAGCCTTTGCTCACTCTGCCAAAGTAATTTTATTCGTTTTGGTTCATATATGGGGGATTCTAAGATAAGAGTTAATTTGTACGGCAATCCGTTTAAAACAGATTTTTTATTCTATATGTAGCTATTTTTTGCAATGAATCGCATCATCTTAATATACTTTATTAAATAACATCACGATTGAATGCCTAATTAAAACACATTTTTCTGAAATTTCTTACAAAGTCTAAAAAAGTCTCTACCCTGGCATGTCCCCTTGCTGGTTTCAATTTAACTTTCAAACAATACATATATTTTTTCCATCTGATGCTTAACTGAAATATGTTTAATTGGAATTTAAGTAATTATACTTACGTATTATAAAATAAAATTATTTTGTTAATTTCAAATAATTTTTAAAATTAACTTTTGTCCCGCTTTTTTTGTGTATCTACCCTGTCAAATTTCGTTCCGCTGAAACAAATATAAATTCAAGGATGGCTATATTGGAAGTAGCGCTTAAGGACATCTATCGGCTTGAAGTTAGCAATACTAAACGCGCAAGCCAATTAAGCGTCGCCATTTTTAGTTGTTGCGACGCGACCGTGCGGTGTAGTGGTTTCGCCAGGTGATCTTGTATCTCCCCTGGTAAGTCATAAAACTTATAACATTCATTTAATTCTATTGCATTTACTGCCCTAATTAAACAATACAGTAATAATTAAAGTGAAATATACAATTAACCCAAAAACTAATTCAGTCAGTTAAAAAATTTGAATTTATCATGAAAATGTCTCTCCCCTGCCGTATTTCCCCTGTCAAGGTGTCAAGATAACTTGCCAGGGCAGAAAGTCACTGACCAGGGGTGGCGATTTTTTGCCGAAGGTGGAAAAAAACGCGGAAAAAACCTGGTAAAAACCGTCCTGGCAAAAATAGGTTTTTGCCAAAGAGGTGGCAAAAATAGGCTGTCCATTTAATTTTTTCCCCCAGAAAGAGATAAAATATTTCACGAAAGAAAAGATAAACTGCATATTTAATTAAAAAATCAATATTATTCTAAATTTATTTTAATTTTTAAATTAAATAAGTATAATTATGCATTTTATGAAAGAATACTAATTTTTATAACAAGATTATAAATGAAAAAAATACCAATTTTATATAAATAAATAGAAACTTCATTTATTCATGTTTATACAATTATTAATAATTCATATAATAGAACTGTTGAGACTAAGTAAAGCATTTATGTTTATACTTTATATATGTTAGAAATTCGAAGAAACAGTTATATTAACCTAAATTTAATTCAATATAAAATTATATTTAAAGCAGAAAACTATTAAATTTAAAATATTTCAGCAATATCTTCCTCACATCCTAAATTTTGCTGCTTTAGCATGGCACAGCAATAAACAAGTCTTGAAAGAGTATCTGTTGATAGTTTATTTCGAATCTTAGTTTGCACAAATGAAAAACTTGAAAAAAATTCTTCAATAGCAGCACTAACTGCTGACATATTTGAGGGTGTGCTACTGTGGTGTGCTTAAATGATTAAATTTGTGAAAAGTTCAATTTGAAGGTGAAATGTCTATTTGAGATTAAATAATTTTGTGAAGGGTCCTGTTTTAAGATAAATTATTTTATGCAGGGTCCTTTTAAAGGACCTAAAATTTTCCTAAACATATCCCTGACTTAAGGTAAAATAATTAGGTATGTAATTTTTTATTTTGTTCTTAAATTCCTAAGTAAGACTGAATCCCACTTATTTTTCAAAGATTTAAAATATTTAATATTAATTAATTAGCAAATTAAATTAAAATATTAAATAGTAGTACAATGTTAAATTTAATCGTTTATACCATTACTATTCTTATTAGCATGCAGATTTTATTACACATTAAAGACAAATAGGTTTTTTCCATTTTTTCCATTTTCCCCTGGTTTTTTCCAGTTTTTGCCACTGTCCTGGCAAAAATACCAACCCTGTCACTGACCAGAAAAAGTTATAAAATATGTAAAGTGACTTGCCCTTATATGAAAAGGTAAATAAACGGGACAAAAATCATAATTTAAAGGTTTTTGATAAATCTCAAACTTTTCTTTTTGGCCGTATCTTCTATGTACTTGAAACCTCTTATCGTAGAATCACCCATATACAAATAAAATAAATACACAACGATTCGGTTTTAAAGATTTCTCTGTTCCCTCACATGTTTAAAATTATAATCTACTTTTCTATAAGAAGTAAGTTAAATCTACTAAAAAACACTTTTCAAAAGTAAAAAAAAGCCAAGCAAGAAAAAAAAAAAAAAAAAAAAAAAAAAAAAAAAAAAAAAGATAAAAGTTGTCATACGAATTGAATATTTCCATCTGAGCGAAAAATTGCCCAGTCCGGGAATCGAACCCGGATACTTGGCTTACAATTATATTGCCCGGACTGGGCAATTTTTCGCTCAGCTGGAAATATTCAATTCGTATGATAACTTTACCAATTAATCAGATTGTGTTAAAATAATAGATAAAAGTTGTGTCTAAAAAATGGTCCGATATCAAATTTCCAAGCTTATATTATGGTAATTGTTTAACATTTTCCATTAAAAAAATTACTATTTCTAAGTCAATGCCTTTGCATATGTTGATAGAAATACTTTTCTCTTGGACTAAATACATCGTAAACGTGTTTTGAAAATTCAAATGTTTTAAAATTATATATGATGGGCTTGGCGGCCATTTTTCTTTATTGTATACTAATTTCTATATACCCAAATCCAAAGTTAAAATTTGCCTTTTTTTCTTGCTTGGCTTTTTTTTACTTTTGAAAAGTGTTTTTTAGTAGATATCACTTTTTTTTTTTTTTTTTTTTTTTTTTAAGAGATTATATAAAATTTAAATAATCTGCTCACTTAAATAGGAATGAATTCTCGTAGAACCTCTGTAAGTAGGAAGTAAGAAATATACGGGTATATTGTATTTATGTATCATTTATTTCTTAGAGTAATTTATCATTTATAAGTATGAAAATTTAGTAAAAAACTGATAGAATCGAAATAAAATATAGATCTATAGTTGCTATTTTAGTTAGATATGATACAAAAATCTAGTTTAGCAAGCAAACGAGTAATAAATTAAAATTTCTCTTTCAGCAATTTCTGCCTGTACACGGACACTCACTTGAATACATTTCTACAGCCCTGTATTTTATCTGCTATCTTTACATTCACACTACTATTTAGCTTAAATTTAACTCAGACTAAAATACTCTGAAAACTAGTAAAATCACACTTCCAAAAATTACCATCTTTTGACGGTCATATATCTAATTTTTTGCGTGGTCCTGTAAACCGTTTTATCTGTATTCAGTAAACATCTTTTAGTATGCTAAATATAATTCAGCATAAAAATGCATAGCTAATTTAACAAGTAAGAAAAATCATGCGTTAAGCATAGATTATGAAGTACTTTCCAACACTTCATGAAATCTTAAAAAAAACTTCGTTAATTAGGGAAATAAGGGTATATAGTCAAATATGTATTCCAATCAGGGTTGCCGGTTTTTAGCCGGGCCAAAAAAAGCCGGCTTTTATTTTTAGAGTGCTAATTTGTATCAAATCCATATTAAATTTGGATTTATTTTTAATATATTTTTAATTATTTACTACTAAAAAAGTTATAAATTTCTATTTAATTTTTCAAATAAATAAGTTTTTATAATCGCTAGAAGTCAACTGCAAAGGCATTATGTCTGAAAAAATATATAAATCTTGGAAAAAAGAAAATATACTCAAAAATGTGTTTTAAACTTCTATATTTCATTGTTCTACTTATATCGCACATTCTTAAGAATTATATTTAATTGAATTATGACAAAATGTAACACATCAAAGCATTCATGGAAACATTCTTGCAGGTCAATATGTATAGATTAAATCAGAATGAACAATGTTGAAAGAGAAATTAGGAAGAATTCAATATTTAAGGAAAGTTTAGTACATAATTATATAAAATTAAACAACAACAAAAAATTTTCTGATAAAATTTGTTGAATTAAAATTTTGAATAACTCTTTATTATTTAAAAGTGCATATATGCCCTCTTGCATGAATATATTCATGCATATGCTAATTGAGAATACTGAAATAAATTGTGAAATACAGTAGACTCCCTCAAATCTACAAAACCTAAAATCCGCATGTATTTTACGGATGTAAACAATACGCCTTCAGTTCAGATAGTGGGACTAAATTTGACTTTTTTAGTTTATATTAATTCCATATATTTTTTAATTTGTAATTTTGTTAATACTACTGTATTTATGTTTCTTTAAGAAGGAAAAATAAACTTTGTTTGAAAAAATTCAAAATATTGCTGGCATTACTGATAATAACAATCTTCTTACCAAAAATATTTATGTATTAATCAAGCTTTTTTGGTTATTAAGTCTGGAAACTTGAAAAAAAAAAATCTTTATTTTATGATTTTTATGTGAATTAGTAATGTACTTTTATGAAGCAAATTCTGTTGAATAATTTTGGAATAATACATTTCATCTTCATAATAAATATTTAATCATACATTGCTGTTATTTACTAACTTGACCTTTGCTATTAATATTTTAATCATTTTAAAAATTATCTAAATTTTTATTGTTTTTGTTTATTACTTATTTTAATATTTTATTATAGTGTTAAGCATTCGTTATAGTTCCGATTGCATTGTTAATTGCATTCAAATTACTGTTTAAAAAAAATGTAAACAAATCAATGACCAGAAATCCGCAAAATTCTAAAACCTGCAAAACCTCTGGTCCCAAACTGTGCGGATTTGAGAAAGTCTACTGTATAATATATTATGAAATATGCATAATTCATAATACTATTTTCAATAGTGAGAAATGGTGTTTTTTATATGTATGATTTTAAATGCTTATAGGAAATAAAACATGACACTTTAATTTAAAATTAGTTAAGAAATAAAACATGTAACTAAGTACCATTGTCCTCTTTAATTTTCTAAAGCTTTAAAAATGGAGAAATAAGGGTGAGATTAAAAGTCAATGTAAATCAGAAAAAGGACTTGGTATGGCCATTTTCTAATTTAACTGACATATTTACAATTCTGATGATAATACTAGAATAACACATTGATGGTGTTGCTAGTGGTTTAATGTCCTCATTATTGAAATATTAGGTTAAAATCCAATTTCTCATAATGAATCATAATTAAAATCCCAATTGTTCATTTTAATAAATAAATTTATTAAACTCAAAGTAAATTAAACATCATTAAAACTAGTTAAAAGACACTTAAAAACGTGTAGCTTATAATTAAAATGCTTCACTGTATAAAAGCCAATTATGGCCAAAAAAGGCCAATTTTGGCCAAAAAAAGCCGGTTAAAACCAATAAAAGTCACCGGCCTGGCTTTTTTTAATTTTAGCCGGCTTTTTTGCAACCCTGATTCCAATACTTTTGAACAGCCCTGTATTTGATCTGTCTGTTGATATAGGGCAAAATTAGCACTGGCCACTGGTTACAGAGCCAGTAAATGAGAAAAAGTGGCCAGTGAAAAAATGACTATCAGCGGTCACCTCTCGGCCACTTTTTCATTTGGAGAGAATAAAATTTTCTTGCATTCATCAAAGATTCTACATTTTTTTTTGTTCTAATATATTTATATTAACATACTTATTTGGACTATTTAGTTTTAGATTAATACTTATAAAATTTTTACTGTTTAGTATTTTTAAATAAGAAAGTGGCCACTTAAAAAATTAGTCTGACTGGCCAGTGTCCGGTAATGAAATTTCCCAATTTTGCCCTCTATCTGTTGATATACATATTATAAAATGGGAAAATTTAGTTTAGCAAGAAAAAAAAGCTTAAAATTTCTTTTTGAGCAATTTGTACTAATGAATGGGAAACATACCTGAAAACTTTTGTTCAGCCCTGTAGTTTACCTTGTACCTTTAATACACGTCAGCAAGAAGCTAAAATTCATTTTAAACTAAAACTCTTGAAACAACTGAAATCACATTGTTATAAATTATCATTCATAGGTGTCCATGTACACAATTCTTTGTGTGGCCCTGTACATCATTTTATCTATATTCTGCAAACATTTCTTTGTAAATTGAATAGAGTTCAGCGTAAAAATGTATACCTTATTTAAGAACCAACCTTTAAGTAATTTACGCTCATACTCAGTAACGTTGGCGAGCTCTTTTGGATAGCCCTGTATATCAACTATAACATTTATACCACACCCTTATAATGTGAAAAGATTTAGTGAAACTTAAGTACGTATATCATAATTAAAATGTATTACATCCATCCATCAGCCATCATCGAAAACATATACAGACCAGGGTTGGCAAGTTTTTGACATGCGACAATTTTTGACGGTTTTAACCATGATTTAAAACGTCAAGTCAAAAACCTCCTTGTCAAAAATGTCTAAAACTGTCAAAAACCTATATTTATATGTAAATAAAAATATTTATTTACATATATATATACCTATATTTATATTTAATAAATAAAATTTATTTGCTTTTAATAAAAAAAAGTTTCTAAATATGTTGTAGGAAAAATAAATTTAAATTTTTGAATGTGAATGTTTTTGGCTGTGGCAAGCAGGTCCTCCTTCAATTTTGAAATATTCCGCCGGAAGGGGGCGCTGCAATCGCGATTTTTGTGCCATTTTCAATATTGTACCGACCAAAACTATCTGAAGTTATGCATCGAATTGAACCAATTTTTTGTGTATGTGTACGACTATGGCTAGTTGGTCCTCCCTGAATTTGAAAAAAATCCGACGGAAGGGGGCGCTGCAATCGCTATTTTTGTGCCATTTTCAATATTGTACCGACCAAAAGTATATGAAGTTATGCATCGAATTGAACCAAATTTTTTGTGTATGTGTATGACTATGGCTAGTTGGTCCTCCTTGAATTTGAAAAAAATCCGCCGGAAGGGGGCGCCGCAATCGCGATGTTTGTGCCATTTTCAATATTGTACCGACCAAAAGTATATGAAGTTATGCATCGAATTGAACCAAATTTTTTGTGTATGTGTATGACTATGGCTAGTTAGTCCTCCCTGAATTTGAAAAATAATCCGCCGGAAGAGGGCGCTGCAATACCGAATTTTATGCCATTTTCAATATTGCACCACATAAAAGTGTATGAAGTAAGTTCTGGAACTGAACTAAACATTTTGTATATGATTATTTTTTGGTAGGTCCTCCCTAAATTAGAAAAAAAAAATCTGCTTATCATTCTATTGTCCATCGGCTCGTGCAGAGACGGAAATTCGTTTTTACTCCGATTAATTGATTGAAGCAGAAATTTAAGATGAAAATCAAAGTTGGTAAGGTTAGTTAAGTTAAAAGTTAGTTGGTAAAGTTAAAATTATTAAAGCATTAAAATGAGTAACTATTTTTTTTTTAATTAAAATGTATGTATGAGATAGAAGAAAGTTTTGGGATTGGCACATCCAACTAGTTTACTCTTATTTTCTGAATCATCATCACTTACAGAATTTGCATTTATCAAGTAAATAAATAAATAAATAATTGAAATAAAGGTTATAAATGATTTTCTTGTAATAAATTTATATGAAATGAGTTTCTATAGCAAGAGCAATTTAAAGTTCTTAAAAAAACCCTGTCATTTACAGCAAATTTTATGAAAAGTTACAGCAGAGAAGAGGGAGTGGGGGGGGGGGGGATCCTTCCCTACATTAATTATACATTTTTCCAATAGCATTCCAAGTTTTTTTTTTTTTTTTTTTTTTTTTTTTCTGTAATGCTTTGATGAAATTTGCATTTTCCCTTGGAAAATCCCACCTTTCTTGTGATCTTGTAACATAAAAGTTTTTTTATTTAAAATTCTTTGATGAAATATGAATTTTTTTCGCGGTCTTTAGACAAAAATCGCGTTATTCCCGCGATCTTTTGATGAAAATAGTATTTATTCGCGATCTTTAGACGAAAATCGTGCTTTTTCCGTGATCTTTGGACGAAAACCGCGTTTTTCTTGTGATTTTTAACGAGAATCGCTTTTTTCTCTCGATTTTTTAACGAGATTTACGTCTTTCACGAAATCTTTTGGCAAAAATCGCGTTTTTTCGCGATCTTTAGACGAAAATTGCGTTTTTTTCGCGATCTTTTGGCGAAAATCGCGTTATTCTCGCGATCTTTTGGCGAAAATCGCGTTATTCTCGCGATTTTTTGAACAAAATTGCGGTTTTTTTCACGACTCTTTGGTAAAATTTGCGTTTTTCTCGCTATCATTTGATGAAAATAGTATTTATTCGCGATCTTTTAACGAGAAGCGCGTTTTTCTCGCGATCTTTTGACGAAAATCGCATTTTGCTCGGGATCTTTTGATAAAAATCGCATTTTCTCGCGATTTTCTGATGAAAAAAAAATGCTATTTTGGTCTACTTTTCGACGAAAATCGTATTTTTTCACGGGATTTTTCGACGAAACTTCCGTTTTCCAGCGATCTTTTGACGATATAAAAAAAATTGGAAAAGCGGAAAATGATAAAAAAGAGGAAAATCGCGGATCCACGGAAGAATTTCATATCTGGGTGGAGGGATGAAAAATATAGGAAAAATAGGAAATATAGGAATTTTTTTTAATTTATAGGAATTATAGGAAATATAGGAACGCTGCGAGGCCTGTATTGGTCTGGAGGCCATCTTTTCGCATTTGACATTAAATTCTAATGTACCCAAATTCGTTGTTAGAATTCAAAATTGTTACTTTTTCAGACATTTAGATAGCAGACACTTCCGTACTTAAATACTGGTGTTGAAATTTAAAAGTTTTGTCCAGTAGTAGGTAATCTATATGGTATCGTTGGATGGTAACGGGTTAAATATTGGTTAGAAATTTGCGTAAAATATGGAAAGATGGCCGTAAATCGATATGATATAAAATACTACTGGTTAATATATTTGTACAAAATTGGTTCGGTTTGTACAATTTGCTCGGTAGTTCCAGAGATTACCCTCTTTAAATAAACATTTTATGGTAAAATCGTATTTCATCATACAATGACGTCAAAGTTGTTATCTATGTTGATTCTTTGCTCACACACAAAGCGAATATCTTTTACCATGGTTCTCTTTTTATATAAAAATCACACTCAATTTTTTCTTTCCAAAAGTTTTGTTTACATTAGGAATGAAACTTTAAATGCTACTAATTTTAAATGACTACACTTTAGAAGATATCTCTTCCTTCAAAAATTAATTTTATTTTAAAGATCTATCTAAAAATGATTTTTTACAATGTGTTATTCGAAAAGATAATTAGAATTTGAAGTGGCAGCACCTAAAATGATTTGCTCTACTATAATGTAGCTAGTACAAGATTGGCAGGTTTATCGCACTTGGCATAATTTGTTAATTAATTAGCAGTTTTTTGCTTATTAAGGATAGAAATTTTGTTTTTTTAAACTGAATTTTACAAAAGCACGTAGCTTGAATCCGAAAATGCATTCTATATTTCTTTCTTTCCCTTATTTAAATCTGTACCTTGATTGAAATAAAATTGTTTGACGAAGAAAAAAGTGATCATTTTCATTATCTCGACGGTTAAAAAAAAAAAACCTGTATCTCTTTTAATAATTATTTTATAACGATGAGTTTGATCTTAAATTGAAGCTTTTCATCATTAAATTCTTCTAGTTTTTGTTTTATTTCTCTGCGATGATACTTCATTTCTTAAATATCCGAAATAATAAATTGCCATGTTTGGTCGATTTAACATGGGAAAGTTGTCTCGAGTATATTAAGCAGTTAAGCGGTCGTTATGATCTTAATGTTTATTCGTTTGGCGGGCATATTTTTTCTAGCTTGGCTTGGCAGAACGACCATCTTGCTTGATACAACTGTAAACTAGGAATAGCAATTTTGGCCGAATACCAAATATTTGGCCAGCGGAATAATAAACGTATAGCCGAATAACAAATATTAGGTTGAACAAATACTTTAAATTTTTTTAAGCTATTACACATAATATTCAACTTACATATTTTCATATTTATAGGCAAAATCTTTGCACAAGTAAACTTTACACTAACATCTATGCTTTGAATTGTTATTTACGAAGAGGATAGATTTAAAGTTTCTTTAGCTGACAAATTTTTAATTTCATGGTGTCATCTCTAAATTAAAACGGTACTTCTAGGTTATCCCGTCGACCAAAAAATTATCGCCAAAATATAAGATTAAATGCCAATAATGGATGATCGTGAATGTCACATTCAATGACATTAAATGCGATTCACGTGTTTAAAATGTCATTAAGTGATTTTTATTTCGACTTTTTATTAATATTTTTATTAATCATCATATATATTATAAAGCAGAAGTTCTGAAACTTCCAAACGAGTGTTTTCATAAACTACCCGATGGATTTTTTTGCCGATTGTATCATTCGATAGGAAATATTTTTCCGAAGGTTTATGATTCAAATTTACAGGGATAACTCTGATTTTTCGTAGTAAATTTCGTATTTTTCGGTTATTTTTGACAAAAGGGTTGCCAGTAGCTGTTTTTGGCGAAAATTATAATTGCTAAAAGAATTAAATTGGATATATCTATTAGAGATATTACAAATATCTTGCAAATAATAGCAGAAAATAACTACTGATAATAATAATAAAGAAAGACCGCTTAAATGAGGCGTAATATTATAAAAATATATTTATCTTGAAAATGAAAAAAATATTTGTAATGCTTAAAAAATAAATTAACGCGAAATATAACAATTGGTTCAACTTTTGGCAACTTATCCCTGGCGTTAGAATAAAAACATGAATTTCAGAAATTGATTAAATGAATTTTGAATGATAGTTATTTCCCTTTTTATTATTTTCTCTCTCTTTTTTATCGAATTTCCGTATAATATAACTTACAGCAGAAAAAAAAACAGATCTGATTGTAAAAGACACTGTAAGTTGTGAGTTACTATTCGTTTCTATACCATTTTCATCTTGCTTTTGTCGCCAAAGAATGTGTTTTTAAGCCGAAAATGCATTATTGACTTAATGCCTTAATGCCTGACTTAGGTTCTTAATGGTCGCAATAATGTTTTTTTTTTTTTTTTTTTTTTTTTTTTTTTTTTTTTTTTTTTTTCAAGTGAAGATAATTTTTAGAGTATATTTTAATATTCAATCGTAAATTATATAGATATGAGAGTATAACTCTTTTATTTCTTTTTGCAAATGTTTTATTGTTAATTTAATTTTTCGTGCGCTATTTCGTCAATTTCACTTACAGGAAAAATTTCAGTTTTAAAATTTAAAAACTGAAGAAGGAAAGATTACCCCATCGATTAAAAATCTACCTCCAAATTCCAAGATTAAATGTCAATAATGGATGATCGTAAATGTCACATTTACTTGACATAAAGCATAATATAAATATTAATTATGTCATCAAGTGATTTTTAATTCGACATTTTATTTCTACTTTTATATGTGCTCTGCTAATTTGTTTTTCGCTATTTAAATGAAAATATGTTAATCTGTATAATCTGGCTAATAGTTTGGCGATTTGTATAATTTGGTGAAATTGGTCGACGATTTAACCAAGTAGTACTGAAGGAAAAATTTTGCAATTCAAAGAAAATTTATGCAATTATGCGTTATTACTATAGATAAATTCAATTATCTGAAATGAAAAATTCCCGCTGAATAAAATTTACAAGTCTTTTTTAATTGACCATTTCCTCTTCAATATTTCTTCAATCAAACTTTCGCTATTCTCTTTCGCGCAGGCTAACTAAAATGTATTTTAAATATCTTATTAGATAAAACGTAAATAACATTTTTCTATTTTTTAAAAAAATATTTTTAAAATCTAATTCTACCATTATGTGTCTTACAAGGCAAAATAGCAGAATTACTTTTAAAAGTAGTTTTATCTGTTAATTGTATGTTATTTATTTATTTGGGTGTTTGAATTTACTTTTGTCATCAAACAATGCGATTTTATACCAAGAAGGCATAAATCGGAGCGATGTTCACAATTACTAAATTCTCTCACTTTCTTTTAAATGTGTGAGAGCATTTTTAGGATATTTTTTTATGTTTAATTGTAAATATACAAATAGCAGTTATAGCAAAAAAAAAAAAAAAAAAAAAAAAAAAAAAAAATGCGTATAATGTTTAAATTTTAGTATAAATGTCTTCCTCATCCAAACTGTAAAATAATTTAATTGCAACTTTTTAAAGTTTTGGCGCAGATGTCATATACGCACCACAATTGCACGATTGCAACAAAATGACGATTTTATGCCACACATGGTAAACCAACTATGGTTGTTTATTTATTAATAAACTATTTATTAACTTTCATTTTGTTTTTTAAAATAATATAAATCATTTTGTTCTATAGCTATTAATTAAATATTTTATTTATTTTTTTTTTCAAATAATACAAAATAATTAAAACATATTTATGAAATTGGTAATTAAAAACCAAGTTCTCCAAATTGGCGCCAGAAAACAATTGCGCCAATGTGGTGCATACATGACATTAATGTCAAAGTGTTTTCTTATACATAAGTAGGGAAAATGCAGTATAAATACCCATTAAAGTTTTTTCCAAATTGAAATTTTGTCACGGATTTGGTCATATACTCATCAAGGTATCTCACTGGCGCCAAAATGGCATTATTTGCCTCATATGGTAACCCAGCTATAGTTGTTTATCTGATGATAAGTTGTTTATTTACTTTCATTTTTTTCTTTTTTGAAATGATATTTGTTGTTTTGTTCTACAGTTACTTTTTATTTATTGTTAATTGCTGTTTAAAATGATAGAAAATAATAAAATATACATAAATTTCTTTGGTATTCTAAAACGAGGATTTTGCCACATTGTAGTTGCAAGATAATCGTGCTAAACCTACTGCGTATATGATGTCTGTGTAGGAATCTTTTGTGAAATATGAAAAGTGTAAATTGGCTACTACTTGATTATCACGTCAACCAATTTCGCCAAATCGTTCGCCAAATTATACAAATTTACATAATTTTATCTTAAACAACTAAAGAGTAAATGCTTAAAAACGAAAGAGCAAATAATTTTGTTTTCATTTTTCAGGAGGAAATTTTGCAATAATAAAGTAATTGTTGTAGTGAGAAGTTTAATGTGTGTGTGTTTTTTTTATCGTTGGCAACTTGCTGTAACGAAAAATGTTTATTTTTTTTCCTGCTATTGTTTAGGAAGAGCTAGTTTTGTGAAAGCCATGTTAAGATGGTATTCAAATTTTTGAACCCTTCCCAATTATCACCCCCTTGGGCCGATTTTGTTCATTTGCAATTCCCACTGAGATATTAACCATCTCAATGTACTTGACGAGTTTGAAGATGATTCTTGCATAATTGTGCCTTTTATCGCGCGGAAAAAATTTAATATATATATAAGCTTTTTAGGTGGGAGTTTTGGATTCCTGGCTTCACATAATGAAAAGTTGTGAAGAAATTTTTCAGAAGTTGTACCGTGGTAACGACTGTAATAATTAATATTTCTTCAGATAAGGGAAAATTTTAAATCCTGTTGCCATAATGGCTCATTTCGCTTCCAACTGTGCACTGTTAGTAATAAACTAAAATAGTTATTTCTAAATAGCTGGTTTTTGTTCAACATTTAAGATAATTTAATATCACAATGGTGTCTAAATCGTTTTCAGCAATGAGCAAGGTGCTGCTGGAGGTCCAAATTATTTAAAATGCAAATTTAAATTTACCAGTTCGTTTCATCCATGGTTGATTTTGAAATATTGACCAGCGCAGCGGGCATAGCCTGCTAGTATTCTACTAATTATTTGTTTTTTCGTTATTTAAAACTAGTAAATCTGCAGATCAGGAGCCTCAACGTCAGCTTTGTTCATATTTTTTTAAAACACACTTTGGGTAATATTCAACTCCCTGGAAACTGTAATTTAAAATTTTCAAATTGCGTAATTATTTATAAGAATAAAATAGGAATTAGAAATTTTCAGCCATCAAAAGCGGTAAATTAAAAATTTAGTTATGTTAGGATATTCTGAAATTTTCATGATCTATTATTTTTGTTTTCTTTATTATAACATAGTAGATTTCTTCAAGGGGGCTCCGCTCCCCTGAACCCCCCGAGCCTCACTTAATTTAAATTTGTCTCTTTCTAATAATTGTGCTAATGATTATTGTATATTTTGTATTTCTTTATACATTTTGATTTATAAGAATAAGTAACAGTTTGGGCAAATATTTTTCTTTATCTTCATACTTCTACATGCCTGCCAGCCACAAACACCTAAACCTGATGCATCAGGAAGTTTTGTAATTTTTAACTCAGTAATCTAGAGTTTTACAATTTTGTTTCCGAAAAAAAAATTTTTTTTTATTGCATTTTGCTGCAGTTATAGCGGGACAGACAGACATACAGAAGTAGAGACTGACATATGAAAAAAATAAATTTCGTGTCTCCAAAGTAAGCCTTCACTGAAGTTTCGGCAATGACGTCATTATTCATGAGTTATTGATATTCATGTTTCTTGTATTTTTAACGACTACTATAAAATACCTGTTTTTGTTCAACTATGACGTCATATTTTACTAAGTGAAATATTTATTAAAAATATAATTCTTGTTTATTTCTTTTCATTCTAATTATGTCCCCATTTTTGTCAGAAAAATTCCTATTAACGAAACTAATATCCGTGTTTAATATTTAATAAAAAGTACTATATCTACAGTTATTTTAATTCTGACGTCATATTTATTATTATTTTTTTTTCATAGTTTAATTTTTCGAATGGAAATTGCTCAATTGAAACTTATTGCAGTTGAAAAATTATTATTCCAAGTTTTGATTTTTTTTTGGCAACAATAAAGGAAATTGCTTAAATTTTATTTAAAAAATCCCTATTGATTCTGTATGAAAAAGAAGGAAATTTTGAATTATTAAGGAAAATATTTGAATAAAATTAATAAAATATAGCCTATGGTTTTTTTTCTGAGCTATGCTATATTTATACGCAAAGATACAAAGAAATTAATTAATTCATAAGTTTTGATGTTGACTTCATTTAAATTTTTCACACGCTTTCAAATTTATTCGCGTTTGTAATGACCGAAAGATGGCGTTGTTATAGACCTGATAATCGTTTGTTTACGTTTGTTTGTTTACGTTCCATGCTGTAGCACTGTAGCATAGAACCAGTTTAAAGAGCTAGTTAAAGTGCAGTTTTTTTATCTTTTTTATTTAATTATGGGAGATAAATTACAAATATCGACAATGTTAGAATTTCTAAGATGCTGGAAAATCTAGTAATTGCTTTAGAGAAGCTGAAGCAATTATTGATTCAAAGAGATTAGTAATGTGCGGCATTAAAGAATGCAAAGAAGAAGAAATAGAGATTGTAGGCTCGTGTTTACAAACAAGCCAAACAAAAGGAAATCCCCATATTATTTCAGGTTTGCTAGTAAAGGAAAACAAAAATTTGAAAATAAAAAAAAATTTCTTGCTCTTGCAAAGCTGGGTCAAGCGAATCATGCAAGCATCGTGTTGTGGTCATGTTATTTTGCCATGAGTAAGTCAAATGTACTTTTTTATATTATAGATCTAAACTTTGTGTATAAAATTTTGATTTTTGATAATTTTAATACAAAGAACCCAACGTTGCATTCGTTATAGAACTGTTTATTTATTTATCGGCCTTTTAAACACTGATTTCAGCGGAAGATGCTCATGGTATCAGTTCTATTTCTTTTAGTTCGACTTTGTCCGCGAGAGGGCGTCTATTTCATTTCAAACGCGAATAGCATTATAAGGATAAGGATTAAGATGAATGGTTGCTTAGCAACCATTAGAAGAAAATAAAGAAAATGAAATAAATACATTTCAAATAAGTAAATCTCTAAAACAAATTAGTCTATATTATTAGAACACATTTATAAAAAATTTCCAAAATTTACAGTAATAATTTTAAAAATCTGACAAATGCGTTGACAAAATTTCAAAATAATACGAATAATTTAACTGGTAAATTTTAGTATTCATTTATCATTGAATTCCATTAATCAAATGTGTCATTTTCTCTCAGGGGAAAAAAATGAAAATCATTGGATTAGCCATAGAAAAACATTATTGCGCGAAATAAAATATTCTATATCTTCCGAACGAATGAATGAAATCTAACAAAAAACTATACAGCTTAATCCCAGTGTCTCACTAACATACCCACTTAATTTCAAGCCAATCGAATGCTTTTTACGGAAGTTATTGCGGAACAGACAGACAGACAGAATCCAAAAAAATTCGTGTCTCCAAAGTAAGCCTTCAACTGACGTTTCGGCAATAAAAATTATGTCAACATGTATAATTTGGCTATTAGGCGATTTGTATAATTTGGCGAAATTGGTCGACGGGATAATCTAGAAGTACCATTAAAACAAATGAATAATTTTTTTTTCAATTTTAAATTCTTATATTCTAAAACATTGTTATATTTTAAAATTAAAGAGAAATTTTGTAGGAATTGGGGGTGGGGGATGGGGAATGCTGTTTACTTATTAGGAAGGGACTAAAAATAAGTAAATAATATAACCCGTTCAAAGGGTTGCAACCCGGCAAGAGTTAATAACGTTCTGTTCCTTTTGATTTACCAAGGACGTTTTTAAATACACCAAATGTCTGAAATGGATGATTATTTTTTTAAAAACATATAAAGTGTTCCCAACAAAAAACAACATATCAATCCACTTATTCCATGAAAAATACAGCGTGTAACACTTCAACCTGAAACAGAATTTTTTTTCACGACTTTAACAATAATAAAGATATTTCTGCGAAAGTAGCACAAAGTTGATTTTGTTTGTAGTAGCGTGATGGTACTATCTGGAAGCGATTGAATTTTGGCTAGTGATACAGTATAAATACTGCCAGTTGTATTCTGAATAAAGGAATGTGTAGTTCAGTGTTTTTTACAAATGGTCGCAATTACATAAATGGTAGCAATTTCCAGCACTTCTCGCAATGTCATCGTATTTCACAGAAATCAAAATAGTTCAGTTTAAAGTATATGAAGATTTTTTGTTAAAGTAACTAAAAAAATGTAAATTTGGCCTGGAGTGCTATAACTGTTTTTTTCACTGAAAAAGTTTATTGTAATCCTGGTCTCCTGAACAAGACTTGTCTTTATATCTCTCATCATATTTGCAAGTTTATTTCATTTTGTTTAGAAATACTCAGTTCGTAAAAGAAAAACACCCAAGAAACAGCTTATTTACTAGATAATATTTAGGAACTTATATTTGTGTATCATTAATTTTCATGAAAATCGTCATTATTGGTTAATTTCCTTAAGCGGCTCTTTCCAAATAGTAAATAAATAATGTAAAAACATTCTCTTTTATTTAAGTATAATTCTTATAAAACTTTTAATTATTCTGAATGTCTTTATTAATTGACAGTTGAAAGTAGAAGTTGTTTTAAGTTTTTAAGAAGTATTTCTATTATTTGGCAGACCGAATAGTTTGATATTCGGCCAAGCCGAATATTCGCAAGCTTGTATTGAACCTAAACGAATATTATGGTACATCACTACTATAAACGTTTTCCTCTCCTAATGCGTCAGCTTTGAAATAGCGTAATATTTTTCAAACAAGCATTTTTTGGAGTTAAGAACATATCATTAAAATGATGCAGAAAGATCATTAAAACAGAAACTACATTAATTATCTTTTTTGTTTTTCGTCCAAAATTTACATGGTTATCGATAGTATTTTTAGATGAAAACTTCAAATCCACTTAAAAGAGTGAAGTACCTCTTCAATTACAAATTTTGGCTCAAGTGCGCACTAACAAAAGTTACTCTGATTTAATGAGTATTTAGCATTTATTTTAAGTACATAATGGATGGATTCTTTTATTTATCCCTTTTTCCTATTTCTTCACTGTAAAATTCTATATTCAAATTTACGAAATTAAGAAGGAAATTTTAAAACTGTTTTTAATTCAATTTAGTGCCTTGACTCTTTTTCGTCAATATCGCGTGTGAATGACAGAACATTTTATTTCAGAATAACTATTACTTTGTATGCCTTTTTTGAGGATTAAGAGTTGAATAACTATGAAATCAAGGCACTAAACCTATCCTAAAAAATCTTTTATTCGTAAGGAGAGCCGGTATCTTTTGAACTAATAATAAGAGTGTTATTACATAACACTCTTATTTGCTCTTTTGATATATCACTATCTGTTGACTAAGAAAAAAAAGGCCGCTGGACTGGCTGGAATTTTTCAAAAAAGGGACACTATTGTAAAAAAAGATATATATTTTTTTTCTAAAAGGGAACACTATTCTAAAAAAGGGTATTTTTTTCCCAAAAAGTGAACACTATTCTAAAAAGGGTACATATTTTTTAAAAAAAGGAACACTATTCGAAAAAAGGAGCATATTTTTTTCAAAATGTGCATAGTTGTACCTTATTCACCATAAATATTTCGAACTGGTTTCTTTAGAGTCTCCTAAAATTTGCGATATTTTCCAAGGATCGATTGAATTGCCACGGGACATAAGAAGTGTTTAAACTGTTTAAAAGGGCTGCCGGGTGCATCGGAAGGGTTTAAAGAGCCACCGGCCGCATAAAAGAAATAAAAAGGGTCGTCGGGCGCTGCGCCCTCCTAAAACGGTTTAGAGTCAATACTATTAGTAAATTCTTTTACGAAAGAAAGCGTTTAATCAGAGAAAATAAAATTCTTATGACAAATTTGAATATTTTTACAATATTGGAACTTTTTGCCAAAATCTTTTTATACTTTATAACTGAAAGGATCGGATTTAAAGATTGTGACTCTGAATCATTTAAAGAGAAATAGATGCAACCAAAAGATTTTTTCGCACATTTATAATTACACTAGACAACAAGGATTCTTTTACAGAATTAAAAGTAATTGTTTCTAGATCAGTTTCTAATTCCTAAATTGCTTTGAGATTTTCTCTATGATGTCCAGTTTTAGAGAAATTCGTACATTCATGTTTATGCAAATTTAAGCTCTTTTGGGTACTTTTATGAAAAATTTAGACGCAATAAATATCAGACTGAATTAAATTTTCTATGTAGTGGCTACAAAACTATTTGCTTCAGATAAATCTCACAATGTGCATATACTTAACATTTATTTGTAAATTAGTACGCCTAATTTGGATATTCTTCAATATCGAAATGTTTACACTACTATAGGTCAAGCTAATAATTTTAAAATAGTTGCTACGGAATCCACGTAATGTTTTTCTAGATTAGAATTTTATGCTGATTTCAAACTGCAATCCGTTTCCGTATATCACTTTTAGTTTTTGAGTAAAATGAATTTCTATTTGTATGGTATTGACAGAAATTTAATATAAAATGCTTTTTGAAGATGTGTACCTCATCGTCAAAAATGTCAACAGTGCAGAATCAGGGGTGCGGTGGGAAAAATGACCTCATGGCTGGCTAAAATACTAGTACTACTGTTGGATAAAATTATGAGCAGAGGTAGAAGTGATCAATTCATAAAATATAGGACATTTTTTGTGAAAAATATAGGACATATATATAGGACATTTTGAAAATAACGTTATTGGACATATATTGCTATAAAATACATTTTTAAAACATAACCTACGTTAGTTTATAAATTTTCCCTTATTAACAATAGTAAATCAAGATATAATATTAATTGTTATTCTTAATTGTTATTCCATTGTTATTCTTAAATCTTCTTGGTGCAATGGAATTTTTCTAAACCACAATGTTAGATTTCAAGAAAACCTGTTATGTTTGAGAAAGGCTCACATGTGATAGATACCCTTGTTAAATGCATTGTGAACAATGTGTAAATTAAAGGTTCCAACACTATGCCAAATTTTCTCATAGATGTACTTCTCTATCCAAAATTTTAAAAGCTGATTTATTTATATTACGACCATTAGATCCAAAGATGAGCAAATGATTTAGATCCAATTTAGAGGCTTTCATTACATTTATGTTGCAGTTACATGATCAAAACACTCACTTCAAATATATTTTTTAGTAATACCAATAATTTCCTCACTCCAATATCTAGCAAAAATGTTTAATTATTTTTAGTTCTGGCCATTTAATGTCTCATAATACATGAGTGTGCAAAAAGGGGATTTTTTGTTGAAATCATCACTAATCATCATTTGTTTTAAAATATATCAGCCAAGGCTATGAGGTATGGCACGACACTTTCTTTGAATTTAACTGTATACCTTGTGGCAAAGAGGAAACTGTAAACATTTTGCAAAATAATTTTTGTATTCCATCTGATGATTGAAATAAATAATTAGGGCCATATGAATTATCCACAGAATCTTGGATCGTCTCTTCCTCAAAGTCCTTTTTTAAAGTCCAAATACTTAATCCACTTTTTTTTTTTTTAATTTGATATTGAAACTCAAGCTTTTTCTGCCAGTAAAATCCACAAAGCGAGATTGAAACTAGTTGCTTTGTTTTTCTGAATTATCTTTGAGCTTCGCTGTTTTGAAATGCTGCATTAACTTGCAAATAACCGCTGTTACTGATGGGAACTGGACATGGTAATGAACTTTACCCTTCACACAACATTCGGCAATTTTTTTTTTTTCCATGCCCGTCAATCTGATCTATCCAAGCATCACAGAATTTCATCTATCTATGTTCAAAATTGTGACACTGCATTAATGTAATGCAATAATTATGCCTTTTCTACATTAAAAAATAAATAAAATAAATAAATAAATAAAATAAAAAATAAAACCCAATAAAAACGATGTATTGCAGCTGAATACACGATAAGAGAAACTAGGATAATCGCAATGAAACACAGAACCACGTTGAATATTAAACAAACTCGGCGAGTAAAGCGATGCATGAGAAAACAAGCGATATTAATACCAAATACATGAAAAAGTAGAGAAATATAGGACAATTAGAAAAATATAGGAAAATTTTGAAGATTATTTTATAAATATAGGATATATAGAAAGTACAGGACAACTCTGCCCCCGTATGAGGTTACGCAAGAAAAACAATACGAAAATTTCGGTATCAGTTCTTAGAGCTTTGGAAGAAAAAAAAAAATTGTTTTTTCCGTTTTACTAATGTTTCAATTTCACGTCCCACAAACCCGAAAAATAAAACCATTGAAATCTGAAGAAAAAAAGATAACAGAAATTTTACTATTTCGGATCCGTGGACTTGAAAATTGTTAAAATTTTGATGTTAATTCGAGTTTAAAAAAGCAGAAAATTTTCGTCGGAAAGGGTAAAAAGTAAATATGAAAAATTAGTTCGGGAATAATTCAGGATTTACAAGAGTTTTTAATTAAAAACAGTTTTCATCTACAATGTACGCCGGGCAGCAAATTGAGAATCTTTAACTTGGGTAACTCGATACAATTAAAAAATAACAATAATAATTCTTTTTATAAATTTAAACTACATATAACTGGTTTGATTTCACTTCAAACTATCTACCAAAAAAGCCGAAGACGGAGTCGATTTGTTTTTTAGCGAATCCGACTCTCATGCTCAAAAATGCACCCGACTCTGCAGTCCTGGTCAAAATCCTAGCAGGGACATAATAAATAATGAATATAATAATAATTTTTTAAAAATTAGAAAATAGTAGAATATATCTTAACTAGCGGAAGTACATCACAAAGTAGCATAAAAAGCATTTTATGGCATTTTTTAATGGAAAAAATAAATCAAATTTTACTTTTTTTTTTTTTTTTTTTTTTTCAAAAATCGACGAGGTAGAAGAAAACTTACACCAGATTTAAAACCGGTGCAAAAAATTGGTTTAGAAATATAATAGACTACTCATGTGTTAGAAATATTTGGATGCCAAAAATGTTAATAGAAAACTAAGTAAAATATGCAAATTAGGCACAATATTTTATAGCCACATGCCACTATAATCTCAGAAACAATATTTTTTGTAAAATATACATCGACAGTAATTAGAATTAATATGACAACATAAAACGAGAAAGGCACTCTGATAATTGCTCTATGGCCTTAAATTTGAATATAATTGTAAAAAAATTCAAAATTTGAATAAACTGAAACATCCAAATATCTCAAAAACTAGACCTGGCGGAGAAAATTTAAAATAAAATTCAAAACTAGTACAGAAATTTGAATAAGACAACTAATTTCGGTTTTATGAAACAGAAAAAATTCAATTTTGTCAACCAGTGTTATCGGATTTTTACGGAACTTGAATAGAACATACTAGGAATATCTTATTCATAAACGTTGCTTAAAAAAAAAAAAAAAAAAAAAAAAATCATTCACCTGCGCGTTTAAGACTATCGAACTCAAATTTCAAATAATCAAACTATTTTTAAATTTACTCGAATGTAACGCATCTTTGATTATAATCGATATTTACGCTGGTTAATACCTTTTTTGGAATTGGTTTCTCCCGAAGTTTCCTTCTATGTTCAATTTTCACAACATTTGTGGGAAAATGCATTTCTTTATCGATGAATGCAAAAACAATGATTAGTTAGAATAAAAAACATATTTCTTTCAAACTTCTTTGATTGGACAAGTATATGCAACAGAAATGTGAAAGTATAACAGTAACAGAATAAGTATAACACAAACAGAATAGCAATAGGGGAAGGTGTTGTACTTCAGTTTTATTTTGACATTTTAATTTTGATTTAAATATGTAAATATTGAAATACAAAGCCTTTTGCTTATTATTTATCATTTTCTGCTTTACTTATAATGTTCTGAAGAGAGAAAAAAAAAATTCTAAATTTTTACCCACAAAATGATTTTCTTGTCAACAGTCAATTTTTCTAAATTTAAAAAATTATAATTATGGATACAGGGAAAGGTGGGATGGAGTGGGACAATGGGAGAAATGGTATAACAGGTTTTTCTCTATGTATAATTTTATCAATCACACAAAAAATGAAGCAATGGTAGCCGAATCTTCAGTTGAAATAGAAAATTGTTGATTGTATATGCTTGCAATCGTATAAAGGGAAAGATTATTTCAAGAACCAAAGGTAAATTTGCTTCATATACTTTTTGTGCTTTCTGTATATTAATGTATATATTGTGCATACATAAGCATGTATGCATAAACAACTATTAAACCATTAATAGTTTCTCCATTAATGGAACATTATGCTGTATAATGGAATATTATGCTGTATGCTCCATAGTTTAAACTAAGCCTAAAAGCAACATTTTTGTTTATACAAGAACTTTAAACAAAACAAGGAAGTGAGGAGGAATGGGACATGCCAGTAAAGGGAGGAATGGAACAAGTCTAATTTCCTCCCCCCCCCTTTTTTTTTAAATAAGATGAATGTAAATTGCTAACATGCAAACATTTTTGGAGGATAATATATTAATTATAACAATGGTAATACATACATTTACTGTAAATAAATAGAATTGATCATTTTTAATGCCATCTATGACTGATAATCCTGAAGTCTCATTCCTGTCAGGATGATACTGGAGTTTCATATTGTGGCACATACATTATCAACCTATAACCTTTGTCTGACTGCATATCTAGCCGACATTAGACTATTTGTGCCTTATAGCTTTGTTTTATTGTTGCCCCGTACTTCCCTGTTAGTGTAGAGGTATGGGACACATTTTGAAATTTACAATTTTTTAAATTATAAAATAACTTATGCATGTTATGTTTCTATACTATTCAGGGAGATTAAAAAGTGATTCACCTTCCCCTCTAAATGTTGAAATTTTCGCTTTTGTTTTAAAGTTGATTTTCTTACTTTTGTAAAAAAGTGTCTTAAATCACCCCACCCTCCCCTAATAAGTAAAATGTACATTACTGAAAAAAATTCTTCCAACTTCTTCAAAGGGTACCAATCCCTTTAAAATAATTAAACACAATGGGAAAAACAAGCAAGAAACTTTTTGTAGGGGACGGGGGAAAGACGGAGGGAGGGCAAGGAGGATCCTCCTTCCAGTGAAAGTCGAAATTTTAAGTTCTGTTAATTTGTTTTAAGTTCACGTGATTACAGTTTATCTTAAACGGGAATTTAAAGGGATGATGCACTACAATCAAGCCCAAAATTTTTGATAAAGCCGTCATGCATGCTACTATATGAATGAGAGCTTGATCGAAAATTCAGGATGCATTATAAAAATGAAAACAAATAATCACGCCTCGTCTCGAAGGTTATATCCGAGTTGAAAGCCCTCAAAAGAAAGAAGTTGCGGTGAACTCAAAATAAATATATTCGTAAGGATTCTAGATTTGGAAAGGTTTCCTGCTTTACGCAACATAGAGATGGAAAACAGCTTTCACACATCGCGAACAGATAAAACAAGCTGGCAGGAACGAGTTTAATTTTTAGCATAAAAAATGCATGTTAATCAATTTTCTTTTCTGAAATTTCCAACAAATGGAGAAAATGTTTATGACAGTTTGTTTGTCTGCTCTCTATTTCCATACAACTATTTCCATGACAAACTTTGAATGTTTGTTTGTTTTAGTTGTTTGTGTTTATGATGGCTAATTATCTAGACTTGGGATATGGGCCCTAAGAGGGGCGGGAGTACCCTCCGTGGGGGTCCTCCTAAAGGAACCTAACCCGTATTTAGGCAAGGAAATCCAAGGTTCGAAGAAAACCACAAAAAACTCCGAATGGTCAGACCGACGGCCCCGACTGAGTTCGAGCGCAGCACTCTTCGTCTACCAGTTTCGGAGAGAGAACCTCTCGGCCACTGGTGGGGCCAAACTTTGAATGAGTTATTGTGGTAAAAATAAAGTCTATTTTCAAGTAAAAAAGGTCACTTAATGCATGAAAACAACTGGAATCATACGCAATAATATTAATAACATACGCTGATTTGTATTAGCAGATTTTATAAAATCTTAATACTTTAATTTAGTAGGGTCATGAAAGTTGCCTACTGAAAAATATAAAGATGATTGCAACTGCAACATAATCGTACACAATCAGACTAAATTTTGTTTTAAGAAATACTTTTGCTACTATTTAAACGCAGTAATGTTAGTATATGTCTATGCATTTAGTATTCACCTTTTAAATTTAAAAGTTACTTTCCTAAAAGAATCATACGTAAAAAAGCGCAAAAAATATTAGAAATTTGTAATATAAGTAAAATGTTATTGTAAAACAGTATTATTTAAACATCTCCAAAAATTTTTCCTTAGCCTTTTATCATACTTATATTATACGAATAGTACGCAAAACAACATTTTTTTATCTTTTAGACAATGAAATTTTCGTTAAACACTAATTAATATATTTTGGCTAGTTAGTATTAATGTTATTAACATAAAAGTATTTTTTATTTTCAAAAAAATGAAAATCGGACCCGGAAGGGCTAAAAGAACAGTATACACAAAGTTAAAAGCATTACATTTCCACGAAGAGATTCTAAAAATAAGATTCCACAGGTTTAACATTCATGGGTGCAAGAAGCCTATACAAGCCAAGACTGAAAACTTTTTTGAGTATTAGAAATCGCTTAATGGAAATGGGCAAGATTATTTCTAGGTCTTGCATTATGGTTTAAAATTATCTTTTATAATTAGAGAAAAAGGTTAAAAGGTTTTTAGAGTAAAATTATTGTTATTTTCACATATAAAGCAAAATTTACTGTTAGTCAAAAATCTCTCCAAGACTGAAATCAGTCCTGAGACTGAAGGTCTTGCACCCATGTTAACATTAGCGAGTGAAATTTCAGATCTCAAATGACCAGCAGCCTAAACATTCAACAATTGTCTATTGATAACATTTTTCTGTGCAAATAAACGCATTTTCAATGTTTGTTCGCGTACTGTCTAATGAAATATCTACGAACAAAAGAAATCTTGTCACATAATAAGTTACATATTAAATCTCAGATCGGCGACACACTTCTGGGTTCGACCGAGATCCGATGTCGACAGATATCAACTCGAAACCCCCTGGTCTCAGTTATACACAATAGCCGTGTAAATGATGGGGAGGGGGAAGCCCCCAAAAGGCTCGTATCGATTATTCAATAACTCCGAGGGAAACAAGAGAGAGAGGGGGTAGTGAGAAAATGCGATTTATTTCAGCACGGAAAAACCAGGAAAAGATCGATGGCGATAACAGTAACTCCTCAGTGGAAATTCCCAACCCCCCCCCTTTTTTTTTCCTTCTTTTTCTACATCTCGATTTTTTCCCTTTAAAGATGAGGTAAAAAAACCCGAAATTCCTTAGTTGTTCAAAATGTACACCGAGAGAGAAAGAAAGAAAGAAAAATGCCGAGAAAGTTTTATTATTATAAGCCTGATTAACTTTGAACACAATTAGTGCAAATATTCAACAGTGCGGGGAGTTGGGTAATTCGATACACTCGACTTCATACAAACAGTGTTTAATTAATCAAAATAACAGTAATAACAGTCTAGTGGTTGTGACAATTAACTTTCGATTAGCTGAAATTAAATTCCAACGCGAGCAGTTATTCTTAAAGCAATTTCATGCAAGAGACCAAAAATGTTCGAAATAAGACACGAATATCTTCAAATGTCGATTTAACATCTGAATCTAGAGGAAACAAGGTATCATTTTAGAAGTCTCCTCTCCTTTCACTCGGGGAAATTTTTTAAATTTTTAAATTGATGGAAACTCATCGCTGTAACAAGTATCATTCCCGAAACAGAAGACTTAGTCGAGTTCAGATATTTCACCGAACAGCTTTATATGTTCTTTTTTTAAAATGTAGATAGAAAATATTCATGGTATACATGGCTGTTATATTGAATTATCTGAGTGATTTTTAACCAGCGCACCAGACTGCTATATGAATGATTAGCAGCCTATTGATACAATTGATATTGCCTGAATTAATTTGGATATTCTCTCGTATTAAGAAAACTCGCTCTTTCCCTCCCCCCAAATTAATAAATAATAATAAAGACACAATGTAAAAAAATACCTACAAAAGGAAGTAAAGGCTCCATTTTAAGGTCTTATTTATTTATTTTGGAAATGGGGCTGGGGACGGTGTGTTAAATATTAGAGGGGGAAGCTTATGCTTCTCATACGTTTTTGGACTATCAGGTCCTGAATTGCTCGTTCCCTTAGAATAAAACATATACTTTTAGAGCAGAAGGATGTAGCTTTAACTCAGAATAATTTCAAAATTTCTTAACAATAATAATAAACGTATTTGAATAACTTAAAAACTACAACATTTTAATCTTTAACTGGTGTAACCAAAATTTTCGCATGGATGCTGTGAACGGTCTCCTAGACCGCTTGATCGAATAAAAGGCTCAAACAGCATTTTGTTCCTGTACTAAACTTTATGTACAAGACTATATTATAAATACAATTCACTTCTTCAGAAGTCTCTGACGATAGTACTAGGGCACGAAATGAAGCCATATTTCACTTCACACTATCTATATTTAAATTGAAATTTAAAGGTCAAAAAGTGAAAATACAATAAGCAATGGTCTGTGAGACCGCTAACAGCAGATAGGGGTAAATTTTATCAGCTTCAAAATTTCATACATTTAAAAAATATATAATAAAACTATTCACGGAAAAAAGCAGTGTTTGTATATTAAAGTTAAAAAAGATGGCAATGGGGCTAGGTTAGTTGAGTTTATGATGGCCAATTATCAACACGTGGTATATGGGCCCTAGGGGGTGGGGGTTGCCCTCCGTGGGGATTTTTCTAACCTGTATTTACGCAAGGAAATCCACGCTTAGAAGAAAACCACGTAAAACTCCGAACGAATAGGCCGACGGCCACGGCTGGGTTCGAACTCAGCACATGCCGTTTTCTCGGCCATAGGTGGAGCCTGGCGACTCTGATTTTTCAAACTCCGAGTTAAGGAATATTATGTAAATACATAATGGTGGCCATTAACAAGGAAGCGTGTCCCGATTTATAGGGTGAACACTTTCTTCATTTAGAATTTAAATACAAATGCATACAGTGTTTTGCTATACGATGGAAGCGATCGCGTGGAAACAAAGAATTCGCGATATTCATATCACCTGCACGCAAGCATAATTAAACTCTAATAACGGATAACTGGTTGATTGACGATGCAGGAGGGGGGAAGTAAGGTGGCAAACAATAGCAAAGAACTTGGCCGTGACATGCTTTTTTGTTTTGACAAAGCTGACTATAACATATCAATGTATTTGTTCTCCAAGAATACCACGCAAGTTATTCTGGCAGATCACGTGACAACACAAGAGAGGGTGTTAAACTATTTTCTGCACGTTTTCACAAGGTCAGGTGACTAATCTTGCATCCGTTCGATAATTCAAACATATATAGCACACTTATTTGTTGAATGACACAACCCAAAAAATGAAGTTTGTCTGAAAAGGAGAAAAAAGTGTGAAAGTTAAATTACCTTTTTATTGAAAAGGGATCAGGAATTAAACTTTTAAATCCTTGTTCAACAGCAATTTATTTCTGTAAGTTATTTACAGGTAGTGAAAATTGTAAACTATATCATGCTTTAAAAGGCACATACAAATATTATACAGACATACAAACATTAAATATAATAAACCCAACAGGAGTGAAAAATTAGCCAGGAATCGAACCCGGGACCACAGCATTCCAGGCTGTTGCTCTAACCATTGAGCCACTGGGTCCGCAAGTTCTCACTAATAAACGAAGCTGCCAAAAATCATCAGCCTTCTATAAGACAGCTTCAGCATTCCAGGCTGTAGCTCCAACGTCTGAGCCACAGTGGTCACCTCATTGGTTGGAGCAATAGCCTGGAATGCTGTGTTCCCGGGTTCGATTCCTGGCAAATTTTTCACTCCAGTTGAGTTTAATGTATTTATAGTATGTATGCCTGTATAATATTTTCATGTATCTTTATGATTTGTTTATAGGCGTTATATGTGTGTTTTAATGTATCATGTTTCTTGAATCCTTAATTCTCTTAATTGTGAAAAATGTTAAATTATTTTAAATGGAATTATTTTATTTTTACGAATATTTATATGACTTATTTACAGGCAATAAAGTTTTTTAAATACTAGATGCAAATATAAATATTAAACTTTGCTCTGTTCATCCACTGTTTAAAAAAAAGGATCAAACAGAATATTCGGAATTTGAGAAGTGCGGAATCTTTTAAGGTAAAAGTCTGTATAAGCTGAAGTTTTCATATCCGGGCCAAACGAAAATTGTCTTGTACTGGTCTGGTGTAAAAACTAAAAATTCGATCCTTGCAAAAATCAATGATATCAGAACCGGCTCAAACCCAAAATCAGAACCCAACACCTGCTTAAGTATAGTACTGTGTGAAGTAGATGATTGCACGACCTGACTAAATGTCTACAATTTTTTTTGATTTTCCTTAATAGACAAGATTCTTTCAAAGAATAATACATAAATATTTATGCGAACATTTCATAATAGATTGCACGCCATATGTCTCTGAGGAAAAAAAAAAAAAAAAAAAAAAAAAATCTTGATTTAGAATAAAAGAGAAAAGTTGGTTAAGACATAACATTTGAAGCTTTTCTATATAAATAAAATAGATTTAAAAAAATATTTCTCTATAAAATAAATTTTCAAAGATTCCTTATTAAAAGGTTATTACCAATATTAACAAAAAGCAGCAAACATCTGAATGATATATCTTGGAATTAATTAAGTCTGTGTTCTTTCCAGCCCGAGTAATGTCGGAAAAAAACAAGAACAAAAAAAAAAAAAAATAAAAAAAAAAAAAAAAAATATAAGGATAATGGTCAAGTCTGATAGAACACATTTAAGCCCGGGCTCAGACAGGATGTATGTAACTCTGTCCAAAGCAGATCTCTATGCTGGACACACTAAATGTCAGTAATGATGTTATCAAACTAACATTACATTTATAACTTATTCTTGACTCAGCCAGGTCCATTGCAAATTTTTCATGTTCATATTTTGTAGGCTTAGTCAGAGCCTCTTAAATTTGTTATTTCTGGCCGGTCGGTCGTACTGCTCATGGTTTTTTTTTTTTTTTTTAATCGGATGGCCAGGTTCGTTAAGCAAATTGTCTTTATTTTGACAATCTGGCTCATTTGAAGGTTTTCCTTCATTAATTCAGGTCCGTGTATATTTCTACCGTAACGCTGTACGCAACTTTTTTTTCTGCTGAACTACGCGAAACTTAGATGCATTTGTAAGCATAAAGAATTTTATTATTGAAAATAATTTAATCGAAAAGTTTTTCAATTTTCAATACGTGAATGAATCTTAAGTTATAAGCGATCGTTGTCTCGGGTCGGCAGTTTTTGTTTGACTGTCACGTTCAGAAATTCAGTTCAAACCACCAACTTTGAGAAAGAGCATTTTATGCAGTTTTTTTACCAAAAAATTTTATAACAGTTTCTTATTAAGAGCACCTGACATTTAATGCATTTGCGAACAAAAATGAATTAAAAAATGTGTCAGAAAGTAGCTAGTTCGGATTTGGAAGCAGCCTTAAGCAATTTTGGCAGAAAATAACAGAAAAGTTATTAAGATAAGAATAAATATTCTGGGGGTTAGAAATTAATAATCAGGTATTAAACAATGCAACGGAGCATTGTAATGCTAAAGCAACGGAGCATTGTACTAATACTAAAAAGCATTAATTAAAAAAGGATTTTGAAATGTTATTTCAGAGGGAAAAAGAACAGTATCATTAAATCGTGACATTTGAATGTCTTTTTAAATGCAATGTAATAATACCTGATAAATTCAAAATGCCTAATTAAAATAAGACCCGAGTTTAAATGCTGAAAAGAGAAATAATTTGGGATTGCTTTATTGATTTTCAAACTAACTGTGGAACAGGTTATTTTTAATTAACGTTATCAGATAGTTCGATTTCAACATGTCTTACAAAGCCATTTATAAGAGCACGCTATTCATTTTGTAAAAGTTATTTAATTTAAAAACTAAAATAAAACACATCCGTTTTCTATAAGTAGGCATTTCGAGCTATTTTAGTAATAACGATATCGCCTTATTATCTTTGCGTTTGACAATAAATAACTTTAACTCTTAAAACTGGTAAATTATTTTCGATAGTGTTTAAAAACAAAAAGATACACTATATGGCCAAGATGTCACTTGCGGTTTTAGACATTTTGTTAAATATTTAAGAAAATACATGAGGAATTATCCTGAAACTCTAAGCGTGTAAATATAATAGTACAGGTCATACGTTTCTGCGAAGATTTTTTTCCCGAAACTCTACAGGGGACCTTCAACAAATTGAAAAAATAACGAATAACTTTTGGATAACCCTGTCAAAAATAATGTAGCAAAAGCGCTATAACTGGAGATTATGATTAAGTGGCTTATTGTAATATACTGTGTTCATTTTTATGTGGATAGCATATATACTCGTAGAAAAATTAAGGTTTTTATGAAAATAGTCCCACAATTTTCCAAGTTTTTTGCTTATAATTTGCAGAGTTCTTAATATAAAATAATGTTCTTTTCTGAAAATATGACAAACAACATTGTACATAATACCCTGTCATCAGAATTAAAAAATAATAAAAATTGGATGAAAAATGAGCAGGTTTACTAAATAATTTTTCACTGCGCATGCGTCAACGATATCAAAATTTTATTTGCATATTGTGTTAGCTAAATGTATAGAGCAACTTCTGTAAATATTTCAAAAATATAGCTTGAAAATTCTGAAAGTGATCGCCTATAGATCAGCTCAAAATCCGTTATTCCCAAAGTGAGGCAAAAAAATAAGGGGTTGTATCCAAATATCCATCGATTAATGACAATATAGAATTTACAATATGGCACGTACTACTATATTTGGATAAAACCCCCGATTTTTTTTTTCCTTCATTTTGGATATAACGGATTTTGAGTTGATCTTATAAACGATCACTTTCAGAATTTTCAAGCTAAGCTTTTGAAACTTTTACAGAAGCATATTGTGTTAGCATACATTTAGCTAACACAATATGCAAATGAAATTTTGATATGACGCATGCGCAATGAAAAATTATTTACTAAACCTGCTCATTTTTCATACAATTTTTGTTACTTTTTAATTCTGATTGACAGGCTATTGAGTACAACGTTGTTTGTCATATTTTCAGAAAAAACATTTTATATTACGAATTCTGCAAATATAAGCAAAAAACTTGGAAAAATTTGGGACTGTTTTTATAAAAACCTTAATTTTTCTATGAGCAGGGGTGGGGAATTTTTCAAAAATCTTACCAGCACAAGGATTTATTTCACTTGCCCGCAAGATACAACACACTCGCTGTTAGAGGTCTGCACGGGCCGGAATTTCCAGGCCCCGCCCGGCCCGGCCCGTTGTAAAACTCAAAAGTTCGGCCCGAGCCCGGCCCGGCCCGTTCAAATTTTTATAGTTTAGGCCCGGCCCGTAGAGAAATCAGGGAAAACAGGCCCGGCCCGGCCCGTTACAATTTCTACGATTTCTAAAAATTCCAGATTTTTATCATATAATTAAGATTTTTTTTAAAGAGTACTGCATACATATCTATGGAATGATTTTACAGTATATTTTACAGGAAATACATTTTAGTAACATTAATGGTTACTAAGGTTCTTAGGCTTTCAACATTCAAATAAAGATTTATTAAAAAATTAATATGGCTTAGAATAAAAGAAAAAAAAAGAAATTTAAAAAACATCATAACTTTTGAACTGTTTAATAAAAAAAGATTTAAAAAAATATTTCTATATCATTTTATTAAAGATTTTAAATCCAAATTCATACGTTAATTCAAAGAAACTCCTTTCTGATACATTTTTAAATTCATTTTTTTTTCTCAGAAATGCATAAGATTAGCAGGTGTCTTTATTCAGAAACTATATAATCGAATGTCATTATCCATTTTTTGATACAAGCAATTTAAGAACACTGCAAGCAAATAAAATATTGTCATGGTTTGCGTTTTGAATAGAATTTCCGGAAGCGATAGCATGTGAAGGGAGAAAAACCTGCAACCATTTGAGAAAATATTGTATATCAACAAGGTTATACAAGTATTTTATTTACCAAAAATGAAAACCGCTATTCGATTCCAAATCCCTTCAATAGTCCGGCTTATCACTTTTATGTTTTTACAATTAAAAATTAATGTAAAAATATGTCAAACTTTCAGGTTATTGAAAAATTAATTTAAAACCATCAAGAAGTATATATCCAAAGTTTAAGCTAACCTAAGGTCTTTATCGCTGTTCATAATTTTACAAGTTATGTTGTCTGCCCAACAGATCTTGAGAACAATTAAGTCTTCTTTCGGTCTGGCAAGTCTATATGTAGAAAAACAATGCCTTGATCTCCAATTTTGATCTTGGCCCTGCACGAGTCAGTTTAAAAAATATTTAAACGGGTTACACACAATGTAACTGTCCCATGCCGATCTCTACACTGCACAAGTTATATTTTTATATTGATGCTGTCAAACTAGTATGGCTCGTGACGCACATTTATATTTATTCTCGTTAAAATCATTTTCGTTGAAAATAGGTTTATATTTTATCGTTTACGTTTAAATCTTCAAAAGGGGTCGGTAGGCCCGAAAATTTTTATATCGGCCCGGCCCGTTCAATTTTTTTGCCGGCCCGGCCCGTTTATTTTGTTTGTCGGCCCGGCCCGTTGAAAAAACATTCTAATTCTGCCAGCCCGGCCCGGCCCGTTAGCAAATTCGAAACGATTCCGCCGGGCCGGGTACGGGCCAGGCCCGGGCCCGTGCAGACCTCTACTCGCTGTACATAAAGTTGAGAATAGTTATAACAAAATAACACGCGATTGTAGACGAAATTACAAACTACGATGCTTTTTCGTAAATCTATTTTTCTAGTATATGCAGAAATATACACAACAGAGGTAAGCGTAATATGAGATTGAACGTAGTACCATATTTACACTGTAATAATTTGGAAATATCTAGATGGAAAGAATGTTTCTGGTGATGGCTCTATTGCTTACAGTTTTTCAAAAACTAAAATTTCACTCGCCTTGCCAGAAAACCCACTCGCCATTGGCGAGCAAAATGATGTATTTCCCCACCCCTGTCTATGAGTATACATGCTATCCACATAAAAATAAACACAATATATTACAGTAAGCCACTTAATCATAATCTACAGTTTGAGTACTTTTGCTACATTAGTTTTGACAGGGTTATCCAAAAGATGTTTGTTCGTTTTCAAATTGTTGACGATCCCCTATAGTTTCGGGAAAAAAAAATCTTCACAGAAATGTGTGACCTGTACTATTATGTTTACACACTTAGAGTTTTAGGTTAATTCCTCATGTATTTTTCTAGATATTTAACAAAATGTCTAAAATCGCAAGTGGCCGGTCATCTTTGGCCATATAGTGTATAAAACAATATGGGTTCAAACATGCATTAAATATTGTTATATAATTCTTAAACTACAAGAGTAATTATAGGCTTGGTTAAGAAGTAAAGGTTGTGTGGGTATTTGAGTGCTTGTTAATGGCACAATGGCCAGAAAAGGATATGATGCGCCAATAAAGATAAAATATGTATATATATAAACTTTAATAGTTTTAAACATATCTGCAATAGTTGAATTAAAAAATCATTATAAAAATGTTTTTATACATAAAAAAGAAAAAATAAATACTTGTTAGACATACAGATATAGCCGTTTTACTCCATTTGTAATTTGATCGATATTTTAAAATTTTATAAATATTGTTGCAAAAAGAATATTAGTTTACTGTTTTAAAAACTTACAGGGGATTTTTATATATCGCCAATAATACTAAACTAGCAGGGGAGACCGAGCTTAGCTCGGTCAAAATTAACTTTGTGTTCAACTCGATATAGTATTTTCACTGTATCATTAACTCTGTATTATTACTGTAAAACATGTTTATAATAGTATTATTTAGAAAAAAAATCAATAAGAAAACTATGTTTTTATGCGCATATTTACAAATTTTATTTTATTTTAAATTTTACAACGAAAGGACATCGATCTAAATCACTTTTTTAGCTCGACTCTGATTGGTTTAACCATGCATCTCGAATCCTCTTAAGAATGTATAAAAAAATTCTTTACATTCTGAAAGACAATATATTTTGCTAGATATAGCCAAATTTGGAGGCATTCTTTCATTTGGCTCTAAATACGTGTTTTGGTTTTCGTAATTTTTATAGTCGATTTTTTGGTCATATGTCGCCAATATTTTGTCAAATATCACCAAGTTATTGGCTTTTGCCATATTCTCGTGACCCTGACCCGTATTACCCAAAATGAGCCACTAATCAAATTTGATCAAGCATGTGACATAGCTCAATCGTCTTCAGGTAATCAAAAACAGTAGAATATAAAACTGAATCAAAATCGTTCAAGCCATTTTTTAGGTAAAATTAGCTTGGCAGCATTCAGCAATGAAGCGAAATGACCCACTAATATAATTTTGTTTAACATGAGACTCAGCCCAATAGTCTTCTCGTGACAAAAAACGTTTTGTTTCAAAATTTAGGTAAAATTGATTGAGTCGTTATTGTATATAATTAGAATGACCCTAGCTCATTAAGACCCAAAATGACCCACTAATAGAATTTTCGCGAGCATGTGTCCAAGCCAAATGGTTTTCTCTTGCTCAAAAACGATATAATACAAAGTATAGTCAAAATGGTGAGTACCATTTTCTATATAAAATTAGCATGACCCATCATGACCAACAAATGACCCTTATAATCGAAATCTCTTAAACGTGTGACCTAGCTCTTTAGTTTTAGCATGCCGAAAAACATTAGATACAAAATTTAGATAAAATCGATTGAGCTGTTTTTTAGATATAGTTGGTTTGACCCTGACCCCTTATAATCCAAAATGACCCATTGATCGAATTTTCACAAAAATCTGTCCTAACCCAATGATTTTCTTGTGACCGAAAACGATAAAATACAAAATTTAATCAAAATTGCGCGAAACGTTGTCAAGATAAAATTAGAATGACCCAAAAGTGGCCCACCAATCGAAATTTCTCGAACATGTGACCTACCCCAATGATTTTCTCATGCCAAAAATATGTTGTATACAAAATTTCGTTAAAATCGACCCACCCATTCTTTAGATATAGCTTGACCTTACCCATTAAGACCCACAAATGACCCTTATAATCGAAAGCTCTCGAATATGTGACTTAGTCCATTAGTTTTCTCGTTTCTAAAAATTGTTACATACAGAATTTCGTTAAAATTGATCCTGCCGTTCTTTAATTATACATAGCTTGACCCAGACCCTTTATGATCCAAAATGACCCATTAATCGAAATTTTTCGAACATGTAACCTAGTCCAATGATTTTATCGTGCCAAAAAAATGTTGCATACAAAATTTCATTAAAATCGATCCACCTGTTCTTTAGATATAGTTTGACCATGACCCATAATGACCCATAATGACCCACAAATGACCCTCATAGTCAAAATCTCTCAAACATGTGATTTAGCCCATTAGTTTTCTCATGTCAAAAAACTGTTACATACAAAATTTCGTTATAATCCATCACGCCGTTCTTTAAATATAAAAAGCTTGACCCAGACTCTTAATGACCCAATATGACCCATTGAAATTTTTTCTCGAACATGTAACCTAGCCCAATGTTTTTCTCGTGCCCGAAAACCATAGAATGCAATTTTTAGTCAAAATTGCGTGAGAAAATCGCTAGATAAAAATAGCATGACCCACAATGACCCCAAGAATGACCCACTTACCGAATTTTCTCGAACATGTTACCTAACCCAATGGTCTTCTTGTAATCCAAAACGATACAATATAAAATTTGGTCAAAATCGTTAGAGCCGTTTTTTAGATAAAAATGGCTTGACCCATAATGACCCCAAAATGACCCACTAATCGAAATTTTTCGAACATGTGACCCAGCCCAATAGTTTTCTCGTGCCAAAAAACGATTGGATACAAAATTGCCTTAAAATCCATCCAGCCGTTCTCTAGATATAAATAGCTTGATCCTGACCCATTGTGACCCAAAATGACCCAGTAATCGAATTTTCCCGAACATGGGACCTAGCCCAATGGTCTTCTCGTGCCCGAAAATGGTAAAATCCAAATTTTTGCGAAAATCGTTAGAGCCGTTTTTGAGATAAAATTTACCCCCCCACAGACACACACACAATTTTTGCTCGCATTATAGTATAAGATTTAACGTTAATATTATACCACAATGAATTCTGCTAACATGTGGTTCTTACTCATTTTCAAAAACAAACTCACCCTGAGATATTTTCCAGATTCAATAGTTGGCAGTCCTGTGACGATTATCTAACGAAAAACAAGCTTATCTATGTTATAAAGGCCAAACATATCTGTGCGTAACGCATACGTCATTTTATGAATGGCAGCATTTTGAAATTAATGAAATTTCAGTTTTGCACTTTTCGCTACTGCAAAATTTTAAACTTCTAAACATCGAACATTTTCGATACACCATCGTGTAGGGAAAAAATACTTTTAAATGCAATTTGTATCTTAATTTACTTTTGAGTTATTAATTTTTTTGCAGTTTTTAATACTTTCTTTGTCATTGCGGCAACAGAAATAGGGTAACATCCCCAGTAATTGGCAGGCCCCAGTGATTGGCACATTCTACAAAAATGTCCTAAAATAAGATTTATATCCAGTCTTTTAAAAATGCAAGACCATATACCAGTTATATGCTCATTTACTTTACAGATTATAACTTTGATTTATGTTACTAAATGACAATAGTGCCTAGGAAAGAGAAACAATTATGGCTTGTATCAAATTAGCCATTTTTGTTGCAAATGCTTCTTCTCTGGCTTAAGAAAGGCATGCATTTCAATTTATTATTATCTAATTTTTAGTATATTTTAAATTTTAATTGACAACAGTTTTGTTTAGTTGAAAAGGGGTTACTTTAATTGTGTAAAAGTCTAAGTGCCAATCACTGGTGATTACAACTTTTTATAAATATATTTTTATGAAAATACTTTTTCAAATATTTTTGTTTTTAGTGGGCAAAATAGATGCACAGATATGCACTCTTTGATTTAAAAATATTTGCAAGTAAATATTTTATTTCTTGGTAATGAAAATAGAAGTAAGTATAAAGACAAATCCTTAATGTGCTAATTACTGGGGATGTTACCCTACTCCATTTATAAATATATACTGGACAATTGCACCATAAAAATAGTTATACCAAATGATGTTATAATGATGTTACATCAAAAATATGGCATAACATCATAAAATCTTAAATTTTTTATCTCGTTGCAATATTTTAATTTTTACTTGCGTGTAAGTGGCAACATTTTTAAACTTTTAATTCATTTCGATTTTAATTTATTAGAAATATTATCTCTCGATCAAGAAGCAAACTTAGTCCTTCCATTATCACATTTTCCTGAAAACGGCGCGAAACGTTGATATTTTTATTTTATTTTAATTGTACAAGTTGATATTAAATTTCTTGTTTTGTGCACCATTGAGCAATGTGTTGTATTTTTAATAAATACAATCTTAGTACTCCATTTATGTAAAGAAAATAGTAAATTACTCTATCTTTTTACAGACAAAAAAGAAAAAAATATAGTCAAATATTTTTATGATTATCAAAACAAGTTCGAGGCTATAAAAATCACCTTTTTACATTATGTTTGGTCACAGGAATATTGTCTATGATATTTATTGCATACAGATTATTTCAGAAAATTTCATTTACACTTAAAAGAATATAAATAGTTTAGTGTCTGTTTCCGGCTAATAGTTATCGAGACTTCAAATTTTGAATTAAAGTGATTTTAAAATGACCATATTAAAATGCCATTTTTTTTTTTTTTTTTTTTTTTTTTAAGGTAAATACGAATATGAGAGGTGCATATATAAATTTTGAGATGATGAAAAATATGTCGGGTTTAGGTTTCACGGTGAAAAAATCTATGATTGTGTAAAACTGGAATAAATTTTTCTATATTTCATTTTGGAATACAAGCATAAGAGCCTAAATTTATAACTTTATCGTAATAACAGATCTTCATTATATTTTACAGCTTGCATACGATTATAGGTTAATGATTTCTAGAGTTATATAGAAATAACACTGTATTCAGTAAGTTCAATATCATTTGTTTAAGTGTTATACTTACCAATTTAAGGTGCATTTTTTATTGCAATTAATTTTTTAGTTTTATTATAAATCAATGAACAGGTTCTTTCTTAAACATTTTCTTTCGCCGAAATTCGACGGGTTCTGCCTTGTATTATCTAAATCCGCTATTAAAAATAAATAAAATAAATTTCGCATATTTCCTCATTTTTTTTTTCTGTTTGAATAACTGTTCCTTTGGTCATAATTTGAATTATTTTTGACATCACGATTTAACACATGGGGATAACATTGATTGTCTGAATTTCCCAAAGAAAAACAAATTTTTTTTTTCAGACCTGGAGTAAATTTACAGTAAAATCTCCCCCCCCCCCCCTCTTCCGAAACGTATGTACTCTTAAAATATTTATGAGCATCTTTAAAACAGATTTAATGCCCTTCATTTTATGAACTGTATAGCCGTTGATTTTTTAAAGTTCAGGAGAAAAAAAAATTTGCACATTTATAGTACAAATAATATTCCGAATTTCTTACAATGAGCAGCGGATAAAACTTTTATTTATAAACTGGGCGAAATTTAATTATGTATGTGAAAAGTAACATTTTGTAAGAAATGATGAAGCCTAGTTTACTCAAATTTGGAATAAGCAATTATTAACAATTTCTTCTACTGTACACGTCACATTCCTTCTGCAATGTAAAAACTGTTCATTTTATAGGAGTGACTAGAGATGTAAATTTTCCGAAAAATATAAGTGGCGGATAAAAACTGGTTTTTTACCGTTTTTTTTCGAAAAAAAACGAAAAAATTGGAAAAATTGATTTTTCATGACTGTTTTTCCCAAATAAATTATATTTTCTTAGAGAATATTAAATAATAAATATTTTTTCCCATTTTCTTGTATTAAATGAAAATTATTTTCACTTTATATTACAAAATAAAAAGAAAGTAGCAAAGCCTGCTTTTAAAAATTTTGTTTTTTTTCCACAGCCTAAGAATTTTTAAAACACTATTGTTTGTTGTATCATATCTCTGTTGAAATGATTTTTCAGTTACATGTTTAACTACCAATTGACCTAATGTAAAAACCTGAGCCAATATGTCTGCAGTTTGGAATGAAATAAATTATGCATTCTATTTACATAAGTATAGTTTTTAAGTAAATGATACTACTTTAAAGAAATTGTTGCAGTTTTGTCATTATTATCAATATCAGTATTCAAAAAATTCCATTGTTTGTTTAAAAAAAATGTATATTTTTACATTATTACACTTTTTTCTTACAATTATAATTTTATTTCCTTTAAAAGATATGTTTAGTTTTGGTATAGCTTTCCATTTTCAACTCAAAGTTTTGATTTAATTTTATAATCTAAATTCAAACAAAACTAAGTTTTAGTTTGGCTTACTCAGGTCTGCAACTAAAAAATAGCATAGGATTTATTGACTGTTAGATTTTTACTCACTGAAACCACATTTTAATTTTAATTAAACGTAATTTTTTTCTTTTTTATCCTCAAATCTGGTATTCTATTCTTGAGTAAGAAACCAAATTCAATAATGTTTCTATATGGTAATTTCATATTTCTAAGAATGGAACTCAAAAGTTACGAAAACAGAATACTACAAATAGAAAATGCTCGCTATTTGAGGAATTAACAAAAGCAGTTACATACAGAGATAAACTTCTAGTGTGTTGTAAAAAACTACAAAAATTCAAAGTTTAATCAAGAGGGAATGTATAATTTGGAACATAGTTACTTGTAATATTTTTTTTTTTTTTTTTAATCACAGTTGTACTTTTCTAATGCAAACTGCCCATGTTTTTGCAACGTTACTGTACATTATGGAGGTAAAATGGAGGTCAATTTTAGATTCAATACCTTGAAAAAACATTCAATTAATCAGCTATAACGAAATCTTGAAAAATGCAACATAGTAGTGCCACCTATAGGGCAATTTACACCAAAAACTAAACAACATTAATAAATATCAGGAACTGTATGAATCTGTAGTTTGATAAAAAAAAAAAAAATCGTCCTTTAGTTCTTGAGATAGAACTATTGCGATAATCATGAATAATGCAGCATTGCAGCATCATCTGTTGAGCAATTTACACCAAAAAGTAATGTGCACAAAGTTATATCAATGATTAACTGAATCTGAAGTTTTATGGAAATACATACATTAATTCTTGAGATAGTACTATAGTGGAAATTATGAATAATGCAGCATAGCAGCGCCATCAGTTGGGCGATATACACTAATAACTAAACATCTCGAGTTTATATCAAGGTGTAACTGAATCTAAAATTTTGTGAATTTACGTGTATCAGTTCTTGAGATCAATATAAAATTGCCCATAAAATTTTTGTCCCATACAGACTCACAGAGTGACAGATATTTTCCAAAAACTATCAAATCGTGTTCGGGACCTTCTAAAATGTTTAAATGCAGCAAAAACTATAAGTCAAAATTTTCACGAATTCAATACTTGCTTCTTAAAAAGATAGAAAAAAGTAATAAATGCATGCTTCAAATTTTATGTTAAATTTTTAATTTTACCATTTCTATTAATCGGCATATTATTGAAATAATTTTGCACATGAATTAATTTAAAAAAAAAAAAAAAAAAGAAGTTGCATTTAATTATACATCTAGATTTTTTTCATGTAATCCTGTTTTTGTGAAATTGTAAATTTCTTGTATATATACTTATAGAAAATATATTCAGAATTTGTGAATAAGAAATTATTACTAGTTTTAGAGTCCTATTTAGACATTTTTAATAAGGTTATTTATGCATATATACAACTTGATAGGATTTAGCTGCTATATGGTATGTGATTTTTTTTTTCTTCAATCACTGCATTTGCGAAAGATTCAATTTGTAGATTAAACTTTTTTCTGAAATGTCTATTTTCAAGAGAAATTTTGCAAAGGGTCTTGTGTTTGAAATAAGAAAAAAATGTGAAAGATCCTTTCAAGTCTTCTCAGACAGATTTCTGCTCAGAGATCAGATTACCCACATTAAAGTTTTCATGTGGGACACTCAACATAAAAATAAATAAAATGAAAAGTATGAGAATGTAGCTATTACAAAATTTTCACTATATTATTTCATAAATGAAATTTCAATTTTTTCAGTTCGGAAAAATTGAAAAATAAGCTTTCGGAAAAAATTTGAAAAAAACTGGTTTTTTCCCCAATTTTTCCGGTTTTTTTTCGAGCATTCCTATCTCTAGGAGTGACATTAACAATAAACTGTAAAATAAGCAGTTATATAACGATGTAAATTTTCCATTAGTTCCCCAGCATTCGTCCAGGATGGCTCAGTTGGAAGAGCATTGGCAGCTTCAGCCAATACATCCCTAGTTCGAATCCAAGCCCGGACTTTTTTCACCCACTTTGAAAATTTACACCATTATAATCGATTGAATAATCGTGTTTAAAATTAATCTAAGGCAGTAATACACTTTACACTTACAAACATAAATATCTAAGAAAAAAATAATATTTCGAATGTTTGGGGAAGTTAAATTAATCATTTGTCGAGTTATTATAAAATCTTGAATCGTCAAACTGTTAATATCAAAAGTGAATGTTGTTGAATCAGTTGTTCATTGGTTTGAATTTTCCTTTAACCCTTTGAAGGGCAAGCAATTGCGTTTCTATAATTCTGAAGTCCCACCGGAAATTTTGAAAATTTTTAAAATAAGGGAAAGCGATTTCGCGACTTTTCCTCGCCAAAGTTAGAAAAGAAAAATTTAATGAAAATTTTCTGTTACAAATCTTCATTAATCGTAGGTGGGACAGAATATATCCCATTGCTCCTCAAAGGTTTAAAAACGAATAACCAGACTTGTACGAACGAATAATTTATTATTATTTTAATTAATATTGGGCTTCTTATCCATATTAGAGGAAAAATAAATCCAACTTTTAATGCTATATCTCTCCTCCCCGCCAAATCAACCTATACTTAAATGCCAGATTACACGCAGACAATTAAAGAAAATGGGATTTTGAAGGGAAAAAAGAACATAGCTGTCGTTAAGTGAAATTACGCTTTATAAATGTCTTTAAGAGAATAAAAAGTAAATTTATTAGGCAACCAGCAGAAGCATCGCATGTGCCAGAAATAGATGACTATCTTTAAAGTTTTGTCGATTTCTAATTCAACAGGCAGTAAGCATCGACAGCAGAGGCGAAAGAGAGGGCGTTGCATCAGCAGAAGTGGGCGCGTTCCACAGAGAATTAAGAGCAGGCAAAATATGAAAGATGGAGAAAGAAACACATTAAGAAAATTAGAGAATACGCGAATAGGGATTCTTTGGGAGATTGTAATCTGTAAAATAGGGATGCAGAAACACATATCCCTCTCCTCATCTCATTCAAACACAGTAATCTTCAGCCGAGATTGTGCAAGTAAAGCAGAGTGAAAAGGTGGCCAGGATCTAAACATTATTAAAATATGCTGGACAGTTCGCATACTACATCGAAATGTACTTATATAATAAATCGCTGAGGTATGAGACCTGGAAAAATGATAACAGCTTACAACTTCAGTTTAGTTTTAACAGAAGATTCCAATTTAAGTAAAATTACAATGTAAATGGTTAAGATTCTCTCCCCCCCCCCCCCCCCCCAATGAAGGATCAATGGAAACCGTACACTACCTTTCTCCCCAGCAACTAAACAGTATTTTTGTCAATTAACCTTTATCTAGTGTTACAGAAATTGTCACATAACTACTGTGAAGCGCTCTGTGAGACCATTCCATCGAAAGATGAATAAAAGGTACGATAGACTCATAGAATGGTATTTTTGCACTAAACGTTTTGTACAGGACTGTTGTATTAAAATTCTCCTATTCAAAATTCTGGTGATAGTACTAAAGTTAGAAACAAAACAAAATTTCGATAATGATTGTGGTTAAACTGAAAGTTACAATTTAAGCTCGGAAAAAAAAAAAAACAGGTCTGCAAAACCGGTAACAATCAGTTAAAAATAAATAAATAAATAAATAAAATAACAATTTTAAGAGATGGCTTTGGTAATATCCTTATTTTTAAACACGTTTGAGCAGCGTTTAGGACTGTGTTCCGTAGACTGTAAGTGTAGGACTGTGTTTCGTAGAATCAAGGGCGGCGCCAGAATTTGCCCGACGGGGGGCACTGTATCCCCGACAGGGGGGCAAGTTCTTAACATATATTAGAGGTCCCCGCATACTGGTCCAGGGGCCTAAAAAACTGCGTGGGCAAAAATTTTAGGCTCAGGCCCAATCCGGTTTGTACTAAATAGATTAATGGTCCGGTTGACATAAAATTTAAAAAGTCGGCCTGATTATACGTTCTGGGAAATACAAACACATACATATATAATATAACCTGACAAAAAAAAAAAAAAAATAAAATAAATAAATAAATAAATAAATAAAAAAAAAATAAAAAATAAAATAAAATAAAATAAAATAAAATAAAATAAAGATTAAAATCTTGGCTTGCCCGACTCTATTTCTAGAAAGCGTGAATTTTTACTTCGATAAGATTATAAAGTGTTTAGCACAAAAAGTTCTAATAAAAATATATCTTTTTTTTTAAGAAGTGGTCTAGGCGGCAATATTTATTTATTTTTAATGAATATCTATTTGCATGTAAATGTTTCAATCACCATTCAGTTATCGCTAATCCATCAGTTATCATATTGGAGACTTAAAAATGAAAAAAATGCCACACAGTAAAATCTTCTAAAGAAAAATCGCACGGGAACGAAAAAAAAAAGAGAGAGAGACAGAGAGAGAGTTATAGTCAAGTTACTCTCGTAGCAGGTGTTGATGTATTATATTCTTTTCGGTAATCCTTCTATAGTAAAAAAACAAGCCTTAAACAAATCTCCAGGAATGACTCCTGGAATGATGCTGATGTGTAAGGTTTCCGGAAATAACGCGTCTGGGTGGACCGCACCTTCCATGAGTCGAATAGACCAACCAGGAAAGAGCTCCGTCTCGGGTGGATTTAGAAATGGGTACACTTCCTTTTTTTCCCCTTATGCTGCTATTTTGGTAGATTTTCCTGGTTTTTATGTATATTTACTGCTCGGTATTTTAATAAGTGTACGTTTATGAGAGGAATTCCAAAATTGAGTGTATGGAAAATAAGGTATCGCGAAGCGATTCCATGGGTTATTGGCGAGCGCTGCAAGCAGGGGTAGCCTACAACTTGGAATCGCGAAGCGATTACACGGGGGGTTGGCGAGCGTAGCGAGCAGGGGGCCGGAGTTGAGTGATGCATAACAAATTTTATCAGCATTATTTTATTTGACAATCTAAGAAAAGTATGCAATTGGATTAAATTTTGTGCGTTAATTTTTTAGACATAGTTATATTGGAAATTATGAATGTGTACTTCTATATATAACTTTGTACCAATTCTGCAGCAATTAGAATTTTAAAGTTTATTTAAAAAAAAGCAAAATAAAAAATCTTTTAAATACGCCATTTTCAATGTGAAAAAATATGCATTACCACAATTGCCAGTCTTAAACCTGGAAAAAATATGGAGGGAAGTTACCTAAAACATTGCCATATGCATTTTTTAAAGTTGTCCTATTTTCCGTATTTTTCATTAATCGGATCGACCTTGGTCCGGATAATCGAAGCTCTACTGTATGTATTGCTGAATGCAAAAATGTAAATGAAAAACTTCCATAAACAATTTTTAAATTATTATTATTATCAACAAAAGTACAAATTCTGCGTATAAAGCAGTTTTAAAATTTAAACACCCGGGTAAAAATATCAAATCAGATATAAACGCAAATAAATAAGAAATCATTTGAACTTACTCTTATAAAAGTCTTGAAACTTTTTATAAACAGCTGAGACAAATTAAAGCTATATCTTCGTAGAAAAGAAGGCACTCATAAAATATTTATAACTAGTAGAATGATAATTAAATGCAAAATTTGCAAAGTCATAAATTCTATTTTTTCACAAACAAATTTTTTCTTTAAAACTTCATTGTAGCATTGTTTTTACGGTTACTGTCTGATTAATTATATGAATTTTGTAAAAAAAGATGCATTAAACAGATGAATGATAATTCAAAAAATCTTATTTCTAAATATTAAAATAAAAATACAAGATCAGGAAAAAAATAACTCCTTATATCTGTGGTCAATGGACAATTGATGAAAATAAAGTACTGCATCTAACTCTGAAATATCCTTCAGGTCTATCACATTACAAGTTTTTTTTTTTTTTTTTTTTTTTTTTTTTTTTTTTGTAATTTTTATAGCAACATTGAGATATATAAATGTTATTTTTACAAACAATCAGCAAGAATACGCCTGCTGAAGCTAAACAATACTATTCATCAATCTCTTTATTCCAATTTTCGAAAAACTTGCTTTATATTAACTTGCACATCAGAATTGGAAACTAGTCAAAACAGATAGGCATGTATTTCCTTTTAGTGAATCACAGCTATTCTCTGCGGTTTAAACATCGTAGATTGAAATCTAAGTAAGAATACAAGTATAAAAAAACAGCATACTTACTAAGAACAAAACTTGTATAAAATTGAAATTTCTTCATATTCTTTTTCGTTTTATCTGATCTATGCTAAATATTAGTTTTCTTTATTTGAAATGAATGTATTTGTCGGAGTGAAATCAATTAATCGAACTAAAATTTTTGAAATATGTACCTTATATTACTTTATTAATACCATGTTTTACTTTTTTCACTATTTTCTATTTTTGTCACTTTTGAGAAAATGTAATTATTATTCCATACACTCTCAAAAAATATTTCGCCAAAAAAAAAAAAAAATATATAGACAATAAGTTGCTGGAACGCACATGTTATTGGAACGGATTTTTCTATCACTTGAAGAAATTTTGTTGCTTTGATTGTAAAATTTCAAAAAAATATTTGAGATTCGGTTCACCAACTTTTCATTATTTTAAGAGAAAATAGAGATACATAAAAATCAGTTTCGAACAGAAAGATCAAGTGCACAATATTGCTACTCATTAAACTGAACAGACTTTTGATTCATGCGTTATTTTAAAAATGCAACTTTAGATATTGGAGGATTTCAGGTAGTTTTAGCATTAGATTGATGATTTTTCTGTATTTTCGGGAAAAATGTGTAAATTAAAGCAGATTTTTTTTAGCTATTATAGTAATAATAAAAACAATGGGAAAAACATCTTCGATTTCCATTTTGTTTTAGAGTGTATATTGATGGAATACAGAAAGTGCGATGTTTCAAATTTTGCTAAGATACAAAATTTAAATCTGAAACAAAAACTTAAATAAAAAATTCTCAAATTAAAAGATAAATGTAAATATGAAAACCTGAAAAATATTTAGAAATCTAAAAGTGCGTTATTTTAATATCAGCGAAAAGCGACCTGCAATTAAAAATATATCACCGATCCACACAAAATTTCTCGCTCTGAGTCCGTCGCGACAATGCCGAAATATCCCTGTGATTTGAAGAGGCTTTTCTATTATTTTAAGCAATTTCTGCCTTCTGATTGGACATTTTTCGAAAATTTTGATCTTAGATTTCTGTTTTTTACGTATATTTTAATAAAACGGATTTATAAATTCCATTTCTAATACGAAAAAGTACTAAGCAGCATAGCTGCCAGAACACCCATGTAATTTGACGAACATGTTGCTTTAGGTGTGAATATTTCAGGTAATTGGTGTTTTTTCTGTATTTTTTGCGAGGGGGGGGGGGATAGAAATAGCAAAATTAAAGCAAATTTTTCTGTTTTAATGGAATATAAACCAGGGAAAAAATAGTTCCATTCACGGATTATTTTGCGAGCATAGAATCCTCCAAGGATTGAATTATACCCGACCTGAACTACTTAATTCTATATCCATTCAAGCTGAACCAGTTTTAAAAAAGTAGATGATCCGAACTCAACAAACTCCGACCAAAAGTATTCAGTTCGAACCCAATTCCAACTCGAAATGCAAGAGAAAATTGAAAAAGAAAATTTCATCTTGTAAAGCAGTAATGGAAAAATAGTCTACAATAGTACCTCCAATTATATATTTTATTTGAAAAATTTAATGCATTTATCATTTTTGTGTTAAATTTAAAGTATTTAATTTAATGTATGTTGTTAAAATTTAATGTATGCACTCATTGACATTCAAATAATATAATTTCACATTTTAAAATATATTTCGGCGATACTTTTGAGAAAAGAAGTAGAATCGAACCCATACACTAAAACAATTAAAACTAACCCGACTCGAAAAATAGAAGTTAATCCGAACCCCTCCGAAAAAATATTAACTTTAGCCAGATCCGACTCAAATCGCTAGTCGAGTTGGGTTTAATTTTTCCAAGGTGATGCAAGACTCTACCTGAAACGCGATCTGAGCCCGACATCTCCACATTTCGATCTGAGCCCGACATCTTCACATTTCAATCTGAACCCGAAATATTTCAACCTCAACTAGACTCCAACAGTAACTGATGAAAAAATATATCCATACTATAATGCAATTACATAATAATATATCTACAACTATATCTCCAATGTCCTTTTCAACTTTTAAGTAAAAAATCAGTATATATAAAAACTCATTAACATTCAATATATAATTTTTCAACTTAAAATAAAGTTGTAAATTCTTTTGAGAGATTGATCTTGAATCAAGAACCATAAGTGTCAACATCCAACCCGAACCTGAAACAATTAAAGTTAACCAAACTGGAATCCGACTCACAACGACAAAAGATTAGGCTCAATCCGATCCAATTCAGATTGAGGGTCGTGTCAGGTTCAGTTTGCCCGACCCGATGCAGCATTCTACTTGTCATTCAAGACAGCCCCGACAAAACTTTAGTATAAATTTTATCTTTTATGTTAAAAAATATACATGCACAGAGACATTCATATATCATCCTGTGTAGTCATCTATATAGATTTTTATTTTAAGAAATTCAATTTTTTTTTTAAGGATCGGATTTATCTTAACTCAATCTGAAAGATTCTAAATTTAGTCAGAAATCGACTCGTACCCAAAAGAATTAGTTTAGTCAATCTGAGTTTAATTTAAAAACTTTATATGTTGATCCAACTTGACGGGGACGAAATTCAAAAGTCAAAATATTTTCCCCGACGACATTGAATTTTGACCCCGATGGGGGGGGGGCAGGTATGCCCGACGGGGGAGCATATGCCCCCCCGGTCCCCCCTCTGGCGCCGCCCTTGCGTAGAATCATCTGAAACTAACAAAAAACGAGTCCAGCATAGATTACGAAACACTTTTGAATACATTTAAAGTAATATAACAAAACTTCACTGTTTCGTAAGTTGAAATACGATGGGTAATTGAATCATTTGGAAACTCATAACACATTTGAAAACCTAATTTTTGCAGCTTCAATCAACAATCGGAAAATAATCCTAATTCTTTGAGCACCCCTGTACATGATGTATAGATTTATATATATAAACTACATGCATGCCAATATTTAGTTCAATTAAAAGTAGCATTGTGTATAATGGTCTGTCTCTCTCTCTTTCTATATATATAAAACCAATAATCGCATTACAATATATGAACCATTTAATTTAATAACTTATATGTAATTATAATTTAATAACTTCGCGTTTCAATTTACCACGTGCGTTATCAGGGTTAAGGTAGTGAATTTCGGATTCATTCTACTTTATAGCTCATAACTATTTTATTTTCTCCATATCCACTATAGATTACTTGGTATTTCTTTAATTAATTTTGGTTTTATGTGTGTTGGAAGTACCAAATTCGTATTCTTTTGTTTTCTCATGGTAAGTACGAAGATGAAACCACACACTCCATTTGTAATTCCAAAGTATTTGGGACCTGAAGATTCCGCTTTGGTTCTACAAATTCCATTTTTATTCATATTATTCTTTTTCCCTTCCATATTCAATGTGATATAAGTTATTAAATTCAATGGTTAATTTCAAATGGTTATTATTGTTTACTATTAATGATCTTATATAAGACCATTAATAGTATTAGAATATAAACCATTTGAATTTAATAGAGAAGAGGGAAAAAAAAAACCCTTGAAAAGAGAAAAAATTAAATAAATAAATAAAATGGATACAAATGAAATTTGTAGAACCAAAGCAGAAATATATATATATATATATATATATATATATATATATATATATATACTTTAGATGAAAACTCTCCTTCAATAATTTTGCTAATAAGGAGTATGTGGATTTTTCTGTGTAGCCATGCATTTCAAGGCATAGAATTTAAATACGAGTAACACGAAAACAAAAATAGTTAAATTTAAAAGTTCATACTGAATCCAAAAATGCATGTCAAGCAATTATTGCAGTAATGTAATCGATAAGACAGTAATTAATCGATTTCTTTTGTGGGCCCCTGTAAATGAACGACAAATGAATAAGAATATTTTATCGTAATCATCTTATAATGTAGTGAAATTTTTTGATTTATATCACTTTAAATACTTTTGGAATATAGTCTGTCTCAAAACTTTAAGCACTCTTCAAATGTGGTTTAAAATAATTGAAGAAGAAAATATTTTATGTTAATTTAGAATAAATACTCGACATTTAATCAAAATAAAATAAAATAAGCCATTTTGGGTGGTTAAAATTAAAATTTATTTATTTATATTTAATTTTTCTTTTTTCTTGAAAAAACGCTGTCTCAAAAGTTTAAGCACTTTATGCAATTTTTTTAGAAACACGGGATTGGTATTGTGTAATGATGTTGTATGCCTTTTTATATAAGTATAAAAGGTGGAGAAAATTATTTCCTCTCGTTTTAAAAATGTGGAAGGGTAAAAAATTCACAAACTGTGAAATTTTGAAAATTTTTAAATTAAAATCGCAGAATAAATCTGTTTCTGAAATTTTATAAACTTTAAATCGATCAAAGTGAGATATATATCAAGTACTCCATAGAAATGATAATTTTAAGCAGAAACCAAGATGTGGACAACCACGTATGACGACTGTTCAGACTGATCGGAGAATACAAGGATTGGTATCTAGACAAAATATGTCTATACGGCAAATTAAAAATAATCTCAGTGTACATGTGTCCAAAGGCACTTCAAATAGACGTATTAAAGAGTGTGATTACTTCATACTAAAAAAAAAGGGCTCTCAAACCGTCTCTTAAATTACATCACAAACAGGCAAGAATGAACTGGACTAGAAAATAAATGTCCTACGAGAACAAGTGACTTACTGTTTTAGTTAGCGATGAGGAAAGGTGGAACTTACAGGGCCCTGATTGTTGGAGCGCATATTGGCATGACTTACGCAAGAAACCAAGGGCATTTTTCAGCAGGCAGCAAGGTGGTAAATCTGTTATGGTTTGGGGGGCATTTGGATTCAATGGCCAGACATCTTTAGCTTTTCTTAAAGGAATACAAGATTTTAAAAAGTCTCAAGAGACGCTAAACCATCATTTGCTTCCATTTGGTGACATTACGTATCACCATTCTACAAAACTTTGGTTTTCTCAGAAAAATGATAAAGTTCTGGACTAGAGATGGGAATGCTCAGAAAAAAACCCGGAAAAAATTGGAAAAAAAAAAACGGTTTTTTTTTCGAAGGCTTATTTTTCAATTTTTCCGAACTGGAAAAATTGAAATTTCATTTATGAAATAATATAGTGAAAATTTTGTAATAATTCATTCTCATACTTTTTATTTTATTTATTTTTATGTTGAGTGTCCCACATGAAAACTTTAATGTGGGTAATCTGATCTCTGAGCAGAAATCTGTTTGAGAAGACTTGAAAGGATCCTTCACATTTTTTTCTTGTTTTTAACACAAGACCCTTCGCAAAATTTCTCTTGAAATTAGACATTTCAGAAAAAAGTTTAATCTACAAATTGAATCTTTCGCAAATGCAGTGATTGAAGAAAAAAAAAATATCATACCATATAGCAGCTGAATCTTATCAAGTTGTATATATGCATAAATAACCTTATTAAAAATGTCTAAATAGGACTCTAAAAATAGTAATAATTTCTTATTCACAAATTCTGAATATATTTTGTATAAGTATATATACAAGAAATTCACAATTTCACAAAAACAGGATTACATGAAAAAATCTAGATGTATAATTAAATGCAACTTCTCTTTTTAAAAAATTAATTCATCTGCAAAATTATTTCAATAATATGCCAATTAATAGAAATGGTAAAATTAAAAATTTAACATAAAATTTGAAGCATGCATTTATTACTGTTTTCTATTTTTTCAAGAAGTAAGTATTGAATTCGTGAAAATTTTGACTTCCAGTTTTTGGTGTATTTAAACATTTTAGAAGGTCCTGAACATGATTTGATAGTTTTTGGAAAATATTTGTCACTCTGTGAGTCTGTATGGGACAAAAATTTTATGGGCACTTGATCTCAAGAACTGATGCACATAATTTCAGAAAACTTTAGATTGTTACACCTTGATATAAACTCGAGATGTTTAGTTATTAGTTATATCGCCCAAGATGGCGCTGCTATGCTGCATTATTCATAATTTCCACAATAGTTCTACCTCAAGAACTAATGTATGTATTTCCATAAAACTTCAGATTAAGTTAATCTTTGATATAACTTTTTGCACATTACTTTTTGGTGTAAATCGCTCAACAGATGACACTGCTATGCTGCATTATTCATGATTATCGCAATAGCTCTATCTCAAGCACTAAAGGATGATTTTTTATCAAACTACAGATTCAGACAGTTCCTGATATTTATTAATGTTGTTTATTTGTGGTGTAATTTGCCCTATACTATGCTGCATTTTTCAAGATTTCGTTATAGCTGATTAATTGAATGTTTTTTCAAGGTACTGAATCTAAAATTGACCTCCATAATGTACAGTAATGTTGCAAAAACATGATCAGTTTGCATTAGAAAAGTACAACTGCGATGAAAAAAAAAAAAAACTCCATATTTTATTACAAGTAAATACATTCCAAATTATACTTTCCTTCTTGATTAAACTTTGAAATTAAGTAGTTTTCTAAAGCATAGAAGTTTATCTCATTGTGTAACTGCTTTTGGTATTTTCTCTCAAATAGCAACATTTTCTATTTGTAGTGTTCTGTTTTCACAACTTTTGAGTTCCATTCTTAGAAATATGAAATTACCATATGGAAACATTATTGAATATGGTTTCTTACTCAAGAATAGAATACCAGATTTCAGGATAAAAAGAAAAAAATTACGTTTAATTAAACTTAAAAAAAATATATATTTATATATATATTTTTCTGGTTTCAGTGAATAAAAAAGTAACAGTCAATAAATCCTATGCTATTTTTTAGTTGCAGACCTGAGTAAGCTAAACTAAAACTTAGTTTTGTTTGAATTTAGATAATAAAACTAATCAAAACTTTGTGTTGAGATTGGAAATCTATACCAAAACTAAACATATCTTTTAAAGGAATTAAAATTATAATTGTACGAAAAAAGTGTAATAATGTAAAAATATACATTTTTTTTTTTAAACAAACAATGGAATTTTTTTTAATACTGACAAAATTGCAACAATTTCTTTAAACTATTATCATATACTTAAAAACTATACTTATGTAAATGGAATGCATAATTTATTTCATTCCAAACTGCAGAGATATTTGCTCAGGGTCTTACATTAGGTCAATTGGTAGTTAAACCTGTAACTGAAAAATGATTTCAACAGAGATATAACAAATAATAGTGTTTTAAAAATTCTTAGGCTGTGGGGAAAAAAAACCAAACTTTTAAAAGCAGGCTTTGCTACTTTCTTTTCATTTTGTAATATAAAGTGAAAATAATTTTCATTTAATACAAATAAATGGGAAAAAATGTTTATTATTTAATATTCTCTAAGAAAATATAATTTATTTGGGAGAAACAGTCATGAAAAATCAATTTTTCCAATTTTCCCGTTTTTTTCCGAAAAAAAACCGGTAAAAAACCAGTTTTTTTTCCGCCACTTATATTTTTCCGGAAAATTTACATCTCTATTCTGGACTACAGCTTGAAGTCCAGATTTAACCCGATTGAGAATGTTTGAAGTATTTTAACCGCCAGATTTACGGCAATGGAAAGCAGTGTGACTTTATTGAAGAACTCCAAGAGGCCAATTGAGAAAGCATGATATTCTTTTCCACAGAAACCCTAAAAAAACTAATAATTTCGATAAACGCACGTTTATTTGAATTAATACGAAATTACTGAAAAATAATTTGTTAGTAAAAGTTCTTAAAAATTATAAATCTGGTTGCTTTTGACATTGTGCAAAAACTTTTGAGATAGTTTTTTATAACATTTTTTTAATTATTTTTAAAATTATGTAATTTATTTTTTTCTATTTTGATATCATTTATTAAAATAATGTTGCGAAATCTGCAAATAAAAAAATGTTATTCATTCTAACTTTTTATAATTCTTTAAAAATCGATATTTTATGCTTGTGCTTAAACTTTTGAGACAGACCTTAGTGCATCTCATTGAAATACTCTGCAAACGAATTTTCTCCATACACCATAATGTAATGGAATTTTTTTGAGCGCACCTGTAAATGAACTATTAATCCCACATACTTCACATACAATAAATGACATTCCATGGTAAGCATAAGGATTTTTCTTTGATCAATAGATCTTAAGATCAACTTTCTTGGAAAGTGTAAAAAACGATACAGGTTACGAAAGTCAAATTTTCGGAGCCACGAATTTATTTTCTTGGAAATTGACCACAAAAAACAAATGTTTTTTAAACTTTAAAGTCCAGCAAGAAATATTTAATAAATAATTTTTTCAATTTAAAATAGGTTTATGTTTCCCCCCTCCTCCAAAAAAAATGTATAATAAAATAAAAAATAAAAATAAATTTGAAACAAAACTAATAACCAAACGAACTTTTAATTTTTGTATCGGGCCGGGCCAAATTTTTATTCCTATGAGTCTGGCCGGGCCTGGAAATTTCGGCCCGTGCAAACCTCTAGTTCAACCCGCAAACTTAAGTTAATTGGTAACATAGCGAATTGAAACTGAACAGAAAAGTCTTGGCATGATAAACCTAGACTGCTTAATTATGTGCATAAAGAATGAATGGTTCACATTTGTAAAAGTTGTTAGATATTAATCCAGACTCACAGGCCTTTCATCATATTCTGAAATAAACAGTATCTGCCCTTGAAATAGTTTGATTTTAAGATGATAAAGAAAGAAAATAATAATTCATTGTTTTACTACCAGTACTTGCACTTAAGATAATCGAGATAATAGAAAGATAATGTAAAATGTTATGGGAAAGCGTACATGTTGTAACCAAGAAAGCAAAAGGATAACTGTAACAGCGACTCTTAAAACATAGAAAATTGATAAAAAGAAAAATAAGTATACTATGAAAAAAGTGAAAAAACGCGGAACCACGGAAATTTTTCATTTGTCCCAGGATTGAAAAGGCTGACATTCCAAAAGAGAGCAAATAAGAAAAAGGTAAGGGGTGGAAATCAAGCTTTTACTACGCGATGCCTTCTTAACCCTCATGCGGTGTTCATTTCTAATGTACATTATTTTCAAATATGCAGAGCTTCCAAATTTCCTACCAATATTTTAATTCAGAAAATATTCTTTTATTTAATTAAATAGTTGATCTATTATATAGAACAACGATTTCTCTAAAATAATAATCAAGAATGGTGTGTAAAAAACAGCAGACTCAACAACTCTAAATATGGCTTTTCGAAATAGATCCGAATACCTTAGCAGGATTAAAAGTTTAATTTTTTTTTCCCCGACACTGACTTAATATGCAAAATATAGAGAACTTCTGTCTGACCACTCATAGGGAAAAGTGAACTTTCGCAAGAAACGTGCAAATAAAGCTGTAATATACACTATATGGCCATTAATGACTGGACACTTTCAAATTTAGCTACTTTGTTGTAGAAATAAATATATTTGCTAGATTCTCCTGGAACTTCAGAACTATAAATAATATGTTCGACGTCATATCTATCAACGTCGACTTGATATGGTGGACATTTAGGGGGGCTAACAAAAAAATCAAAGAAAAATAATAATATTTGTGATCGCTAATTAAAAAGCACAGAATGATCTATCGCAGCAGAATAAATATATTGAGACTTTTTAACTTAAAGAAAAAAAAAATCGCCATATCTTCATGAATATACGTGCTATTTTTACATAAATCAGCATTCAGCAAACATATTTGCGCAGTATCAATATATTTGTATTTTGCAGCGATCGATCATTCGGTGCTTTTTAATGTTGTACAGTAGGGTGGGCCGAAAAAAACTTTTTTTCGATTTTCGATTATGGCGGGTGCGGAAAAGTGGCCACTGGTGGCACTCAGTTCACACAAAAAATTTGAGATTTTTTGGACATTTCCTTACCCTGCCGCAAACGGCTTGAAAATTTGCAAAAATGTTCATTTTTGAACTTTTTTCGAGAAAAATTACAAAATGTTAAATTAAATTTATTTTGGTTGTATTTACTTGAAAAGGCATATTTAATGTACCAAATGTTTAAATAAGATCTGATCATGCATTATCTAATATCTATGTGTGTTATAACTTAGGCTATTTTTATAGCTTTTTCGCGTATAATAGGCAAAAGTTGTATTTGTTTGAATCGATCGTTAGTTTCTATATTATTTATGTTCCTTGGTCTTCTTTATATTTTTTCTACGTGTCAAACGTCATATATTTGGGGAAAAGACAGCAGTATACTTCAAAAACAAATCTGGAAGGTGAGAGGGGGTGAAGCAGGACTCTAAAGGAGCGCAATGACTCCGCGTAATACTCAGGGAATGAAGGACGAAATAGTTGAGAGCCAAAATGCGATAAAGGATTCTTATTATTTATCCTTGCTCAGTTACCAGCGACATTTGTTCTGTGTTAACGTGAAACCCTTTTGTAGTGATTATACAGTGCTTTTTGGGTCGTTTAATGTGCCATTATAGTGTTTTGTGCGTTTTATTACAACGAGCTTAGAAATGGCTAGTATAAAGGGCCATGACAATGCAAAAACACGCGATACCATGAAAAGTAACTTTTTGGGGGCATAATGCATATTGAAAGAATTGCAATTGCCAACTTATGCTGATAATCATGCGCCACTACTACTGGTTGCTTCACCATGTAGAAGTTATGACAGCAGAGGTTACGAATCTCGTCATCGTTAAAAACAAAGTCAGAAGAGAGAAATAGAAACTTGGAAAGAAGATACAGACAGAAGTTATTGAAAGAAGGAAAATTAAAAGCATATTATTTGATGGTAGAAAGGATAAAAGTATATTAAGAGGAAGAAAAATAACAAGTGGCACCGTCGAGAAAAAGTCGAGGAACACATCACTGTGTTGTTTGAACCTGGTTAGGAATACTCGGGTCAGTTGTTACCTCGTTCCGTTACCTTGATGCCTCGTCAGTTCAGAAAAGCTTAACTTGTGGTGACTTGGAAGATTGTATAATGATTTTGCTATTTCTTTTCCGTGACCGGAACGCGGTGATGCGTTCCTCGCCTTTCTCTCGACGGTGCCGCTTGTTATTTTTCTTCCTCTTTATATACTTTTATCCTTTCTACCATCAAAAAATATGCTTTTAATTTTCCTTCTTTCAATAACTTCTTCTGCCTGTATCTTCTTTCCAAGTTTCCATTTCTCTCTTTTGACTTTGTTTTTATCGATGGGGAGATTCGTATCCTCTGCTGTCACAACTTCTACATGGTGAAGCAACCAGTAGTAGTGGCGCATGATTATCAGCATAAGTTGACAATTGCAATTCTTTCAATATGCATGACGCCGCCAAAAAGTTACTTTTCACGCTATTGCGTGTCTTTGCATTGTCATGGCCTTTTATACGAGCCATTTCTAAGCTCGTTGTAATAAAACGCACAAAACACTATAATGGCACATTAAACGACCCAAAAAGCATTGTATAATCACTACAAAAAGGTTTCACGTTAACACTGAACAAATGTCGCAGATTACTGAGCAAGGATAAATAATAAGAATCCTTTATCGCATTTTGGCTCTCAGCTATTTCGTCCTTCACTCCCTGAGTATTACGACGAGTCATTGCGCTCGCTTAGAGTCCTGCTTCACCACTTTCTCACCTTCCAGATTTGTTTTTGAAGTATACTGCTGTATTTTCCCCAATTATATGACGTTTGACACATAGAAAAAATATAAAGAAGACCAAGGGACATAAATACCATAGAAACTAACGATCGATTCAAACAAATACAACTTTTGCCTGTTATACGCGAAAAAGCTATAAAAATAGCCTAAATTATAATACACATAGATATTAAATATTGCATGATCAGGTATTATTTAATCATTTGGTACATTAAATATGCCTTTTCAAGTAAATACAACCAAAATAAATTTAATTTAACATTTTTTAATTTTTTTCGAAAAAAGTTAAAAAATGAACATTTTTGCAAAACTTCAAGCCGTTTGCGGCAGGGTTAGGAAATGTCCAAAAAATCTCAAATTTTTTGTATGAACTGAGTGCCACCAGTGACCACTTTTCCGCACCCGCCATAATCGAAAATCGAAAAAAAGTTTTTTTCGGCCCACCCTATTGTACAGCATGCTTGCTGAATGCTGATTTGTGTATAAATAGCACGTATATTCATGTAGATGTAGCGATTTTTTTAAGTTAAAAAAAAAAAATTCTTGATATTTTTAGCTTATATTAAAGCAGGATTTTCAGCCAAATTTAACGTCAGTTTTAGAAAATTTGGCAAAATGTAGTAGAAACAATATAGTGCATCGGAACATAAATATATTAAATACTTTATGAAATATGAACAGTTATATGAAATACATTTTATCTGCGCATGCGCGAATATTTTTTTTTAAAAACATAATTTAATAGTCAACTTTGTGAAGCAACTCATAATAATAATGATAAACAGTCAAATATCGAGAAAATTAAAAAAGATATCGGCTATAGAGTGAGTTGATTTTTAATTGCTCTCTAAAATTGGTTGAATGATAAGGGTACAAAATTTCTCATTTTTTACCACCAGACTTAAAAAAAGTATTCAGTGAGTATTAACGAGTAGATTAAGAACAATTGTTTCGATTTTGATGCTTCTTTTTATCAGTACATAGACTCATTCTGGTGGCTTTCCAAAAAGAACTAAAACACCAAAAAATATTAAAAATTAAAGTTGATCATTTGTGAAAATTCTTTATCATTCAACTGCTTTCAGTGAGCAATTAAAAATCGCCTCACTTTTTAAAACACGATATCTTTCTAAATTTTTAGGATAATAGACAGAATATTTTCATAAATTGCTCCACAGAATTCATTATTAAATTATGTAAATATATATATATGCTATCGTTTGTGCATGCGAAGATAAAAATTATTTTATACAACTGATCATATTAAAAAAAAAAAAAAAAAAAAAAAAAAAAAAAAAAAAACATTTATGTTCAAATTGCATTATAGTATTTATACTACATTTGGTTAATTTTTCTGAAATTAACGTTCAATATGGTTAGAAATCCTACACGAAGAAAGAAAAAACCCAAAATTTCCCTTAATATACGTGTTCTTCTTGCACAAATGAACACACATATTGTACAATGTTTGCCTATTTAAATGCTGTAGCTATAGATCATTTTGAGCATTTTATTTTACAGGATGATTCCAAATTTTATTATTTTTTTTTATTGCCAGACAATTTGCATCTACATCAAATAAACACCACTTTATGCCAATATCAAAGTAAATGCGAAGTTTTATGGAGTGTTATACACGTTTCGAGTTAAGCGCCCAAAACATTTGCGTAATACACAAACTTCAATCCAAAAAATGACAAAGCGGCGTTTCGCCTATTAAAAATCCCTGTCGGCTTGGCCTATAGGTGGAGGTAGATTTCGAAGAGAGCTCATTTCAACAACAAAAAATCAAATTTGATTACAGATAAATCAAGTTTAACAACTTGATTTTGGCCGCTTTTGAAAAAAATTTAATTTCATTTTTCTCTTAAAACAAGTTTTATCAGAATCATCTTAAGCTAAATTCGACTCAAATGCCCATTTTGAGAACCTATTTTGAAATATACTCTGACTTTAATAAAAAATCAACCAATACGGCAAATTATATAGTTCCTAAATAGCAAAAAAAACTGTCAATTGAATGCGTTTGAGAGCAAAATTGAAATTAAAAATGAGTTATAAAATAACCAAATTGTTATTTGAATACACTCTCAATTCTTTGTCATGATCGCTTCGGGAAATTTTGCGCGAAGTGCCCAATTTGACAGCATTTTTTAAAAATATATTCAGCTTTTAGTAAAAACCTGACCAATACGGCACATTTAATAGCTCCTAAATAAGAGAACCTGTCAACTGGATACGTTTGAGAGAAAAACTGAGTTTAAAAATGAGTCAGAAAAAACGCAATTTACACGATCACTTCGGGAAATTCTGTTCAAAATACCCTTCTTGGCAGCCTTTTTAAAAATATATTCTGTCTTTATCAAAAAACTGACCAATGCGTCACATTATATAATTTCTAAATAAGAGGACCTGTAAACTGGATACGTTTGAGAGCAAAAATGAATTTAAAAATGAGTCAGAATATAAACAGTTTCGATTTGAGGTTTTTTCTCCAAATCCTTTTTTGTTTAATTTCTTTTTGCTATACGAATTGGTTCTATGAAAAACTTGCCAATATAAAAGTTGTAGATATTATTGAGAAGATGTAAAATAAATTTAATTAGATTTAATAGTTTGAGAATTGACAAAGTTATGGATTTTTGTTTTTTTTCACCCTCCCCCCTTTTGTATTCTTTTTTAATTTTTTTCATTGGTAAGAAATAGTCCTATCAAAAACTTGTAAATACAAAAGTCTTAGATAATGTTAAGAACATTTATACGAAATTTAGTTCGATTTGATATCTTGAAAATTGACGAAGTTATGAATTTTTTTCTCCCCAAAAAAACTGTCCCCCCCCCCCCCCTTGAGCCCATTTCTAAATTTATCTAAAATCTGTCATGCATAAACTTTTGGCCCATTTCTAAGAAGTAATATAAACTTTAAACCGATTCGATATCTATTTTAGTTGAGAAGTTATGGCGTTTTTTCGGTTTTCACAAAACCCCTCCCTATTTCCACCCCCTTGGACCGATTTTGCCCATTAACGAACTTAAACGAGATTTTATACCTCTTGATTTTATGTACCAATTTGGAAGAGATTGGAGAAGAACAATAGAAGTTATCTTGTCCATAAGAAAGTGAGATTATATATATATATATATATATATATATATATATATATATATATATATATATATATATATATATATATATATATATAAATGTTCGGCGTAGATCTGCAAAAACTTTTCAGAAATTCCAACATTGGAGCGACCGCAATAGGTAGTATTTCATACGAAATCTACCTAAAAACAGGTAGCCTAAAAGTTTATAGTGTTACAATAATTTTTTCCAGTAAATTAACAAAGATAATAAAAATTAAAAATAAAGAAAATATGCTAAAAGCGCGGAAAATTAGATATCCGTTCGTTAGACATACCAGAAGGCAGACAATCATCTTTAAAGTGTGCAATTAAGCTAAGAGGCTGTGCAAATATAACGTTATCAACTTTTTGGTAATTCTGATCCCTTTCTCCCCCCTTTCGATATCATATGTTTTCAATGATATCGTTATCAAAGTGTAAAAAAAAAAAAAAAAAAAAAAAAAAAAAAAAATTAGAATTTTGTTCTTTTGTTTCGAGTAATATACAAAACTGGTTAAGATTTTTCGCATACTTTATTGATTCAAAAAAAGAAAAGTCAGTAAACTATCGTTTTATCCAAATAACGCTTAAAAGAAGTCGGTACTATTTAAAACTATTTTATAATAGCTTTTTTGTTACATATTGCATTCAACACTGATAATATCTTGTTGAACTTGCTTAGTCGAAAGGAGGAAAGGTGGGAAGAGAAGCCAGATAGAAATTCTTATCAACAAAACAAGTGGATGACATTTTTTCTCTTTATTTATTACTAAACAAAAGCTTCATTTCAAATGTACTTTACCTATGGTTTCTTGGAACAGATTATATATGCATACACATATGAAGACTAATAGGAATGTCAAAGTTGGATTACATCAAATTTTAGAATTAGATAATTACATAATAATTTAATGATTTTAATAATAACTTTGTATTTTCATAAAACCGATAACAATCTAAAAAATATATATACTATTTTGAACAAAAGACCATGAAAAAACTGATAAATTGAACAAAACATTAATTGAACAAAAGACAAATAAAAAGAGACAATTTTGTTTGGGTCAAAAATGATATCGATATCAATAGCATCCCCTCCCCCCTCAAGTAACGTTATATATGCACAGCCCTTAATAAAAAAAAAAAAAAAAATGAATTTCTGTTTAACACAGTTCTCTCATCCAACTCTAGAAAAGGTGCGACAACAGATATTTTATTTTTCTAAGTGAACTTGCCCAATAATCTTGAAAGAATGTTTACCACAGACGCAATAAAATAAGTTACCATTTTTCTTTTCTCCCTATTTCAGAAGAGAGAAAATAAGTAAAAGGCCTAGTGCTGGAAGGAAAGAAACGAAGAAAACAGTGAAAATAGAAAAAGAAGCAAAAATAAATAAAACTGCCTTATTAGTAGATTTTATTTACGAGCCAGAAAATGGCTAAGATGACTATACTATTTTTTTAAATTACTGCAATACTTAAACCTAGAGATCGACCGAAAATTTGGTTTCGTTTTCATCTCAAAATCTGAGTTTCGGCGAAAATGCTGCTGAAAATTCGGCAGGAGCGAAATTATCTATATTCCAAAAATCGTTTCTTCATTCGGAAATGTTCAACATTACTCATCCATTTAAACTGTGTCAGTTCAAATGAGATTATTTATTGCTATGAACTTCAATGTTTATAATCATCAGTCGTGACAGACTCAAGATGTGGGAGCAAATTATAAAGCAAGCAATGCAGACGTGCTCATTAAAAGCTGCAGACTTAACAGCTATAGGGAATTTTGCAAAAAATATAGTAGTACGTGTAATAATGTGTATGTTTTATTCACACTAATCAATGGATATATGGATATAGCCGCTGATGTTTTTGGGAATAGCGGATTTTGAGCTTATTCTAGTGACGATAATTTTCAAACTATGTTGAGACTTTCACAAAAATTGCTCTTTACAATTAGCTAGCACATTATGCACATTATATTTTGATTGCATTCATGCATGTGCAGTGAAACTTTTAGTAAATCTACTCATTTTTCATACAATTTTCGTTATTTTTTAATTCTGATTACAGGGTATTGTGTACAATGTTGTCTTCCATATTTTCTGATAAGAACATTTTTTTTTTTTTTTAAATTAAGAACTTTGCAAATTATAAGCAAAACAACTTGGCAAAATTTGAAACAATTTTCATGAAAACCTTAATTTCTCTAAGAGTATACATACCATCTTCATAAAAATGAACACAATTTATTACAATAAGCTACTTAATTATAATCTACAGTTTGAACGCTTTTGCTACATTAGTTTTGACAAGGTCATCCAAAAGATTTTTTTTTCTTCAATTTGTTGACGGTCACCTATGGGGTTTGGGAAAATTTTTTCGAGGAAATATATGAACTGTACTATTTTGTTTACACAACTGGAGTTTCAGGAATTTGCTTGTGCATTTTTGTAGACATTTAACAAAACGTCAAAAATCGCAAGTGACTGGTCATCTTTGGTCATATAATGTATAATTTATTCGAGCTTGGACCATTTTCAATTTTTTATGAATAGAAATAAATTTAGAAGCGCGCTATTGGAAGAACTCGCATCGATTCTGCAACTGTTGAACTTAGCGGCTAACAAACCATTTAACACGTTGAGTACCACGATGATTGACACTGAACTTTCCGTTTTGGCCGAGTCAGTCAACGGTGACTGATAGTGTAAAATGTGATATAATATTAATAAATATATATTGTTTTAAATAATTACTTGGAAAGTATAATCCTGTAATAAGTAAAAGTGAAGTAAATTTTAAACATCGGTGACCGACTCAGCATAAATGGGAAGTTCAGTCTCAGTCACAGGTGATTGACATGATACTCAACGTGTTAAAGACGATATAACACGAGTATGTGAATATTGGATGATCAATGGTAACAAAGAAAAAGACACCAGTGGTTAAGAAAGGCATCCATCTTTGCAATTAATGTGTGTATTTGGATATTACAAAGCTGAATTTTAATAACAAGCAATAGATTTAAAAAAAAAAAAATACAACGACGACGAGTATCTTCAACGCTTTGGACAGATGCGAAGGTAATATTTAATGGAATGACTGAGATTCTTCAGACATTGATTCACATTGGAATAGTGATACTGATACCTTCAGTAAAAATGATTTATTATGAGAATTTTTCAACATTTTCACAAATATTATTTGTAAATTTCATGTTTCTAAAAATATTACTATAAAAAGAAATATAATATTTAATAAACAAACAGCACTATCTGAAAACATGTGGTAAATTATTAATTTTATTATCATTATTACTTTTTATTCTTATTTTTTTTTACAAGGTTTTCAGCGTTATAGAAAATCAGGGAAAATCTGGGAAGTCGGGGAACTTCAAAATAGTAATTTAAAGTCATGGAAATATTTAAATATATAGGAAAAGTCAGGAAATATACAAATATCTTAAAAAATTCATAAAAAAGAGTGAAATTTGAAGAATGACTGAAGAAAAAAAAATCGCTACTTTTGACAAAGGATTGCAAATACAAGCAAGTTTCGTTTGTATGTCCGTTTGGCCAGAGAATGTTTTGAAATTAGGTCAGGGAATTTTTTAGAGATTTGATCATGGTAAGTCAGGGAATTTGCCAGTCATATTTTGAGGGAACCCTGTATTATACCAGTAATGTTTTAGCATTAACGTGTACAATATTGTGTAATAGATTTTCTCGCATAATAGTCGTACCTAGATTTTCGCAATGAAGAATCGTCAAAAATAGTGCGAGTCTTCGCCGGATTCATCTGCATTAAAAAAAAATATATATACCAAAATCGATATTTTTCAGGTTGTTTCTTGTAAACTCTTCTTAAAAGAAAGCCATCATTGACCAGACTTTTTTAAAAGACAAGATAGAATTATAAGGTTGATCAATAAAAAACTGGGGAAAAAATAATGTAAGGGAAACCGGAAAATCCCTTTTAAGTAACTGGGCGAAAACTGAAACGTAACCGTAAACAGTTATTTTTAAGGGAACAAAAACCGGAACAAAATCTATTACGATTCGAAGTCCAATCTTTCTTCTTTTTCAATACTTTTCATATTCTGTCCTCAAAAAGCTGTTCTTTATATGACGACAACAAACATTTTCTTTTTCCTGGAAACACCTTCTCGGGAATCTTAATCATGAAAGAAGAGAGTTTACCCCAGACGCAACAAACAAAGTCATCATTTTTTTCCTTCTCCAAAGGGAGGAAACAAATAAAAGGCTCAAGAAATGACATTTTTGGCAGCGCTTGGACGACCGATGCCACTTATGGTAACTTGTTCTCCGGAGATAAATGAATAGCTCCTTCTATTCTGGGCAGAGAGAATCCTCCTCATTGATCCCCCTCCCCATTCATTATCTTCCATATACCCATGTCGCCTATCTACTCCACTTCCGGAAACACGCTTATGGAGAAAAGTCGAGGGCGAACTTTTTTAAAAAAAGGATCAAATACATTCAATCAAATTCCATAATTTGCAAGGGAGGGGGAAAAAAATCAACATATTTATGAGTTTAAAATATTCACGATCAAAATAAAAAACTCACATTAATTCACCGTCATATTTTACAGAATGCTGAACTTTCATATTTCTGCTGACTTTCGATTTTTGATCTGCAGAGCGGAAAGAAAAAAAAAAAAAAAAAAAAAAAAAAGTTAAATTAACCTGAGTTTGAAGGTCAGAAATATTTGCAAATAAGATAAATTAAGGAGCGACATTTTTTGCATTAGGCTAGACAAATCTAAACTTCTTTCGTTACATTCGTATCTCTTAAAATAAAACCATACAAATAAAATTTTGAATAAAAATAACAATATCTTCACGGTGGGAAATCGAATACAAATAAAGGGCAAGAACGAAAAATCATGCGCAAGCATAGATTATGAAACTCTTTCCAACACATCCAGAACACTTTATCAAAACTTTACCTTCTCTTCTAGTAAGGTGGAAGATCATGTCTAAGAAAATAATTTGGAAAATGCATATCATATTTGAAAATTGAATTTCAGGGATTACCTACCATCAGTAGGCGAGAGAAATATGCGAAATATTTTGTGCAGCCCTGTATATGATCTATAGATTTGTATATAAACTATATTGTATGCTGAAATTTATTTCAGTTAGGAAACGGATAACACACTTGTAAAATAGTTTCAGCTCAGCAATTATCACCAATGAATGGAAATGTACTCGAGATCATTTGCGCTGGCTTGATATCATCTGAAGAATTCATATGCACCAAGGCAAGAAATAAGTTTAACTTAAAAACGCGTAACACAACTTAAAACGCAGTTTAACTCAATAATAAAAAATTGTTTTATAATGTGTCCTAGATTCCCTTAACACATTAGAGTAATAAAGATTTAAAATAAATTCGAAATTTACGTTATACGTTACATACATAACTAACTGATATTATTTAACACAATCATTTTGAATATCTTTGCATAATTACACTTATTAGTTTTATAAAATTTGTAAAATATCATAACATGCGCGCAAGCTTGCAAAACATATTTCGATATTATTCCATTTACGTGATAGTTAAATTTACCGTGTTCAGAACAAGAGGGACCAGTCATTGTCATTTTTCCAGTGATTTCTTCTTTGATCTTCACATTTATTACGTACACATTTTCACTATTTGGTACATTAAAGCCAAAGACCCCTCCCCCACAAGAAATATATATATATATATATATATATATATATATATATATATATATATATATATATACACACACACACACACACACACACACTGGTGTCCAAAATTTAAGCATAATTCGTAATTACGTAATTATTTTTAAGTAATGAAAGAAATATGAATCGGAATGTGCTGAAACTCCAGGTGTGTAAACAAAATAGTACGCGTCACATATTTTCGCGAAGAGTTTTACCCGAAATCGAACAGGGGACCGTCAACAAATTGAAAAAGAACGAAGATCTTTTGGATAACCCTGTCAAAACTAATGTAGCAAAAGCGTTCAAACTGCACATTATGATTAATTGGCTTATTGTAATGTACTGTGTTAATTTTTACAAGGATAGCATGTATACTCGTAGAGAAATTAAGGTTTTTATAAAAACAGTCCTAAATTTTTCCAAGTTTTTTGCTTATAATTTGCAGAGTTCTTATTATAAAATAATGTTCTTTTCTTAAAATATGACAAACATCATTGTACACAATACCCTGTCATCAGAATTTAAAAATAATAAAAATTGTATGAAAAATGAGTATGTTTAGTAAATAATTTTTCATTGCGCATGCGTCAACGATATCAAAATGTCATTTGCATATTGTGTTAGCTAAATGTATAGAGCAACTTCTGTAAAAGTTTCAAAAACATAGCTTGAAAATTCTGAAAATGGGAGCCTATAGAATCAAATCAAAATCCGTTATTCCTAAAGGAAGCAAAAAAATCAGGGGTTTTATCTAAATATAGTTGTACGTGCAATATTGTGTAGGCACTAAACAATGGAATATGGATACAGCCCCTCATCTTTTTGCTTCATTTAGGGAATAAAGGATTTTGATCTCATTCTATCAACGATAATTTTCAGAATTTTTAAGCTATGTTTTTGAGGCTTTCACAAAAGTTGCTCTATACATTTAACTAACATAATATGCAAATGAAATTTTAATAGCGTTCACGCATGCGCAGTAAAAAATTATTTAGTAAACCTGCTCATTTGTCATACAATTTTTATTATTTTTTGATTCTGATGACAGGGTATTGTGTACAATGATGTTTGTCATTTTTTCAAAAAATAACCCTATTTTATATTAAGAACTCTGCAAATTATAAGCAAAAAACTTAGGACTGTTTTTATAAAAACCTTAATTTCTCTACGAGTATACATGCTATCCTTGTAAAAATTAACACAGTACATTACAATAAGCCAGTTAATCATAATGTGCAGTTTGAACGCTTTTGCTACATTAGTTTTGACAGGGTTATCCAAAAGATCTTCGTTCTTTTTCAATTTGTTGACGTTCCCCTGTTCGATTTCGGGGAAAACTCTTCGCGAAAATGTGTGACGCGTACTATTTTGTTTACACACCCGGAGTTTCAGCACATTCCGATTCATATTTCTTTCATTACTTAAAAATAATTACTTAATTACCAATTATGCTTAAATTTTGGACACCAGTGTATATATGTTACAGGCCAAACCCGATTTTAGGCCAAACAAGTTCATCCTGTCGCCCATCGGATAGACTAGTTTTTCCTAGGCCAAACCGGTCTATCCTAACGCCCATCGTATAAACTAGTTTTTCCTAGGCCAAAATAGTCTATCCTAAGGCCCTTAGGACAATCTAGTTTTTCTTAGGCCAAACTAGTTTGGCCTAACTCTTATAGGATAAACTAGTTTAGCCTGCTGTTTATTGGTCTGAACTAGTTTCTCCTTGGCCGATCTAGTTTATCCTAGGGAATTCAATTTGGCGTGATTTTATTGAATTCAATGACCTCCACAGCGCAAACATTCTAGTTTGTCCTAGACTGATCTAGTTTATCCTAGGCCAATGTAATTTTACGTGTTTTTAACTCACAGGAGTCAAAGCCTGAGAAATAAGGGAAGTCGCAAGTTCTGTACGTATGTATGTATGTACGCATGTATGTACGTATTTACGTGCGTATGTACATAACGCGATAACTCGTGATAGAAATATCCGATTTGCTTCAAATTTTGGATATAGGTTCATTGATATAATGTACTTTTCTGATTAATTTTCGGAATTTATTTGATAAGAATAAAGGGGGGCGAACGGGAGGCTAATCCTCCACCATTAATTTAGAGAAATGAATTTTTCATGCAGAATTATCAATTTTCATTTAAAATTTTAGATATAGGATCATTCTGACAAGGCGCCTCAATGATTAGTTGTGAATGTTTATTTTTAAGTGTAAAAAAAGGGCAATATAGGTTACCCCCCCCCCATAATTTAGATAAATGATTTTTGACGCAAAATTTATGGATTTGCTTCAAATTTTTATATAGGTTCTTTCTGATAAGGGGATTCCCTAAATAGTTTTGGAGGTTTAATGGGTATGAAAGGAAAGTGAAGGATTGCCCTCTTACCTAGAAGAAACTAGTTTATCCTATGGGCATAGATAAACTAGTTTGGGATAGGAAAAACTAGTTTATTCAATTGGCGTTAGGATAAAATAGTTTGGCATAGGATAATCAAATTTTGCTTGAAATCGGGTTTGGCCGGAAAAAACATATCTATTACTAGAATAAGTATAAATGTGTGTTAAGAGTCATTGCTTATAACATCAACACAGAAATTTAACATGGCCACAGTAGAGACATGAAACAGTGGATACGGTGTTTGCTTATTTTATTTTAGTTTTTTTTTTCTGCAGACTCGTGGCAAAAGAGATCAGACTTGCATTTATTATTATTACTATTATTATTGCCTATTTCAGCCAGATCGGAGCTGAATATAATTTGGAATCGAACAGCGTTTTCCATTTTTGAGAAATTAATTACCTGTCGACATATAAGCTCTTCTTTATCATGGCGTAATTTTTTTTGTGAATTCGTAACCGGAAATTCGATTCAAAACGTATCTTTAGTATTTTCTCAAAGATACTTCGCTTTTACAAAAAAATGGTTTACGCCATTCGATTACATATTATCTGAATCTGTTAACCTTATGCATTTCCAAAAAGGAAGTAGTTCATAAATGTATTAGGATGTAGCTCTTTAGGATTTGAGAAAAGCCTTAAGGAATGACAGAGAAATATATTCACAAATCTACTTTTTACTGAATGGATTCAAAAGTTATGATATTTATAACTCTCTTTTTTTTTTTTTTTTTTTGGTTATAAACTACATTGATTATTTAATGAATCCCTATTTGGAATATTGAAACGTCTAAGAATCAGGATAATCATTAATACATTGTGTATTTTCCATTCTGCGAATACATCATAATTTAAAAATTTATTGTAAATTTATCCAATAAGTATATAAATCGTATTTTTTAAAGGAATCTTAATTGTATGTGAAGTAAAACCTGAATCTTTTGCAGAAATTGAGTAGGGCCAGATCGAGCCGGGCTGAGTCTTTTTTGACTGATTTTTGTACAGACAGAGCTCGGCCTGTACAAAAGAAAATAATAATAATTTGCATGAATAAGCAAACACCATGTCCAATGCATCATGTCTCTAAGGTGAACATGTTAAATTTCTGTATTGATGTTATAGGTAATGTTTTTTACCGGCCAAACCCCTTTTCGAGCTAAATTAGATTAGCCTCGGCCAAACTATTTCATCCTAATGTCAATTGGATAAACTAGTTTTTTTCTATACCAAACTTGTTTATCTAAATGTCCATAGGATAAACTAGTTTTTTCTAGGTAAGAGGGTAATCATCCATTTTTCCCTTCATACTTAGCCATTAAACCCCTAAAACTATTCAGGGAATCGCCTTATCAGAAAGAACCTAAATCCAAAATTTGAAGCAAATCCGTAAATTCTGCGTCAAAAACCATTTATCTAATTTATGGGGGGGGGGGGAGTTACCTACATTGCCCTATCCTTTACACTTAAATAATAAACATCCACAACTAATCACGGAGGCGCCTTGTCAGAATTTTCCTATATCTAAACTTTTAAATGAAAACTGATAATTCTGCATGAAATATTCATTTCTCTAAATTAACGGTGGGGGATTAGCCTCCCGTTCGCTCCCCTTTATTCTTATCAAATGAATTCCGAAAATTAATCAGAAAAGTATCTCATCAGAATGAACCTACACCTAAAATTTGAAGCAAATCGGATATTTCTATCACGAGTTATCGCGTTACGTATATACGCACGTACATACGTACGTACATACATACGTACGTACATACATACGTACATTCATACATACAGAGCCTGCGAGCCCATTATTTCTCAGGTTTTGACGCCTATGAGCTAAAAACACGTAAAATTAAATTGACCTAGGATAAACTAGATAAGCCTAGGACAAACTAGAATGTTGGCGCTGTGGCGGTCATTGAATTCAATAAAATCACGCCAAATTGAATTGGCCTAGGCTAAACTAGATCGGCCCAGGAGAAACTGGTTCAGACCAATAAACAGCAGGCTAAACTAGTTTATCCTATAAGAGTTAGGCCATACTAGTTTGACCTAGGAAAAACTAGATTGTCCTATGGGCCTTAGGATAGACTAGTTTGGCCTAGGAAAAACTAGTTTATCCGATGGGCGTTAGGATAGACCGGTTTGGCCTAGGAAAAACTAGTTTATCCGATGGGCGTTAGGATAGACCGGTTTGGCCTAGGAAAAATTAGTCTATCCGATGGGCGTTAGGATAAACTAGTTTAGCCTAGGCAAATCTAGTTTGGCCTGAAATCGGGTTTGGCCTGTAACATATATATATAATATACAATATTCCTACATATATAATTAAATTACATTGATTTTAATTTCTTGATTCTCTTGTTCCTTTGGTCTTTTATTTTTATCAACTTATCTCTGAAAATGTCAGATTTTTTGTCCTCCCCTCACATCTTTCGAAACAAACTGAATTAGGCTATTTTTATGTAGAGATGACCACATAAAAACAAGAATACCAAACCTATTTAAAGCTTGCAGGATTTGTCGCTAATCTCAATAAAAAACAAAAGATTGGCCGGCCATCATCTGGTCGCCAACAGAAAATAAGGAAAAAACATTCGCATGTGGCAAGGGGAAGGAAAAAACAGAAGAGAAATCATAATCAACATCTGGTTTTGGCCGGGGAGATACAAATCCGTATTGATCCTGTTGCTCTTTTCATCTCTTTTGACGACGCATTCAGACAAGGCCAGGCCAGGCCAAGCTAGGGCAATCAGGGGGAGGGGGAAGGGGAGATGCAAGTGACTGTGCCACTTAAAATAGGAGAAATAATCCGATTTTCGAGAATTTCCAAATCTTAGCAGAAGAGGCGACATCACGGGTAAAAATAATTTTGATATTTAACATTTTCAATAATTTTTAGAGTACGTGGGCGAAAAGAAAGTGCATATGATTATATTGTAAATTTTCTTTTTGGTTTTAGTATGGTAAAAAATATTTTTCATAAAATATAATACTTTCATTTTATTTAAAGCTGAAGACACGAATTTTATATTTAAATGAAATGCATAAGGAAACTAGTAATAAGCACAGTAATCTGTGCTAATAATACAAGAAAGAAAAAAAAAGCATGTTTTTTAGTTTAAGAAAAACCAGACACCCACTGAGAAAAACTTGATTTAATATACTCATGTTCTTTTTAATAAGATAAAGTTATTATAAAATGATTTTAACGACAAAAAAATATAGCTAGATAAAAATAAACCTACTTTTTTTTTTTAACTAAGTAAATTTAACTGTTTCAGTTTTTAGCTCACAGGCTATCATAGCCTGAGAGCTTATGTGCCCGTCCGTTCTGTATGTTCGTATGTACGTAACGCGATAACTCATGATAAAAATATCCGATCCACTTGAAATTTTGTATGTAGGTATATCCTGACAAGGCGCTTCCCTGATTAGTTTTTGGAGTTCATTCGATATGTATAAGAGGGGGAACGGGGGGCTCATGCCCCCCGTTAGTTGATATAGATGGGATTTTCATGCAGAATTAAGTTTTCAAAATTTAGATTAGGATCATTCTGATGAGGCAATTCCGTGACTGTTATTAGGTGTTCATTGATTAAGTATAAATAGGGGGAACAGGGGTTCTAATGCCCCCCCCCCCCCTGTTAGTTGATATAAATGGGATTTTCATGCAGAATTAAGTTTTCAAAATTTAGATTAGGATCATTCTGATGAGGCGATTCCGTGACTGTTATTAGGTGTTCATTGAATAAGTATAAGTAGGGGGAACAGGGGTTTTAATGCCCCCCCCCCGTTAGTTGATATAAATGGGATTTTCATGCAGAATTAAGTTTTCGTTCAAAATTTAGATTAGGATCATTCTGATGAGGCGATTCAGTGACTGTTATTAGTTGTTCATTGAATAAGTATAAATAGGGGGAACAGGGGTTCTAATGCCCCCCCCCCCCGTTAGTTGATATAAATGGGATTTTAATGCAGAATTAAGTTTCCGTTCAAAATTTAGATTAGGATCATTCTGATGAGGCGATTCCGTGACTGTTATTAGGTGTTCATTGAATAAGTATAAATAGGGGGAACAGGGGTTCTAATGCCCCCCCCCCCGTTAGTTGATATAAATGGGATTTTCATGCAGAATTAAGTTTTCGTTCAAAATTTAGATTAGGATCATTCTGATGAGGCGATTCCGAGACTGTTATTAGGTGTTCATTGAATAAGTATAAATAGGGGGGAACAGGGGCTCTAATGCCCCCCCCCCGTTAGTTGATATAAATGGGATTTTCATGCAGAATTAATTTTCGTTCAAAATTTAGATTAGGATCATTCTGATGAGGCGATTCCGTGACTGTTATTAGGTGTTCATTGAATAAGTATAAATAAGGGGAACAGGGGTTCTAATGTCCCCCCCCCCTTAATTTATATAAATGGGTTTTTCAAGCAGAATTTTCAGATTTCGTTCAAATCTCTGAATAGTTTTGGAAGTTTAATGGTTAAGTATAAAAGAGGGGGATAACTCTTTTTAAATTATATAAATGCTAAATGGGTTTTTATTAAGAATTATCTAATTTGCTCTGAATTTTGGATATAGATTTTTTATATGATAAAGCATGTCTTTGATAGTATAGGAGGTTCAATGATTAAGTAGAAAAAAAGAGAAAAGGGGAGAGCTGTTTCCCCTTCTTAATTTTTTTTTTCGAACGGAATTAACCCTTGAAAATATAAAGCTTTAATGTGCAATTAGTATTTGTAGCCTGTGAGCTCAATGCCTTCAGTTTAACTGGGCAGTATTCTTTATTAATATTTTTATACAAATTGTATTTTTCGTACACATACAATGTAAGGAAAACATTGTAATCGTGATATCAAGCCCAATACTGGTATATTTTTTTTAAATTTAAGTTCCATAAATACGTCTCCGCGATTACTATATTTGTGTACATATGTTAGAATTTCCATACATTTCACGTCGTATGACCTTATTTTTGGTTGTTTTTCGATATTATTAAGATGCGTTGAGTGAATATGATAGCGCCTAAAATATGGTTGACCTTTCATTGAATGAATATATTACAGACAACTATTTCAAAAACCGCATACAGGTAGAGCAGTAGAATTGTAAAGTGAACCTAATATGGACTGCAATAACCTTATACATCTAATTCACTTTCAATATGGAATATTATGCACACATTACACATACAAGAGATACATTCTAACAATTAACATAAAAAAAAAAACTATATGCGGCTAAAAGTTTTTTTGTTGTTGTTATTATTAAATTTGAAACCTAATGCTTTTTAAGTGCGTTCGTAATTATGTAAATACGTAGCACCTATAGTTGTCCCTCCGCCTGTCCGCATACAATTGAGTAAAAACTACGCAACCAAATAGTTTGAAATTTAAAATATATAATTATTACACAATTTTGTCAAATCATTTCAAATTTTGTCAAAATCAGATACATAGTTCAATTACAGAGACAATTAAAATATTCCATTACATTACGATCAATTGGAAAAAATAATTTCAAGTGATTTTAATAATGTTACACTCTTTCGAACATAATACAATTCATATGCATCTATGAAATATATACTAAAATATACATTCTGTGCAACATGTGGTGCAAAGTATATTTTTCATTAATATACAGGGCCGCACAAAAGTATTCTGTTACATAGTGGTATAAGAGTAACCAAAAATTAACATGAATTAAAAATTATTTACAATTTTTCTTTATGAAAAAGGGCACTTTAAACTGTAATCAAGTTTAAAATACACACATATTTCTGCACATATGACACATATATGACAAGTACAAAAGATTAGATAGATAATTTGAGCCACAAATAATAATAAATCGTTTTCAGAACCAATTTGACCAATTCTCCTTAGTTGGAAAACACATTTCATTAGCATATTAGCCAACACCTGACAGTTCTCTCGCTCAATAACATAGCTAAGCTTTTCCGTAATCGCTCTCATACTTTTCAGTAACTTTGTATAATTAAAAAACTTAATGATTACGATGAAAGAGTAAGAAATTTGCAACTCTGCATTACTACTGCAAGATGTATATAAATATATATATAGATACATATTTTCTTCATTAATTTTTACTAAATTATACGCGAAGATGTGATGATGCTGCTTTAGAAAGGGGGAAATATTCTAATGATTATTCTCAGTTTGGCTAATTTGTAACACTTTTCAATAAGTGCGCTAAATTTGCGCTGTTTTTATATTTAGATAAAAAAAAAAAAAAAATCATTATTATTGATATTTGTATCATTCCCGACGATAGTTTCAAAATATAACATGGATTTTATTTAGGAAAAAAAAATTTAAAATTGCAAAATGACTTTCATAGCTCTTCATATGAATAAAAATCTTTAAACTGAATATTATACTTTTTTTTACATAATGCATTTTTCTCTCTACGAGCACTATTCATTCAAAAATACCATTCATGAGAAACAAATTCGATGGATTTTTAACATGACTTCTTCAATAAGTTAATTTTAGTCCAATGTATAAAATTTTGATTTATAGTTATAAAATCAAACACCTACAATCTAAGAATTTCAGAATTTTTGTTTTTAAGTAATTATCTTCATTTATAAGTTTACATCATAAAAGTACTTTTAATTTTTATCCAATTTAAATTCTTAATGCAGTACCCTTAAAAAAATGGCGAGACAAAAACCTAAATAAAGTTTGTACGGATTTTTCTCTTACGGTTTTATGTTACGTTTTCGTGAAGAATAAATAAAAATACAGCTCTAAGAAATTCTAAAAGAATACTCTATGTGTTTATTTTATAGTTAAATATTCCAAGGAATTTTAAGCAACACTAAAAAGTTGGTAGAAAGAACCTAATTCACATTAAGTAATTTTTTTTTCTTTAAAATATATTTTCTTTTTTGAAGCATTTTTCTGAGCTAAGGTTACACTATACTCAAAATATTGTGAATTTCATATTTTAATTAAAATTTTGGTTAATTTAAAATTTTCCGTTAAATGAAACTGCGTCTTTATCAAGGATTTCAGGTTATAAAAATTTTGTAATCTTTGGCCATGGTGATACATTTTAAAATAAAAAGAATAAAAAATTCACTTTAACATTCAAAACTGGATCGTTCAAAATAAAAAGGACAGAATATTTTTTGTACTTCTATTTTTACAAATGTCTTATAAATAGAGGGTCAATACAATTGTCGTTTGAACCGTCGGATCTAGAAATTTCGGCCCATGCAGACTTATAATTCACAGGAGAGGCATACTTGTCAGGAAAACTAAACATTAAAATCCATAAAATACTTGGTACGATTTTCATTACTGACGTCACCATAAACTACAGAGCGGATATTTTTCGACAAATTGCTCAACAATTACAAACTGTGAGAAAGGGAAATAGAGGAGTTTCACTTGGTCTAGCAAGCGTAATCTAATCCGGAAACAAACCCGGCAGCGATAGGCGAGCGAGTTCCTTTTTTTCTAAAGACTAATTCATAATTTCCAATAAGAAAAAGCAAAGCACCACCGAATGTCATACCAATCTTGAGAAACTAGAATTTTTGTTACTGACCGTGGCGAGGCGCGAGTTTTCCGGATGGTCATTTTTATTTTGTAGTACACTGCGGATTAGATAAAATGATGATTAATCTTTTTCTACAATGTAAATAGCTACACTTTGCAGAGAACGTAGATTGGTAACTATTACCAGAAAAAATGTTTTTTTGTGGTTATATCGAAAAATATTTTTGATGATGTACTCTCTCCACACATTGAGCAGACAAGCGTGCTCTTAGATTTAAGTTGAAGGAACATGGAAATTAATTTCAGGAAACAAGAATTAGTGCGATTCGTTACAGCAAAGCACTGTCGGAGTCCTAACCACCAACTTTTCTAGTGTTAAAATTATGAAAAAATGAAATTCTTTTTTTGATCTGGAGTTTTACGAGGCTTATTATATTAATAAATAATAATAAAAAATCCTCGATCAATGACATGAATAGCACCTTTTTTTAATCCCTTGTGTGGAGGGATCTTGTGCACTGATACCTGCGCAAAAACTGTCAGGTACGGCACTTCCTTTTCATCTGCTATATGAATCTTTACTTTTACCAATTTGATCTGTCCATTAGCCAGTACTCGGAACTGTTGCTGAAGGGGGTTTTATGAACCCCTTTTAATTTTTATTTTTTGCTTTTGTGTTTTACGCTTATTTTTTATCTTTTGATAAAAGAGTTCTGAGGTATCCCTGAAACGGTCATATATGGTTTAATGTCATGATGGGTGAATTTGGGCGTTTAAATGTTGTAAATTTGATTTGTAACTATAGTTCGTCAAATTAATAATTGTCTTTATAATTAAACAACTAAGCAAAGTATTTTTTTATTGCAATTATTTTTTTAGGTTTAATGTAAATTCCTCTAAGTATTCCTTATTAAAAATTTTATTCCGCCGAATTTTCAACAAGTTTCGCCTGATTAAAATGGTCTGTGTTTGCATCTTTGTGAGTACTTTACATAAAGAAAACCGTTTTCCATATAGTCATTGCCATGAGAAAGATATGAAAAAATAAATAACCTTGTTTACTAAAGAATGTATCATATCACTAACTGTATTTGGCATTACTACTAACATGTAGCGTAACCACCCATCAATCCCCAAGGTTGTTGTTTTACATACATTAAATTTAAATGATTTACATAAACTATGAACTTTTAAAATATGTCTGGCGTAATTGTTTTGGCAACAACAATATCTATCACATGGAGGATAATTTTAGTGGAAATAACATGAATGTACGGGGTAAGATAGCATTTCGTAAAAGTTTTAAGAAATTGGATTTCCATCTAATATATATTTAACTGGTTCGCAACAAGCGTCACGTATAAGGGTATATATGAAGGTACAAGGTGTATACAGTCTTTAATTTTTTTCTGCTAGTATTTTCATAGAGATTTTGGTTTTATTTCATGACAAAAGCTCTGCGATTCATTTGGCAAAGATTTATATTTGGAAATACTGGGGTTAAAAGATAAAAAATTGTGTATGGGACACTCGACAATAAGAGGTTTAATATCAAAAGTATTTCATAAACTTTCTGGAGAAATAGCTATAGAGCAATGAGTTTGCGCATATAAATCAAAATCACAAAGGAAAGATACAACACCTATAAAGAAAGAGTGACAAAGGGACTTAATCTAAAAATGTTAAGCTTATTCATTAAGGAAAAAAAAAATACCGATTTGCAGGCCTACAATTTTTCTACATTAGCATTCAAAAAAGAAACTATTTTATAAACAAACCAATATCATAAGTTACATTAACGAATAATATCGATGTCTTATCAATATTACTTTAACTTTTCGGGAAAATAACCTTTATGCCGCTATTTCGATTAAATGGTTGTCTTTATTGCTTTGTTGCGTATACATAGCAATAATGTCAGGCAAAATTGAAAAGCGTGAAAATTGCGCCCACCGATTTTAATGAGTTTGCCGCAATCGGGGGGGGGGGGGGGGGGGTGGAAACTATATAAAAGGACGTAATATTTTATGTGATAGCAGATAAATAAACCCACGCATTCTACGTAAGCTAAGAGTTATAATATGTGTGGATTATGTTCGTTTTGGGGAGACTGCATATTTTTCGTACTACCAAAATCAGGCGTATCTACTAAAAATCTAAATACTCAAGGCAGTTTGAGGCAAAAATCAAAGTAATCAGTAAAAGGGGATTTTGTAACTATTTCAATAGCTAGCTGACGTGCCCAGCATTGCTCAGGTCCATGAAGTTATTCAGTTTTCAAATATGTTCTGTTTTTCAAATGATCCTTAAATGAAATTCAAATTTGTATGATTTTATATCTTTAAGTCCATTTTGTCAAAATTTATATTTTTAAAGGAAAAATCGCGAAAATTTATTGAATTGAAAGCATATGCTGTTTGGTATTTTATTTTCTATGTAATTTTATTTTTTGAATCTATGCGTGCCGAAAGCGAACGACATCGCGACGGAACACTCAAATCTTCATCGATTTCGCAGAAATTTTCACATTTTATTTTGTAAAAAAATAGTTCTATCCATCTGACCATTTCAAAATTTTTGTAAGTAGTGTAAATCTCGTTTATTGAAAGCTCTAAAAAGATTGTGTTAAAATACGAACATTTTTTAATTACTTTTAGCGTTGAAAAAATATAGTCTCTATGAGTCGCGGAGTGATTTGCGTTTGCCGGCTCAAATTTTTAAAATCGATTGCATCGTAAATTATAAGAATGTTTTACATTTAAGAATATATGTGTTTGGTTGCGCAGGGGAAAAAACGCAATGAAACGATCTGTTTTTTTATTGATTTCGTCAATCTTTTTGCACATTTTGTAAAAAATATTTCTACTCATCCGAACGTTTCGAAATTTTTGTAAGATGTAAATCCGGTCTATTGAAATGCTTTTTAAAAATTGTGCTGAAATATATACGTTTAGATACTTTTAGCATAGAAAAAATATTCTATCCGTGAACCGCAAAGTTACCATTTTGCCAGTGTATTTGAAAGGGTTAAAATCCATATTTTTTAAAACCGATTACATCATTGATTGAAAGACAGTTTCAATTTTAAGAGCATATTTTCGGTTTGTTTATACCTCTAAAATTGCACCCTAGAGGAGCGTTGACACAAGCAAGAAAAACACTTTTTCGGAGAAAACGACCTATTTTTTTAAAGGATTAACTGACATTTTTTTTCAAAAATTATTTGTAGCATTTGAGGAATAAAAGTATTCTCTTCTGAACCATGTCTTTCTAATTTAACAGTGCCGAGCGGTTTGGTTGATTTAGATTTAAATAAAATGATCCAGAACAGAAATAAATTCGGAAAAATGTTTCTTCTATCGTTTTGGTGTGAAAATGTGTTTGAGCGCATGTGCAAGCGTTTTTCTTTCCCAGGTATAAAAAAATTGACTTTTTGATGGGAGTGAGTAACGCTTCATAATCAATATCCCGGAAACTAATCAAAAAATTATTTTTTTATTTTATTTCCAAGTACATAAGGAGAGACTTTAGACTAACTTCACACACAGATGCAAACACACAAATAAAAGTTTCCGTAGTTTTCGCTAGCAATCGCACACACAGACAGAGCGATTTGTTTTTGTATTAGGATAAATACGAATATATGGAATGAAACATATCTATACATATAATAAAACAGTAGGACCCGGTGTGTCTGTACATTGAAGATAATTGACAAAAATGGAGTCAGGGCGATAAAAGAAAACCAATGAAACACAAAAAAAAAATTTTTGAATTTTTTGTCTGTCTGTCTGTCTGTTTGTTCGAGGTTATCTTCGTAACTACTGAATGGATTTTTATGCGGTTTTCACTAATGAAGAATGCACACTCCCGGGCAGTGTATAGGCTTTGTTTCATCAAAATCGGACAACAGACAAAAAAGTAACAAAAAGAAACAAAAGAAACTATTAGGTGCGCTGCTCACGTTTTTTAGTACATATAAAATCCAATAGATGTCACTGTGCGATTTTAAAACGCGCTATCGTTATGTTTTCGCCAGTCTACTTAAGTATGAGAAAGTTTCAAGCTGGCTGTCGTTCCATGTGGTTTAGTCGGTAGAACGTCAGTGCGCCATACTGATGGCCCGGGTTCGATTCCCAGCATGGAATTTTTTTTCACTATGTTGGCATTAACGCCTATAAGCAATTAAAAGAATTTGAAATATTGTATTCAAGGCGAATTTTCTCTCTGGGAAAATTTCCTTGCATTAATATGTCAGTGTAATTTTTTTTTTCGATTTAATTTTTTTTTTCGAAACTTTGTTTTTCTTAAAAAATTACAGTAAATATTTGATATTTCCCAACGTTTTTTGAATGATCGACTTGCTTTTTTTTTTTTTTTTTAATGTATGTCTGAACCTTATCTAACTACTTCTTCAAGATTTCTTTAGATAAACCGACCAGCGTAGCGGGCGAAGGCCGCTAGTTTATAATAATATTTCCAAGTCAATTACGAAAACCTATGTATAACGATTTTTTGGACCCGATAAAGCTTTATTACGAATAATAACAGTGGAATTTCAATTATCCGGAGTAGTGCATTCTAAAAGCGATCTGGATTGAGGCAATATAATAAAAAGCAGGTGAGAAACAATTTTCGCTAAAATAGCTTTTTATCTCTATTCGAAAAAGCATAATTAATGCAGTCCCGCCACCCGCCGCTAACAATGAATTTTTTGTGACCGGGAGTCATTTTTCGTGAATATTAAAAAAACTATTGCATGCCAAAATATAAAAATTGGTGGTGTTATAGAGACGGCCATGCAAAACTTTCGAAAATAACAGTGCCCAACAATTTAGCAGTTACTAAAAATTTGACTTACATGACAACTACTCATGGAAATACCCATTACAAATTTCTAATACTTTTTGTGTTTTATTTTTATTACACACGAATCTTTCAGGAAAGTAACTTTAATTTTAAATTTAAAGAGTGAAATATATGCTTTAAAATAAAAGAGACAAAAATGCAGACGGCGCAAAGAGAAATAAACAAATAATTATTATTTTTGTAATTATTAAATATCTAAACATAAATGAAGTCATGTAGTAAATGCAAAGACATAATACTAACATTATTATTTTTAAATAGCAGCAAAAGTATTTCTAAAAACAAAATAATACTTCATTAAAATACATGTACTACAGTGCGTGTCAAAAGTTTAAGCACAACAGAAAATTTGAAAATAAAATTTTATTAATGGGTGAAAGTTACTTCCCTTTTCACATAGCCTACAAATTGTAGTTTTAAAAAGATAGTTAACAGATTCATGCTATAAAATTTATCTTAAATAATAAAATTTATCAAAACAACAAAAATGAGTGTGTCAAAAGTTTAAGCACAGTAGTTTTTTAGTCTTTAGCAGAAGAATTAAAAAAAAATTAATACTTGATTATTGCTCTTTTCTGCTGAATAACTTTAAATATACGGTCTTCCATCGTTAAAACGAGGTTCTGTATTGTTTCTGGTTCATTTTTAAACCACGCGTTCTCAATGGCATCTTTCAAATCTTTAACTGAAGAATACTGCTTTCCATTTGGATAAACTGCATGAGTGAGAATACCCTACATATTTTTTATAAAGTTTAAATCAGGACTAACTGCCGGCCATTTCAAAACAGACACTGTTTTCGACTTAAGCCTCGATGAAGTTGAGTTTGAGGTATGGATGGAAGCATTATCATGTTGAAATAAACATTTTTCTCCCCCTAAAGACCTCGGCAACAGGAAGCAAATGATTGGCAAGTGTCTCTTGGTAGTTTTCAAAGTTTTCACGACCACTCATGAATGCTAGAGATGTCTGACCATTGAAAAAAAAATAGCCCCCCCCATACCATTACAGAACTACCATTATGTTATCGGCTAAATACACTCCTAGGTTCTTTACGGAGATCATGCCCAAAAGTCAATGATCATGCCAATAGTACTTAAACCCATCAGGGGCATCGAGGTTCCATTTTTTTCATCACTGAATATGACATTCAGCCACTTTTCACCAAATGACATATGCTCTTTGGCCCATTGTAATCTAGCTTCTTTATGGTGTCGTTTGAGACACGGTAATCGAGCCATTTTACGGTATTTGATGTATTTGAATTCCAAAACTCTTCTATAAACAGTTTTTTTCGATATTTGTTCTCCAACTGTATATTTTATTTCCGAAAGGGCGTAATTACCAGTTGAAGCCAAATTTCTGATGCGGCTATCTTCGCTCAAACTAGTCACTCGCGGTCTGAACGAAATTTTCGTTTAAAATCATTATCACGAGTTAAAATTTAATGAATACCTTGTTTTGACCTTTTTAATGCACTTGCAATTTCAGAAACAGAATGACGTTTTGCTCTCATACTCTAAATTTTTATCCCCTCCTCCTCTGAAAATTCTTTCGACTTAGGCATTTTGTACTAACACAAAAACAACAGCGGACTACTTCTTATACACCCAGAAATTGTTTGCGTGCGCAACCGTTTATGCCAGACTGTAAAATTTGCATAAAAACGATTTTGTGCTTAAACTTTTGACACGGTCATTTTTCTTCTATTCTTAAACTCCATGGTTTGAAATAAAATTTAAAAGTTAATTTAAATGAATATGGTGTAAAAATAGATATTATTAACATATACAAGACAGATGTTGAAATTAAAGGTAATATTTAAAGTTTTATTTTAAAATTGCTATTGTGCTTAAACTTTTGACACGCACTGTATTAATAGTACACCAGACCCGAAAGGTTTAAAATAAATCAACATCGTTCTATTAAAAAACTTTTATAGAAGCAAAAACTATACAAGAATTACTTATGAATTAAAAAAAAAAAAAAAAAAAAAAAAATCATTTTATACGTTAGATGTTTCTCAGGGTGTAGACTCGATTATTATTTTTTTTAATTTGACTCATTTTTTGGAGATTTATTTCCATTTTAAATTCAAATTTTCTACATTTTGATTCTTTACTTTAGAAAAGAGCATATTTTAAATTGTTGTCAATTTTAAAATTGCGCAAAGAATAATATTTCCTTCGAATAAAATTTTTTTTGACACGCGGCTATTATAAACAGAGGGAAAAACCTACCTTTCAAATTAGAATTAAATAATCACTTGTTAAAAGGAGGATATTGAAAATTAAGTTATATAAACTATATTTACAAGCGAATTTTAAAAGGGAAATGAATTTTTAAATTATAAATTCGTTATTATGCGTTAAAAGTCGTAAATGGAGGAAATTAAGTCATATTTAAAATGGCCAAGTAATTAACAGTTGGCAAAACAGTTTAAATTAAAAAACATATTTGCGTGAGTCATTTATTTCATATTTTAAGATAATTTTTACAACTATTATGGAGAATTTTAAGACAATGTAAAAATTATTTTCTTTTTAACAACAAAATTATTTTCACGTAAATTTAATAAGAGAAAGAAAATTTAAGTGAAATTTTGTCAGGATTAAACCAATACAACAGTTTAAAAATCTATTTACACGAGACATATTTCTAGATGATCTTTTAAACTATTGTTGCCAATTCTAAAGCAGAGAAAATAAAAATATTTTCTTTCGAGCAAAAAAATATTTTCATGTGAAAATTACAAAGAGAAATGAAATAACAAATTCATTAATATGCGTTAAAAGCAGTAAATAGAAAAAATTACCAAATATGGAATGACCAAACAATAATAACGCAAAACAGTTTAAAAATATATTTGCACGAGACATTTATTTCAAATTTTAAGATAATCTTTTCAACTACTGTTATGAATTCTAGAACAACGCAAATAATATTTTCTTTCTAACAGGATAAGCATTTTTACGTGAATATTAAAAAGAGAAAGAAAATTTTGGTGAAAATTACGTCAAATTTAAAACGATGCATTTTAAATGTCTTATTAAAAAAGAATTTTCTTTATAACATTGTTAAAAAATACCGAGAGACAAAGACTGTTTACTTAATTCATTTTATATATTTTCAAATATTTAGCTTATTTTCAACCCTTTTTTTTTTTTTTTCATTAATCAAAGCCAAAAACATACTGTACATCTTAACAGCGGCTGCTTTAGCCTTAAAAATTTCCAATCAAAGAAAAATGAATGGAAACTCGTTAACAGAGAAATCGCTACTGTTTTTTTCTTCAAATTTATTATTGAATTTTTTTAAAGCCGATGAGAATCTGGGGTGTCTGAATGAAGGGTTGGCGAGCGCAGCTCGTAGAGGGCAGAGTTCCCTAGTTTAATTTTAAACAAGTGGGTAAGTGTGATCGGAGATCGCACAGAGGGTTTCGTTTAATATCTTCTTCAAAACACATTTTTACATTAAATTAACAAATAAAAAACGGTTTTTCGGCGCTATTTTGGTATTTCTTAGCCAATCGCACCAACGAAAACAGAATCTTCCCCGAAATGCTGCCTTGATCGCATAGATTTGTTGATTTCTCAATCAAAATCTGCAGATTTAGAGAAGGAACGCAAGTAAATAAAATTATAAATAAAAGTAAAATATTGCAAAGTTTAGCATTAATTTAAGGGAGACCAAACTGGTCACCAGAAGCGGCTCTTAATTTAAATGAATAATTATTTAATAAATATAAAAAAATATTTCATTTCGCGGGTCAAAATAGATGATAAAAATGATTTAATATGATGAAATAAAAACAAATAAGCCCGTTTTTACGTGATCTATTTAATCCATTAATTTATGTGACATACATAATAATTTTATTCAAACTTTCGTGCAGCAATTAGAAGAAATGAAATTTCTATTTTGAAATTTACGCTACTACAAATTTTTAAGCTTCTAAATATCGCGCATTTCCAATTTTTACACCATCGTATAGGGAAAAAAATGTACTTTTAAATGCATTTTGTTTAAAAGCTGTATCTTAATTTATTTTTGAAATATTAATTTATTTTTGTAGTTTGTAATACCAATTTTGTAATTGTGACAACAGAAGTACGCCATCTCTTTTAAAAGTAAAGGGTAAAAAATGAAATAATATTTATGTCTATTTAAACTTGCGTGGCAACAATTAGAAGAGAAAAAACAACAACAACAAAATGAACTGATTGGGGATTTAAAAAATATTTAAATTAATATTATAGTCTTTTTCAAAATTTTATGATTTTTTGTGTGACAAAAGATATTCAGCTGTAAGTACACAAAATTTGAGCTTTCCCCTGGCATATATAGTTTTGCGTATGGACTCTGTGACAGACAGACAGAGGACAGATACGAATAGGATTTCGTCAGATGAACGAAACCCTAAAAAAAAAGGTAGAAAGTACGCTAACGTAATTTATGAGACAAATTAGCAGGCTGGCAAGCAGGCAAACAGAGAGAGAGAAAGGGGGGGGGGGATTTAACTTTTAAAAATGCAGGTTGAATGTCAAACTGCATTTTATACAATTAAGTTGAAACAAAAATAGATTTCTTACAATCAAATTAAAAATCCCTTTTGAATTTAAAGAATTTCAGTTAAAACTGATATAGTCATCGAGAGTAAAAAAAGCAGCCTGATATTTATAGTATCCAAACGTAGACCATTGTCTAACTTTCAAGTAAATTGTATAAAACGGCAACTTTTAATTCTCGAAGCGTTCGATTAGCTTTTCTATCGGTACAAACACTTTGGTTTACAAAACTAAATTACTTTATGAAAAATTCATGAAATCAATTTTTATTAGTTTATTCATTCATAAACTAAAGACGCGAAATATGTTTTAGGATATTGGCACAAAGGAAAAGATTGTTTGAAGGAGCAACGATTATACACTCTAACAAAAATGCACATATGGCTAAAAGAACATTTCAATTAAATAGTAGAAAAATATTTTATTTTATTTTTATGTCTGGAACCATTTTTTAATTTTTCAGAAAACTTAATTTTGTTTTATATGACAATTTCTAAATAAATATGCATTTTGTTAAAAAAACAACCCGGTAAGTCAACCACTCTAACAGGGCACGAAATACTGAAAGAGCCCTGGGCACAGAAAATTGCTAGTCGGAGCCTGGATGAAATTATAACGACTTTATATGAAATTTGCCATTTTGAAATTCCCCCACCCTCTTCCACACCTTAAAAATATCTTTCTATTTATGTCTTTGTATCATTATTTTCGCAAATAAATGACATAAAAATACTCAAATGGGTACTACATGCCAGACGATTCAATTGAACTTGCATTGCGTTGAAAGTAACAACTAATAATGAATTCAATACTTTTTGAATTTCCAAGATAAAAAAATAGAAATCGTATTTATAATTTTAACCCTTCTTCCTTTTTCTTGGTTATTGGAATATGATAGTCAAAAAAAAAAAAAAAAAAAAAAAAAAAAAAGGGCATGCGGATGTGAAAAAGGTTTGCCGCCCCTGTACTAGAGCATAAATGATCAGCAGATTCCAGTTAAGAAATTGCTACTCTAAGCAACCCGTTCTCAACAGCTGATGCAGGAACTTCGAATTATCGAATGTATTCCGAATTTCCCCCTCTCTCTGCCGCAAAATCCTCTTACGTAACGAAATCGATTTAATTTGAGCGGCGGGCGCTCCGTCACAGTAACAGCCGGAGCGATGACAGCCGCCCTATCGCACACATACCTCCAACTTCCAGCCTCGTTATCTCCAAAATAGATCTTAGCAGGACTTTTCGACAGCGTGTCTCGCTTCTCGTTCTATTAATTCATTAACACTCCTGACATAATCTCGACGCCCTGTGTCGATGCACTTCACCGACGGTGCGCCAAAGGTCCACCGTCATTTTTAAGCGCCGATTCAGAGTACTTACTGGACCCTCGATAATTAAGCATTTACACCAATCATTATGCAAAGTATTTGGCGACTCCGTTTACACAGATTAAGGGGATTATTAAAAGACTGATACTACCGTATTTCAAAGAAAGAAGTAAGAATACATTATCTAATATATACGGGGTTATTCGCTACCGCACATAGATACATTGTGCGGTGGTACAGAAACATTTTTTTGTGTAGGCACATGGGCAAATATTGCCCAGTTAAACTGATGGATGGCATTGAGCTCACATGCTATGCACACTAATTGTATATTACAGCTACAGCCTTATATTTTCATGTAATAATGCCCTTCGAAAAACAAATTAAGAGGGTGAGAGGATTAGCTCCTTCATTTTCCCTCTTTATACTTAATCACTGAATCCCCAAAACTAATCAGGGACATGCTTTATCATATAATAAACCTATATCCAAAATTTAAAGCAAGTCTGATAATTTTGCATAAAAATCTTTTTATATAATTTAAAGGAGTTATCCCCTGCCCCCTTTAATACTTTACTATTAACCCCAACACCCACTCCCAAAATTATTCAGAGATTCAACTTATCAGAAAGAACCTATATCCAAAATTTAAAGCAAATTGGATATGCTTCAAACCTAATATTAGATAAGTATCCTTTTTCTTCAACGTTAAAATGAAAAAAAAAAAAAAAAAAAAAATTATTAAAAGTTCGAATAATGAGAATGAGATAATTATTGTAAAATGAGACAATAAAATAATTGGCGGCCTCCAGCTGTTCGAATTAACGAACATCGATTGTATTATGACAAACGAGTAATTTGATTTTAAATTCATTCATAAATAAATGAATTTGTAGACAGAAGAAAAAAAAAATGTCGAAGACTACACAGTCAAGAAGTATTCAAATTAGCTTTTCTTAATAGCTTTTTTACAAAAAAGATAAATCACTATAATGACATACCTTGTCAATTTCGAACGTTGTGCTAAAAATGTTAATAATGATTACCGAAGTAAATCTATAAAAACATTTATAAAGTTTAGCTTTATTCTGAAAAATTTTAAAGTCAAAATTTGTAGAGGAAAAAATATTCCAAACGCAAAGCTCAAACTGCACCCCCCCCCCTCCCCCACTCCAGAAAACTTTATTAACATTTTATTTCTTGTATTTCCTAAAAAACATTTGAGTTAAAAACAATTTGCTATACATAATATTTTAATAAAACTTCTTTTAGCGCAGTTGCATTTTTTTTACTTATTTTACCTTTTTTACGAAGCATATTTTGTCAGGCATACTTTCAACCATTTTATGTATATCTTTCTCAAATTACAGATTATAAGAGATTTCATTTGATACCTGCCTGCATCAAATTATTATTTTTGATGCTTCACAACAAAACAAGCCAAGTCTATGGCGAGTACACTACCTTTCTCTGTAAATCGTGTTTTTCCTTCGATGAACTGTTAAAGCAGAAAAATGTAGGATGGTACAGAGGTTTTTCAAAGGGTTTTATGGATTTTAACTAAAGATGATTTTAACCATGAAAAATACGGGTTTTAACAGTCCTAGTTAAAATTAATGTTGAATGAGAAAATATATGGAAAGGTAATTTGTTTTCTTAAGAGTTCAGTTGATAAACGTAGCTACACAATCGTGATTTTTGGGGGAAAAAAAAAAAAAGCTTCAAAGTTTCAAATGAGTATTTGCGCTTATTGTGAAATGCCTCCTATACTATCAATTATAACCTCTATGAGCATCAAGTTTTTTTCAAATAATAATTTATCAGACGTTAGAAGACCATCGATAATATTCGGCACAGATGTCATATACGCACCACATTTGCACGCATCGCCCCACGCCAATTAGGCCAAAAAAAAATTTTTTTTAATATAACTTACAAACTGCATACAATAACAGGATGTGATTTTTTTTTTTTTCAATATAAAAATAAAAAGACGTGAAAAATGAAAAAGATTTTAGAATTTTAAAAAGGAAATAAAATAATTTAAAGAATTAAAATAAAAAAATAGCAGTAAATAAACATGATTTTAATAAAAAAGGACACAATAAATAAGCAGTTATAAATAATAAACTTAAATAAGTAACAAAACAGTAAATATAATTTTCATAATAAAACGTAAATATTAATACTTATAGCGATATTGAATGCATGCAATTGCATCAATTAATCAACACGTTTCACTGAAATATTTATCTTTTCCCATTTTATTTTCCTAACAATTGTTAAAAACTTATTAAACGAATCTTCCCTTTGACACAGATGTGCAATGCCAAATTGGCGGGGGAAAAAACACGTGCAAATGTGGTACGTATATGACAACTGTGCCTAATATTATTTTCTTTAAGTGTCCACATTTGTCATTTCAAATGATAAACTTTATATTTAGAAGGGTTTGCAAATATCTTATCAGTAGTTATATTTTAATTTTCATTACTTTGCAATTAAACAGCATAGAATTTTCAAAAGTAGAAAGAGTTGAAAGTACTGACTTACTGTTATTTTTATTTTTTTTATAAATTTGATTACATATCTAATTTTATTTAAAAAGGGAAGGGAAATAAATCAAGAAAAACAGTTCAAGGAAACTAAAAAAAATTGTTGGTCTAATATAAAATATACATAAATTTATGAAAATTCGGTTGCAAATATAGAGAAACTTGGTTAAAATTAGCAAGAAGTTTTAGAAACTCGCAATACAATTAGATTTCTTTCACATTTAATGGCTAATTTTCACAATTTAGTATATATTTTTAAGAAACTTTTGTTTCACACAATAAAATTTTAAATACAAAAATATAAATCATTTTGATTGAAATTAGCATATAATATTTTGAAAATAAACATAAAATGCAGGAAAATATCAAACTTCATGATATTTTAAAAATAAACACAGGGTACTATGCTATTGATATAATACCCAGATCCTGCTTCTATTACTTTCATAGATTTTTTTTTTTACTCATTAAAGTATACAGTTTTACACTAAAAAACTTAAAATAAATGCCAGCAAAGTTTTCTTGTGAAAAACAATCGCATCCGATTTAACTTTTTCATTTTCAGAAATCATTGAGAGTTTCCGCAAGGTTCGTACTCATTTTCCAAGAAAAAAATCCCCTGAGAATCCCCTGATGTATTTTCCAGGATGCACAATTTTTTCATATCAACAATTAATGACATTTTGATGTTACATATGATAATAAAGCACGCGAACAGCAACAATTGCCCCCCGATTTCTCAGAGTAGACTGTCATTTTGATAGGTTTTCCCAGGTTTGGGAATTTTTTTGCATTATCCCCTGAGATTCCCCTGATTTTTACAACCTAAAATTCATTCCCTGATTTTCCCAGGAATCCCATATTCCCCTGATGAGTATGAACCCTGTATCTGCCAAGTCTTTAGCGCGCATTTTATTTTTCCCTGTGAATCCCGTTTTTCCTTCGGCAGGCAGTTAAAGTAGGAAAATGACAAGTCAGGATGGAATGAAACCCATTATAAGATACTCAAAACAAGCTTTCCACAATGCCATTCAATCAGCCATTTCAAAAACTACATAATAAAAACAAGAAATATTAAAATAAAAAAAATCAATATAATAAATATTATTTAAAAAAAAATTTTTTTTTCAAGATTTTCTTCAAGAATTTTTTTGTGACTTCTATATTTCTTAAATCTTTTAGTTTATATGTCGGTCAATCAGGGTTGGAAAAAAATCATGATTTAAAAAATCTGATTTATTTGATTTAAATTAGATTTTTTTAAATTTAAATCGGATTTATTTGATTTTTTTAGAATTATACTTTTAATTACTGTGTTTTTATGTTTTTACAATACATGGAGCAGTTTTTCTTACAAAAATAACTAAAAAAATTCAAATAATAATAAATCAATTTTTATAAAAATTCAAAAAAGAATAAATAATGTTTATAATTTATAAAAATAATATAAGGAATAATTATGTAGTTCAGTAAATACTATATTCTAGTTACTGATTGGTACTAAAAGTTAAACATCTAGGCTTTAATCTAAAGCCATTCTATTATTTTGTAATTGAATTATGCACACTAAATAAGAAATAAAGTTAAATAGGTTGTAAATGAATAGAAAATGGTAAAACTAAAAAAAAAAAAAAAAAATTAATATTTATTTAATGCAAGCTATTTATTAAGGTATAAAAATCGCAATTAATTTAATAGTTTTTAAGCAAATAGAAATAAATCAGAGATTTAATTGTTTGAACAAAAACACTAATTTAGAAGCTTTGTCGACTCCTAATTTATTACGAAGGCTTGAATGAACTAGTCCAAAAGAAGAAAATTGTCTTTCTACTCCAGCAGATGAAGCCAAGGCTGTTGTTATTTGGTAAATAAATTCAAATTCAATTTTGCTGATTATCTCTTTGCCTCCCATTATGTGAAAGGACTTTCACCAATCATAATCTGTCATAATACCTGAAACTTTTTTCTCAAGCAATGGTCATTTTTGGAATGGGCCATTTTTTGCTTGAAAATGTGCTACAGTGGTGAAAAGTTTTGGATAATTTTTTTAATGAATGCCAAATCTTCATTATTTTCCTCTACACTAAGTGAAATTTCATTGCAATTTAAAACAGAGTAACTTAATAAAACTCCGGCAAAATGACAGCCATTAATAGCTTGTTCATATTTTGCTTTAAATTTTGTAATTCTATCTCAGATTTGCCAAGTTCTGAAAGTTAAAGATCAGGAGATTTTATTTCAAAAATCAAAAGCTATTTTTGTCGATGAAAACTTGTTAATTTGTTGATTTAAACATCTTTAGTGAAAGTTTGAGTTTATATTATATTGTAAAAAAAGGGATGTTTTGTTACTCATTAACTTATATAAAATTACAGTAAAGATAATAAATAAGTCTTAATAGAGACAGATTACTTATAATTCAATACATGACCATAGTAACAATAACAAACCTTAAAGATTCAGTTTATAATACATCTGGATGTATTTCATCACATAAAATACTACTGGTCAAACATATTAAAGAACAATTACACCCATACCAGAAGCTTTTCTCACTGAATTGTGATTGTCATCTTGTGCATTGAAACAAATGAACATTTGATTGTTAAATAACAGAATATTTAAAAAGTGTGAAAAATCAGGAGTACGGAAAAACATCTGAAAATCAGGAATCTTCTGCCAAAATCAGGAAATTTGGCAACTCTGCTATCTTTATCTAATACATTTTCTAACTTTTACCTAAAAATTTTAAATATTCGTAACCTTTGATTGAAATTTGATAGTGTAATATGGCAAGTTTTAAAACTTGTTCCTTGCACGTAGTATCCGATTTTTTGGGGAACATTAATGAATTTGTTTAATCATTAACTTGTGAAACAAAAAAGATTCAAATCATTTAGTTGCTAAGATTGGCAAACGAAATATAATTTATAAAAAGTTTGTTTCGCCTCATCATCTAAAGTTTATTACAAAAGAATAAACAATTACAGGATTAGGAGGGGGACACCTGGACTCAACCTGTAACTGCCACATTCTCTCTAGCAATCCTGAAAATACCAGAAAAACATCTGTTACTTATTTACACCTATTTATCTGCTGATTAATTTTCAAAATGAAAAAAGAAAAAAAAATGATTTAAATCAAATGATTTTTTTAAAAAAATCAGTTGATTTAAATCTAGATTTAAATCATGCCAACCCTGCGGTCAATAGTTATTTATTGTATAAGAATTAATTTTACAGATATATAGAATCTTTCGCATACAACGAGCACCTAATATTTAACTACTGCTAAGTATATACGCCACATTATTATTTTTATTTTTTTCAAAAAACATTTTTTAAGAGGTACAACTGTAGAAAAAACACCCTCTAATAACTCTGCAAAAAATTATAGCAGAAAGTTACTGGTACAAAGTGATTAGAAATAAAATCTACTTTTAAATGATCAGTGATGCCGCTGGACTCGAAGAATCCTGGGTCTCGGGACCCACGACTTCTAAAATTCTGGGTCCCTTTTTTACAGAAGTGGGGTCCTCACTAATAATAAATAAGTTATTTTTAAACACAAAAATTGAACTTGTTCATTTGAAAAAGAAAAAAGAAATGCAATAATTATTGTTTTAATAATAATAAATAAAGCCAATATTAATTTCTTAAAACTATTAGGAGAAATTTTCTTTATTTTTACTTACCCATCATACGTAGTATAGGGTAAGTCTTGCAATCGTTTTGAAAATCGAAAATTTTTTTTGACGGATTTACACGTTTTAGATAGTGGAGATTCCGAAAAACATATTTTTAGAAATTTTTTTTTGCCGTCCGTCTGTTTGTCTGTCTGTCAGTCAGTCTGTCTGTAAACGCTCTATCTCCCGCATGAATTGAGATAGAGACTTGAAATTTTGTATGTAGTTAGTATGTAAGAATGGGACGAACCCTATTTAATATCAGCAACCTCGATTATCCGGAACTATTTTTTTCCGGACTCTCGAAAAATTCGTTCTGATCAAAGGTATATAAAAATTTTCGAATTTTTTTTATTCTAAGGAATGGACGTAAAAGGCAATAAAATAACACACATTTTGCATATAGAACGAAGTCAATCGGATTATTAGTTGCCGAGATATTTGTAATCCTGTTTTCCACATTCTTCGATTTTTCATGACCCTGTATTTCATTCAAATTTCAATTCAGAGGTATATTTTAATTGGAAATGAGACGCTTAATCCGATGCAGTTAATTGTTAGTTAATAGAGTTATTATTTTTGGAGTTATAAGGATGTTTCTTTTACGCAGTTCGGTACTACTTGAGTAGTTTGGCGTTTTATATAATTTGTCGATATCGGTAATCAGCAGTTCTTTAATAGAGCATTACTATGTATATTAACAATATTTAAATTTTGTTTATGAATTGCAATGCATTGTATAAATAGTTTTCACATGTTTTATTTTCATATACATATTCATGATGGGTAAGTATTAAGGTGGCCTTTTTTTTTTTTTTTTTTTTTTTTTTTTAAATAAATGTGCAAGATACAAATTTAACTATAAAAATAATGTTTATTTTAGTGTAGAAGATAGCAAGCATCACTATAGTTTGCTTTTTTTTTTTTTTTTTTTTTTTTTGAGAAAGGGGCAAGACTGATTTATTGAAAAAGACATTTTGCTGGAAAAAAAAGATTACTTTCGTTGAGTAAAAGGGCACTTTTTGTCTAATGAATGGGTGCTTTCAGGAGTCACACTCACTCAGGAAGATTTGGAGCAGTCAAAAACTGATTGTGAAGCAGGGAAATCCATTTTTGAAGCAGTAAAAAACAATTTTGAAGCAAGAAAATTAGTTTTTGAAACAGAAAAATTCACGACCAAATCAGCCTTTTTTCGCAATTTGTTGGCAAAAATTGCAGTTTTTTGCGATACTGGAAATTATGCGCCTCACGGGACGCGTAAGAGCCATATTTTACGTCCTGTCGCTGATTTTTTGCGTAATTTACGCGTATAGCGCATCCGCGGCATCGCGGATGATGTATATAAATGTTGCGCAGAGGGGCATCAATATATTACAACGAACCCTAATTTTATTTTTTTCCAATAGCAGTACCCAATTTTGACAGCATAAATGAACTCTTTTCCCTTTAATTAGCCTAAAAAAATATTTTCATGCAATTCGTATGGTAAGTTTTCGAGAAATCTATTTTATAATTTTTTTTTTTTTTTTTAAACAAGCATATTTTAGGAGCTGTATCCAGATTGAAGTTCTGTACTCAGCGGTTGACCGAGGAAGCCCTCTTTTTGATCAAGGCTTTTTTGGCGTCACAGAAACAGCCATTGAAGACTGCTAGATTAAAGGATAGCATAAGAAGTTTCAAAATATCCAGTCATTTCTATCTTAGACGATCCCTTAAACCTTCATTCTGTAGTTTTTTTTTGAGCATAACTTGAAAACTCTTGGAAGAAAAATTTGAAATTTTGGATTTCCATAAAGCAGGACATAATAAATCTAAATAAATACAAAAAATTGTAGGTAGAAATTCATAATTTTTTTCGAATACTAATTTCGTAATTCATATCATAAAGTTATAAAAATTGAAAATTCAACATATTTATGTTTGGGTATTTTATTATTATTGCTACATAAAAAATTAGCTCATTAGGAGTATAATTTCAGGAAATATTAATAAAAATATATAAATGTATTTTAACATTAGAAGCACTAAATTTTGAATGTTTATAATTCAAAAACTTATCATTCAAATGACTTGAAATTTGGTGTTAAGCCATAGTTTGAACTAAAGATTTGAAATATTTTGTTAAAATAGGGTACTGCTATTTAAAAAAAAAAAAAAAAAAAAAAAAAAAAAAATTAATATGTAGATGTCCCTTTAAGCATAATTTATTTATATCATTTAAAAGTAGACTTTATCGATCGTACGATACAAGTAATGTTCTTCGACGATAATACGATAATGTGTTGAGGAGTTAGTAGGGATGTTTATTTATTATTTTTTTACGACTGTACGTAGCAAGAAAATGGAATTATGAGCATTAAAAAGTATACTAACTATTAGTACAGGTACAAGATGCAAACAAACAAACAAACAAACAAACAAAAAAATGCGAAGTGATGATAAGTCTATCTGCTTGAATACTCATACAGGGTTAAGACTAGTACTCTCCTTCATTCATATAATCACGCTTTCGCTTATTCATAGATATTTCAATTTTTATGCTTAATTCTCAAGCTTTCATTTTTGTTTTCGGCGTATAACAAGTTCCACACATATATAGGGTAACATCCCCAGTAATTGGCATGCACCAGTGATTGGCACATCCTACAAAAATGTCCTAAAATAAGATTTATATCCAGTTTTTTTAAAATGCAAGACCATATACCAGTTATATGCTCATTTACGTTAAAGATTATAACTTTGATTTATGCTACTAGATGACAATTGTGCCTAGGAAAGAGAAACAATTGTGGCTTGTATGAAATTAGCCATTTTTGTTGCAAATGCTTCTTTTTTGGCTAAAGGAAGGCATGCTTTTCAATTCATTATTGTCTAATTTATAATATATTTTAATTTTTCATTGACAACAGTTTTGTTTAGTTAAAAAGGGTTACTTTAATTGTGTAAAAGTATTTTCGACACAAATATTTGGATTTCTGAATTAATGATAGATACCAATTAATGGTGCTTCAATTATGCTAGTTCCAAGTAATTGGCACCTATTACAATTACAAGGAATTCGCAAGGAATTTGAGATTAAACCACTTATTTTGGAAGTACTTTTAAAGTTATAGACTAATTTTGTTTATCATTTGTTTTTATTTGAAAATATGAAATATTATCAGTAATTGGAATCCATTAACCCTTTCCGGCGCACTACTCTTTAAAGTTGGAATTTAAAGAAAAAAAATTAGGCAATCTATTTAGGCCTAGAGGAGTGCACAGGTATTGTTTTGTAAAGAATGCACTAACCATTTTAATTATACAGCTGTTGCCGAAGTGGTAACCTGCCATACGTAAAGCATTGATAAGCGCAAAGAAAAGAGCATTGCTGTGAAGCGCGTATTACAGTAAAACATTTTACCTATTATTTAAAAACAGTAGAGTTTGATCTCTGTGGTGCTGCCATCTAGAACTCATAAGAAAGATTTAAAGTAGCCATTAGAGAAGTTTTTGAAATATTCACGGAGTTTTTGTGTCTCTAAACAGGGGGAACTTTAGGTGTTGCCGACCTGGCAACACTGCGCGTTAAGGGGTTAAAGCTTCATGTGACAATTACTGGGGACAGCATGCCAATTACTGGGTATTAATATAAGTATATTGTATTGTTTTAAAGTGTTTACATTTCAGACTAATATGCTGATTTTTTTACTCTCAAAAACCTGAAATGTGGCATCTTCATCTACAGTAAATTCATTTAAAGCGATTAAACCCAATGCAAAATGTAAAGTTTTTTTAAAAAAAAATATAAACTTGTGCCAATTACTGGATCACAAGGTGTCATACACTGGTGCTCTAGGTGCCAATTATTGGTGATTTCAGCAATTTTTTTTATAAATATATTTTTATAAAAATACTTTTTCAATTTTTTTGCTTTTAGTGGGCAAAATAGATGCACTGATATGCATTCTTTGATTTAAAAATACTTCCAAGTAAATATCTTATTTCTTTGTAATGAAAATTGAAGTAAGTTTAAAGACAAACTCTTAATGTGCCAATTACTGGGGATGTCACTCTACATATAAATGTGCGTGTGTGCATAAAGTTATTTGATATAATGACCCAAAATAATCAAATCATTTACATCTTAAAGATGGATATTAACAGAATAGGCGCCAAGTATCATGGGTTTTTAATATCAATATTTTCGAATAATAATTTTTTTCCTTAAATTGAAGAATTCTAAAATTAAAACCTGCGATATATACATAATGTACGAGCACATTTTTCTTTTTGAATAAATGAAAAAAAGTTCGGTGATTTTTGTAAACAAGGCATAAACTTATGCAATTTTCGTCTACACATTTGAATTTACCTGAGATACGTTTGCAACAAAAAGTGAAAATTTCCGGTAAAAGAAAGAAGAGAGAGAAAAAAAGATTTATGTGATTTTTAAAATGACTGATCTAATTAAAACTTTGAGTTTGTCAGGTAGCGATGAATTCTTTTTTTTTTTTTTTGATTCACTGCAAGTTGCAAATTTGCATTTTTCGTGCTATGGAACTATTTAAATGCTTAATGATGAAAAAAGAAAATCAACAAGCTCTATGACAGAACGCTTTAGATACAGACGCTCACGCTTAAAAATATATTTTAATAGATAACAATAACTAGCAGGGGTGACCGAGCTCAGCTCGGTCAAAATTAACTTTGTGTTCAACTCGATATAGTATTTTCCCTGTATCATTCACTCTGTATTATTACTGTAAAACATGTTATTAATAATAGTATTATTTATAAAAACAATCAATAAGAAAACTATGTTTGTGTGCACATGTTCATAAATTTTACTTTATTTTAAAATTTACAACGAAAGGACATCAAACCAAATCACTTTTTTTAGCTCGACCCTGATTAGTTTAACTATGCATCTCGAATACTATTAAGAATGTATAAGAAATTTCTTCACATTCTGAAAGACAATATTTTTTGCCAGATATAGCCAAATTTGGACACATTCTTTCATTTGGTGCCAAATAAGTTTTTTGGTTTCGTAATCTTAATAGTCGATTTTTTGGATAAATTTCGCCAGTATTTTGTCAAATATCGCCAAATTATTGAACTTTGACATATTCTCGTGATCCTAATCCTTATTACCCAAATGATCCACTAATCAAATGTGATTAAACATGTGACTTAGCTCAATGGTCTTCAGGTAATCAAAAATAGTAGCGTCTAAAATAAATCAAAATCGTTTAAGCCATTTCTTAAATAAAATTAGCTTGACAGCATTCAGCAATGAAGCGATATGACACGCTAATATAATTTTGTTTAGTATGCAACTCAGCCCAATAGTTTTCTCGTGACAAAAGACGTTTCGTTGCAAAATTTAGGTAAAATTGATTGAGTCGTTGTTATATATAATTAGAATGACCCGAACCCATTAAGACCTAAAACGACCCACTAATTGAATTGTTACAAGCATGTGTCCTAGCTCAATGGTATTCTCTTGCCCAAAAACGATATAAGAGAAAGTATACTCAAAATTTTCTAGATAAAATTAGCATGACCCCCAAATGACCCTTAGATCGAAATCTCTCGAAAATGTGACTTAGTTCATTAATTTTTGAGTGCCGAAAAATGTTAAATACAAAATTTAGATAAAATCGATTGAGCCAATTTTTAGGTATAAATAGTTTGACCTTGACCCATTATGACACAAAATGACTCATTAATCGAGTTTTCTCAAACATCTGACCTAACGCAATGATTTTCTTGTGTCCGAAAACGATAGAATATAAAATTTAGTCAAATTTGCGCGAGACATTGTCTAGATAAAATTAGAATAACCCAAAAGTGACCCTCTGATCGAAATTTCTCGAACATGTCACATAGCCCAATGATTTTCTTGTGCCAAAAACATGCTTTATACAAAATTTCGTTAAAATCGATTCACCCGTTCTTTAGATATAGCTTGACCATGACCCATCATGACCCACAAATGACCCTTATAATCGAAATCTCTCGAACATGTGACTTAGCCCATTATTTTTCTCGTGTACAAATATTGTTACACTCGAAATTTCGTTAAACTCGATCCTGCCGTTTTTTAAATATAAATAACTTGACCCAGACACTTTATGACCCAAAATGACCCATTAACGAAATTTCTCGATCATGTCACCTAGCCCAATGATTTTCTCGTGCCAAAAAATGTTGTATACAAAATTTCGTTAAAATTGATCCACATGTTCTTTAGATATAGCTTGACATGACCCGTTATGACCCATCATGACCCATAAATGACTCTTATAATCGAAATCTCTCAAACATGTGAGATAGTCCATTAATTTTCTCGTGTCAAAAAACTTACATACAAAATTTCATTAAATTTGATACTGTTGTACTTTATATATAAATAGCTTGACCCAGACCTTTTATGACCCAAAATGACCCAGTAATAGAAATTTCTCGAACTGAGAACCCAATAGTTTTCTCGTTCCAAAGAAATGTTGTATACAAAATTTCGTTAAAATTGATCCACATGTTCTTTAGCTATAGCTTGACCATGACCCATTATGACCCATCATGATCCACAAATGACTCTTATAATCGGAATCTCTCGATCGTGTAACTTAGCCCATTAGCTTTCTCGTGTCAAAAACTATTACAGGCAAAATTTCGATTAAATTGATTCTGCGGTTCTTTAAATATAAATAGCTTGACCCAGACACTTAATGACCCAATATGACCCATTAAAATTTTTTTTCGAACATGTAACCTAGCCCAATGTTTTTCTCGTGCCCGAAAACCATAGAATGCATTTTTTAGTCAAAATTGCGTGAGAAAATCTAGATAAAAATAGCATGACCCACAATGACCCCAAAAATGACCCACTAACCGAATTTTCTCGAACATGTTACCTAATCCAATGGTCTTCTTGTAATCCAAAACGATAAAATATAAAATTTGGTCAAAATCGTTAGAGCCGTATTTTAGATAAAAATGGCTTGACCCATAATGACCCCAAAATGACCCACTAATCGAGATTTTTCGAACATGTGACCCAGCCCAATAGTTTTCTCGTGCCAAAAAACGATTGGATACAAAATTTTCTTAAAAACGATCAAGCCGTTCTCTAGATATAAATAGATTGATCCTGACCCATTATGATCCAAAATGACCCAATAATCGAATTTTCTCGAACATGTGACCTAGCCCAATGGTCTTCTCGTGCCCGAAAATGGTAAAATCCAAATTTTTGCGAAAATCGTCAGAGCCGTTTTTGAGATAAAATTTACACACACACACACAATTTTTGCTCGCATTATAGTATAAGATATACTACATGATTTTTTGAAATTCAACATCCTATGAGATGTTGAATGTTTTAAGTCACTTTTACATGTATCAGCAGCATATAAAATCTGCTTAAAAAAAAAAAGAAAAAAAAAAAAAGGTTAAATGCATTTGAGTGAGCGACTTTCAAAATTCTGTCTTCGCTGTTAAGGTGCGTGTGAAAATGGTGTTACAGTTACACAAGGGATTCTTCAGAAATCCGATCAATAGCTGAATTTTGTAATTTAGCGAGCTCGGCTTGGCAATATCGAATAAACTAATACGAATAAACTAATATTACAGTTGTAATTACGTTATTCCGAGCTTAACTCCCAATTATAGAAGATTAAATAAATAACACATTGCTCATTTTTGATTACATAATTAGCATTTTTCCTTGCAAAATCTTGTCAAGTTTTTTTAAGTTTTGTATTTTATACATTAATTTTGTGCTTTTCGCATTTTAGCGATCGGATTTTAAACGTATATAAAATATAATGTATTTCCCCCTCTTCTCGAAAGACATTTTTTGGAAGTGAAGATTTATGATTTAAATACTGATCGCCATATTATTGATTTATGGGCTGTAGGCGCACAGTGCTTAGTAAAAATTTTTCTCATTTTAATGGTTTATGTACGCAAAGTTTAGCACGGCCTCATTATAGCGATAGTCATTTTAATGATTTATGTGGCGCAAATCACTCAGAAGTCTCTATATTAATGGATTTATGGCTTCGAAGTGTTACAGGGCTTTGGTTATTTAAACCACTATATTATATATATGTATATATATATATATATATAAATTGGGCGCAAAAAACATAGGGACCCGTTACAATGATCGCCATATTTTTTAGGTTAATCTACTTATGTTCATTGTATTCAGGGAGCCGTTCAAGTATTACATAAGCATATTTTCCTCCATTTTATACCCTTTCTCTTCCTTTATAAGGCAAAATAAGCAAATGCAAGACCTCCGCCCCTTCTTCACTTACGTAAGATTTTATGACATTTTAACTTAAACACTGGTTGCTATAAAAAATTACAGTAAGCAATAAATTACAAATAATAAATACAATAGGGCTTAACTTTTTTAGGCACATAATTAAAATTTTTAAAAAGAATCATATGGAATGTTATGAGTTTGGCATTCACATTTCTAGTATGGTATCCAAGATATTTGAATCTATGTTTCTGCATTATCTTTTATTATGTTTTCAATGTAATGATGGGCTGGAATATTCCTCGTTTCCAGTCCTTGTTTACCTAATATCATTTTTCTCAAATCGTTCAACATCCACAGAATGCTTATTCAAAATAGGCTCTTTTGCTTTTGTTGTTAAATTACAGTTGCTGCATTGTCTAATGCTTACGCAAGAGTTCTCGTAACCCCCCCCCCACCCCCTTGTCAGTAAAAAATAAGCAGACACTGCCCCCCCCCTTTCTTTTACTGCTTATGTAATACTTGAATGACCCCCCCCCCCTTTCTTTTACTGCTTATGTAATACTTGAATGACCCCTCAGAAGCCACTCCCTCTTCCCAGATTAGAATGGGCATCACTAGATGGATCAGATAATAAAATGTGGTATTATTACAACATGAATAATATTTTGATGAAAATTTCTCTTCAAAGTTACAATTTCAACTCCAACTGAACTAAAACTTAATCAAGAAAGCAAACATTCAAATACTATCTTAAAACTACCAAATTTAAATATTTTGCAAAATATTTAAATGAAATTTAAGAAAATGATAGAGAAAATATCTTTTTAAAGTTTCTTTTTCTTGATAAAACTGTCATTAACTAATAATTGCATTAAATGTTTTTAAGCAATATTATTCTTACATGAGAGAAAACTAAGTGCTCCATGGCAAATTCATTATTGCAAGTCAATTAAGGCACACTGTATACCTATAACGAAGTTATAATGCTTAATGCTTTTTATTGGAGATAAAGTCTGTAAAAATATGAGCAATTTCGCAAAAAAAGCTATTTTGATTAAGGTGTTTTTTTCCGCCGTTTTTTTTTTCTTTCTTCCTAATTTTGTTAAGATGCTGAATATGTAGCAGCAAACAAAACATATTATTGATTGCGCCATTAAAACGTCTGACTTCTGTAGAAAATTATTTGATAAAAAAACGAGATTCATTTTTTTAAATATCGAAACTCTTAATGGGGCCGTGAAAGCGTTACAATAATGTCAACAAAAACCACCTTGAAAATAGTCATTTAATGAAGAATGCTATTTTTTAAACAGCATAAGATGTAACATATGCATATATAACTACATTAATGCTTTAAAAATAAGAGAATCTTTAGATTTGGTGGATTATCAGCAGAATTACTGAACAGATTTTAATGAAATTGAGTACCACATAGGTTGATAAAAAGAGAAAAATCCATTCAACAGCTGTAATACACGCGTATGATTGTGCATAATACTCATCAGCATCAGAAGGTATAAAATGAAGCTTACAATATTGGCCCAGAAAACGGGTTAATAGGGTTATGATACACTCCAAAAATTGTACAGCTCTCACAACGTGAATTCATCAGGGTTCATACACAGTTGGGAAGAAAAAATCCAAGAAGTACAGAAAAAATCCAAGGAGCCAAAAAAAGTTTAAGGACTTGGCACTTTTGTTGTTATTTATGTGGCATGCACTTGCACACCAATTTTTAGCGCCCCATTTGGAGAGAACATTTCAAACAAATTTTTCTCTATTAGAATCTAATTATTGGTGCTGAAATTGCACAGAATTCACAACCTTGGTGATTTTGCAAGTTTAAATAAAAAAATACACAATCAACTTTTCTAAGCAGTGACCTTAGCAACGGTCATATACACAGAGATCAGTTAAACTCGAAACACTTGTATATATCGCATACATCTTTAAAAAAATTTTCAAAAGTAAAAAAAAAAAAAAAATGCTAATGCAACGTACACACACACACACAAAAAAAAATGACAACTTCTGAATTTATTCTTTTAGAGTAGCGATAAGGTAAAGTGTCTTAAAGCCGACATCTAACAAATATTTAAAGCATTACCAATTTTCTAAAATAATTTAAATGAGTTTTTCTTTCTTATTAAATCAAAGATATCTTGGATTTGGAAAATTGATAATGCTTTAAATATTTGATTTACTTAAAGATGTCAAATTTAATAACTGTATTTTGGAGTCAACTTTAGAGCAGAGCACTTTACCTTAATCACATTCTTTGCAGGTGAATGTTGTCCATGACATACATAGAAAAGTGAAAAAAAAGCACTATTATAAATATCATCCCTGTAAGATACTAGTCCCCATTATCTACTCTTGAATACTTTAATTAAATTATGTACACATACATAAATAAAATATAGATCAAAAGATTTACAATAATCTGGGATAAAAGATTTTTCCGAGAGCAATATTGCTTGCGTGCAAAACTGCAATACAATTTAAGGAGTTTCTAAGGAGTATTTTGTTTATCTAAGAAGTTCTAAGTACTACTTGGGAACATTTTCATTTCTAAGTAGTTTTTAAATAGTCTAAGGAATCTGTATGAACCCTGTTCATACTACAAATTAGGCAGTTTATGAGTTCCTATGGCAGTTAGTCTCACGCCTCCAGCAACGCTGTTTTCAGGTCCTGGGTGTTTTTGTGAGGTTTAAAATTAATTCCAGTTGTCCACACTAGAGCGTTTTAAACATCCTCAGCTACGGCAGCTCTTTAGTTCTCCGTTCTTCATACCATTTGCTACAGAGAAAACAGAATGCTAAATCTACGACTTAACCTCTAAAATCAGGGCAGTAGGTGTTTTCCAAGATATGAATTTGCAGACCGATTGCGTTTTAATATGCTACTTCAGCCAAATGAAAAGACCCGTTCGCTAATGCAAATCCTATGGAAGAAATTTATAAAGATACCTCGGTTGCATTTTAATATTTTAATTGCGTTTGATTGGTTGAGATTGATCTGAATGCAAGGCTTTTTTTTTTTTTTTTAACCTTTTCGATTTTGATTGATATTTTTTACGAGGGTGCTCCATGGGATTAGTATTAGCGAACAGGTCTTTTCATTTGAATAAAATATCTAAAATTTCAGCCGTGAACTCGATGAGGGGATTTTCTGTGCTACTACATCCCGGTCAATTAGCAAATTAAAGGATTTACATTGAATATTATAGGCAAGTCTTCCAATATTTCGTTAAATAATCTAAGCGACTGAAATAAGAGGGACTCACCTCGGCGAAGAATTCTTCCATAAACCCACTCCCCCGGGTGTCTTCCATAGTAACGGCCACATCATCATCACCTTGGGCCTGGAATGAAAATAGAGCACTTCAGAATACATTGCAACAATGTACCAAATAAGCATATCATTAAACACAGGATTATAAAATTAATTGCCAAATACTTCAAAATCAAAATCAAAATATAAAGCTTATATATATATATAAAAGCGCTTAAAACAAAACCTACAAGTATGTCTATCCTTTTCGTTACTGAGTATTAATGCAGTAATATTATTGATTGTTATAAATTATTTCTTCTCCACTTTGACTCCAGAGCAAGAGCTTTAGTCTATTCGGATTATTTCGAATCGTAGATATAGAAGCATATTATTCAAAGATCGAAATTGCAATTACCTTTTCCGTATTACTAGTAAAAAGGGAAAGAATGGAAGTCCACATATGTGGACTCAGGAAACGAAGAGGTTATAATAATACAAAGATTTTCCCATATATTTCAACCACATAATTCTAGGTCACTTCAGTATCTTCGGAATTATCGTTATTATACTCACATAATCTAGAACTAAACAAGATAAAAGGCGAATCATTTGTTTTAAAAAGCAGGAAAAAAGTTTAGTTCAAATCTAGGATATTAACAAATTTATCAATGTGATTTTAGTTGAAGTCAATATTTTCAATAAAATCTCTACTAGGAACAGATATAACCATCAATCTTTGATCCGTCTGCGTTTAATTGAGATATATATTTCGGCCCAGCAATGTTATGTTTGTACCCCCTATGGTGGCATAATATGAAAATAGGGCACATTTCATATGTGTGGCCGAGATCGATGCAAAAGATGAAATAAAAGACACGTTTTTTTGCTAGGCCGGAATCGTAGTACTGTGTTGTGATGAACACCAGGTCCAGATTTTTACATTTGTTTCTGAAGTCAAAAGTGAAAACATTTTCATCAAGGAAAATCAGTTCTCAGATCTTCTTAACTATTTCTTTATTTTTTAAAGCACAAGAAATAAAATACCTATAAACGTTGAGTATGCAGAACGGTAATATAAAATACCTTTGAACATTATACAGTAAACATTAGTCAGTAAGCAGCACGGTAATATGAAAGATCTTCAAACATAATATAGAAAACATTAGTCATCACTGACAACAGCGAGCGAGCAGCCTTACTTAGCAGTGACAAACGTAAAACTGACAAAAATTTCAGATTTCACAAACGCCAAAAAAAGTCTTTTGGCATAGAATAGATTCCCAATCTGAGCAAAACAATGTACAGGTAAAAAGGACCGTTACATGATAAACAAAGGGGAAAATTTAAAAAATGAGTGTTGCCAAGAATATAGTCTTTATCGCTCGTGGCGAGAACGCGCAGCAGCCGGCAACCCTAAACGGAATTTCACAACAGGTAACAAATTAAGTTCTTTATACAAGACAAAATGAAATGATTGGGAAATAAAAAATAGCAGTTACATAAAACAGTCGTTTGATATTTAATCAACTGAAGAACAAGAAAGAAAAATCTAGAAATGGAATGATATTTTAAAACTAATTTATTATTTGTTCTTTTTATTTATTAATATTATTTTATATGCACTTGGAGACGAACACACAATAAAAATACGTATTAAAAATGCTTTTCTTTTAAAAAATAAATTTTAAAAGAGGGAGGGGGGACTCACAATTGAAGAAAATAATAGAAATATATGTAATAGAATATGTGTTACATCACATATTATCACTCGAAGGACCACCAAAAAATATTTTTTTTGGCGAAGGAAAAAAAAATATTTTTTCTTATAAAAAAAATGTAAAGTGTTGGGAATCTATGTACAAAGCACAAGCAAAAATATACACTTATAAAATAAGAATAATTATATGTTTATAAAAATTACAAATTATATATGATATATATAAAACACAATACGATATACAAAATGTTACCAAAAAAAATAAATAAACTTCAACTTATGCCTAGGCCTTTATATTCATGCATATATGCTAGTCATTGCTTTTAATATCCAGCAATTTGATGTGTATACACAACTTATTTTTTATATTCTTCGTTTCATTATTCAAGTGTAAGCGTGCCTTCGTCATCATTCAAGTGTAAGCGCTTACATAAAACAGTTCTGCTGTAAAAGCAAATATTTAGATGACATATTTTTTATTTATAGAAATTGTCTTTTATGTTGCTGTTGCTTGAAAATGCTTGCAACTTGTTAAATTAAATTATCATAACAGTTTACATACACTGCTTAAACACACATTTAAATAAATGCTGAAAAAGAATTTTTTTTTTTTTATATAAAAAAAATTCTAAATACTGACTTAATACAATGTTTATAGTTGAATTAAATTTACACAAATATAATACCTTCATTAAAATGTAAGAATCAAAATATGCACAATATGTAAATAAAAAAAATCAACACTGATCAGTATTAAAAAATTTTTTGGAAATGTAAAATGCCATTCCAATAGAGTGTAGAGTAATTTTACTTAAGTACCTTATGAAATAAACTTGTCAAAATATTAAAGTACACAATTATCAAAATAGTAGTATGAAAATAAAATATAAAACCAAAATTGTACACTGCATAGAGAATCTAATACACAATGAACTGAACCAGCAGTAGACCAGTAAAAGATCCAATACATAGTACACAACTAAACATAATTCCGTGTCCTGGCCAGTTAACACAAAACATGTGGCATTACATTTATTTTCTTGGTCTAAGATTATATCCTGAAATAATGTTTTGAGGAGAGCTATTGCTATTGTACTGCTGATAATTATTATTGTTGTTATTAATATTAGCGCTTGTATTTTTATTAAAGTTAGAATTAAGGTATGCATTTCTAGGTGGAGCAAGTAAAAGTCTATCTATATGCACTCTAAAAGAAGGAGCATGTGAATACTGATATTTCCTTATAGTAAATGAAACAGGTGAATGTTTCATAATAATTTCATAAGGACCAGTATATTTTGGTTTATATTTATCTCGAGATTTTAGATAAACAATATCATGGACAGTTAATGGACGTAGTTTTGCAAATTGTGAAAATTTTAAGTTTCTTTGATGTTGAGCAGACACAATGTTTTCATAAGCTTTTTGGTACATTGCATCCAGTTCTTTTAATAATTTATAAGTGTCAACATTATCAAGAAATGGTTGATTTGCATGAGTGTCATATGTATCAAATATTAATGATAACTCACGCCCAAAATGTAAAAGATTTGGTGAGAATTTTGTAGATGAGTGTGTGGAGCCATTGTATAAGCATTTGTGAATCAACAATGCATGTTCAAAAGAGTGTCCTTCAAGTAATAAAGTATTAACTGAAGTTTTGATTGAAGAATTGATTCTTTCAGCAATCGAGTTCGATTGGGGGTGCGAGACTGAAGAATGAGATATTTTTATACCTAATGTTTCATTAAAAATGTTGTAAACACTGGAAATAAATTGGGAACCTAGATCAGACAAAATTACGCACGGTCTCCCAAAGCATGTGAAATATTTAAACAGTGATTCAACAACTTTATTAGCAGAAGTCTCCTTTAAAGGATATAATTCCATATGTCTAGAAAAGTGATCAGTTACTGTTAATACTGAATAACCATTACTAAAAGGACCTACAATGTCAATTGCTACAGTATGACCAGCTTGTTTTGGAGTGTACGTTGCTTGCAAAGGTGCAGGCTGTGTTTTGTGATGTTTATGTTGCAAACATTTAATACATGACGCAACATAATTTAATGTGTCTGTGTAAATACCTTTCCAAAAATATCTTTTACTTACAAATTCATAGGTTTTCTTTAGACCGAAATGTGAAAGATGTGAAATTGCTAAAACCTTAGCTTTTAATGAGTGTGGTACCACAATATGATAAGAAAATGTTGAGTCATGTGGAATGTTTTTTTTAAACATCAACACTTTAGTATCAGGATGAATAAAATACATGTCATATTTATCTGAACTACCATTGTTTAATATTTCATTATATATAACAGATAATTCTGTATCTTTTAACTGTTCATTAACAAATGTTTGGTTTGATATTTCAAGCAAAGGATCTTTATGATTTTCTGAATTACCAACAGTCAAATAATTAATTGAATGTGACTCAGAGATAGTCTTTTCATGCTCATCATTCTCAATGATAGGGAGAACATGAGTAGTATCATATATTAATTCAGGATTTGTGTTTAGTGTTTGTTGATTATTTTTGAAATTATTTCTAGAAAGATAGTCAGCAAGTACATTTGAAGAACCTGGAATGTGTTGAAAATTGAATGAATATTCGGATAACTCGGTGAGCCATCTAGTTATGATATCCGCAGGGTTACTAACTTTCTTATAGTGTTTTAATGGAGCACTGTCAGATAAAATAGTAAAATTTCTGTTGTAAAGATAATATTTAAAAGCAACAACTGCTTTGTAAATAGCCATTAATTCTAGCTTAATCGCAGGGTATTTTTTCTCAGAAGGGGATAATGCTTTAGAAAAATAAGCAACTGGTAGTAAGTTATTATCAAATTCTTGAAGTAAGACAGCTGAAATAGCAATTTTTGACGCATCTGTATTTAAGAAAAATGGTTTGTCCCAATCTGGTAAATGAACAATTGGTTCAGAAAAAAACATTTTTTGAATATTATTAAAAATTTTGTCGTGTTCAGAAGTCCAGCGAAATTTTTCTTTAGGCCTGGTAAGCTGAATTAATGGATGTATGATTTCAGAAAATTTGGGTATTAAACTTCTATAAAAGGTCGCTAAACCAATAAAACCTTTTAGTTGGCGTTTAGTTGTTGGTACCGGAAAAGATGTTATTCGCAAAATATTACTTTGAATGGGACTTATTGCATGATTTTCAATGTGAAAACCTAGATAGTTTGTGGAAGTCTGATGAAAAGTACATTTGTTGGGGGCAAGAGTCAAATTATACTTTGATAAAACCTGTAAAATTTTCTCAAGTTTTTGTAATGTCTCTTGAAATGTGTTTGAACCAAATATAAAATCATCTTGATATGTAAATATACCTTCCAAATTTATTTCATCTAAAATCATGTCCATTAGTGCTTGAAACACTGAGGCAGAATTTTTTAAGCCAAAAACTAAACGTTTATACTTATAAGAGCCATACTCAGATGTAAATGTCAATTTATCTTGCAATTCTGGTGGTAAGTCAATTTGATGGTAAGCTTGATTTAAATCTAAGCTAGTGAAATATTTATAAGAGGATAAATTAGCAATAATGTTTTGAATTTTGGGAAGAGGATAAGAAGATCCCTGAATAACTGAATTAAGCATTCTCAAATCTAACGCTAAACGATATTTCTGTTTACCTGAACCATCAGACTTTTTCTTGACAATTAAGATAGGGCAAGACCATTCCGAGCAATGCCTTTCTATTATTCCTGCTTCAACAAGATTATCTATTTGCTCTTTAGCATCTGCCTGAAGTGCTTGGGGAATGCTAAATGGTAAAGTTTTTATTGGGAAGTCATTAATAAATTTGATATTAGGTACAATGCGATCAGTATGACCAAGTGTCTTAAGAGATTTTGAAAAAGCAGAAAAATATTTTAAGAGAAGATCAGAGATTTCTTTCTTTTCATTTGCTTCTAAATGATCCAATTTAAAATCATTTATAGAAAGATCTTTTTTTCTTTGAGCAAGTATCTGATCAGATGCAGTAATGAAATTACAATAATTTTCATTTATTGAAGGATTTAAATTACTTTCCAGTTCATTTTGATCAACAATTTCATCTGGTATACACAGATAACCTACTTCCATATTTTTATTTAAATGAACAACATGATCAGATAAATTTTCAATGTAAACATGCATGATTTTGGGATATGAGATATTTTGAACTTTAGAATCTAATTTTATAAGTGCATCATGACATAACACATTATTAGAGGAAATATTACTACAAAATAGCATCTCATCTTGATCTGGTGAGATGTCAGTTTTAATTTTTACAAATTTGTGTTCATATGGGTTTAAGTTAACTTTGTGTGCAAGATATGCACAGATCTGATCATGCGATTCATTACTGTTAACATTATGCACAACATCACTTGAACTACTGTCATTATTATTTACCTCACTTTCCGAACTTTCATCAATACACATTGCATTTATTTGACTTTTTCTACATTTATTTTTTAATGGTACTTCAACACCATTTATTGAGGCAGTATTATCACTGGGATTAATAACAATATTATTTTTCACAATAAAATCATAGCCTAAAATTCCAACAAATTCTGAAGAATTTGCAATTTCAACAATATAAAAGGTATGCCGAAAGAATATTTTACCAATTTTGATAGACACAGAAATGCAAGAAGAAAATTTAACAGCAGAATTAACAGTTGAAATAGTTACTGAAGAAGCTAAATGTTTGTAACAAACATCCTTTTTTATTTCATTAAAGAAATTAAGTGATAAAATTGAAATTGAACTTCCTGTATCCAGTAATAAAAATGCCTCAAATTTGCCAAACTTACTGGAAATAATAGGTAAAAACGAACACTTATCATATACATTATAAATGACTACTTTTTCATCAGTCTGTGTTGACTGATTGTTGCAAATCTGAATTTCCTTAGAAGTTTGTGAATAAGTGGATTTAACTTGTCTTTCATCCGACAGTTTACATTTATTTGCTGATGACCCAAGACAGTTTTGAGACAACAGCTCATCAGCTGTACTGCGTCTCACTGGTCGTTTAAAGGCTGAAATTGGTTATAACCAGAATTATCAAAATTAGTATTTCTATATTGTCCATAATAATTCTGATCATAAGATTTCCTTCTCTTACACAAATTCTTATACTTAAAACATTGGAGGGCCAAATGACCTCGCTTAGAACAAATTTGACAAATATTTACCTTTCTGTTATTTTTATTTTGAAACTTAAAGTCAAAATTTCTAGAGTTTTTTGATTTGTACAACTCACGAGTGTCCTTCTTAAAACTAGGACGTGTTTGGGTTTGTTTAGTGTCATCTTTCTGTGTATTGTTTACAAATGACAAAGCATTTATTTTCTCTGATAATTCAGATATCTGTTTAGAAAAATCAATATGATTAGAATATTCATTATGAATATTAATTAATTTTTCATTCGACAAAATACTTTGCAAAAACTCTGCTCGTTCTACTGCTTTGTCATAGTCATCAATTTTTTCCTCCTTAATTTTGATTCGAATATCAGTTGATAAACACTGCAAAAGTTTCTTATATTTTATTTCGTTAAGAAATTCAGGATCTTTCGTTTTAAAAGCCTTATTGGCCAAAGTATTCAATCTATGGGAAAAATTACTGATACTTTCATTAGGTAAGAGTTTTATGTTATCAAATTCGATATCTATAACTGTTTGAGATTCTTTAGAGAAAAATCGTGAAAGTTCCTGTTTAATTAGTTTCACACTATTTGAATTTCTAATTTTGTCATTCTCAAGAAAAAATTTTAGGGCAGGTCCTGCTAATTTTGTTTTGAGAAACAAGACCTCCTGATCATCTGTCCATTTCTGTATTTTTGCATAATTACTAACTATATCAAAGAAAAAATCCAAAGTGGTTGGATCACCTTCATAGCAAGGTACAGAAATATTAAAGTTATTTTTTGATGAAGTCATTTTCAAAAAATATATATATACTTATAAATACTTAAGCTTGTTCAAATATATCATAATTAATTACAAATAATAATAACATAAAACCAAATATATAATATGAAACATACAATGAAATAAAGAAAAAGAAAGCGTACATTACCTTTCTTCATAGCTGAAAACAACATGAGAAAAAAAAAATACATTCCCCCCTTTTTTTTTATGGAAAAAAAATAACGAGAAACAACAAAGATATGTTCTTTCTGAAACTATTATTTAAATAAGTTGATGCAGTTACTAAGCATTTGTGTTCAGCGTTCCTAATTTTTTTTATTATGAAGGGGGGGGGGTCCACATCAAGCACGATTTGAATTAGATGCTCCCACACAGAACAGAAAAACCACGATACATCCCTTTAGAACGGCTCTGCAGACAACAACTTTGTAGAACTGAAACTCCGTCTGAAACATTCCAGGATTGTACGTCGTATTTTCGTGCAGCATATCTCACATGTCTTGTATTCGAACACCACTAGCACCAGTAGAAACTATAAATGTCGTAATCACTATTCTTTCGAAAACACTTTTTTTTTACCGTACCATCCGGAATTCGAAGCAAAATACGGTGCACATACAAATCACATTTTCGTCTCATCACATTGTTTACACTTGGACGACTTCTCCAGAAACAAAAAACCCTTTTTCACGCGGCACCATAGTTCTATGATGGCAAGATAGGAATTAAGGGCACATTTCATATGTGTGGCCGAGATCGATGCAAAAGATGAAATAAAAGACACGTTTTTTTGCTAGGCCGGAATCGTAGTACTGTGTTGTGATGAACACCAGGTCCAGATTTTTACATTTGTTTCTGAAGTCAAAAGTGAAAACATTTTCATCAAGGAAAATCAGTTCTCAGATCTTCTTAACTATTTCTTTATTTTTTAAAGCACAAGAAATAAAATACCTATAAACGTTGAGTATGCAGAACGGTAATATAAAATACCTTTGAACATTATACAGTAAACATTAGTCAGTAAGCAGCACGGTAATATGAAAGATCTTCAAACATAATATAGAAAACATTAGTCATCACTGACAACAGCGAGCGAGCAGCCTTACTTAGCAGTGACAAACGTAAAACTGACAAAAATTTCAGATTTCACAAACGCCAAAAAAAGTCTTTTGGCATAGAATAGATTCCCAATCTGAGCAAAACAATGTACAGGTAAAAAGGACCGTTACATGATAAACAAAGGGGAAAATTTAAAAAATGAGTGTTGCCAAGAATATAGTCTTTATCGCTCGTGGCGAGAACGCGCAGCAGCCGGCAACCCTAAACGGAATTTCACAACAGGTAACAAATTAAGTTCTTTATACAAGACAAAATGAAATGATTGGGAAATAAAAAATAGCAGTTACATAAAACAGTCGTTTGATATTTAATCAACTGAAGAACAAGAAAGAAAAATCTAGAAATGGAATGATATTTTAAAACTAATTTATTATTTGTTCTTTTTATTTATTAATATTATTTTATATGCACTTGGAGACGAACACACAATAAAAATACGTATTAAAAATGCTTTTCTTTTAAAAAATAAATTTTAAAAGAGGGAGGGGGGACTCACAATTGAAGAAAATAATAGAAATATATGTAATAGAATATGTGTTACATCACACCCCCCCCCCCCCCTTTTTTTTCTTTCCCTTTGCAGTTCAGCTCAACAAAACATATTTTCTCCACGCTTACATCAAAACTTTTTCAGGCCTCAGGATTTATTGATGTACTATTTTTAATTTCAGTTATGGATTTATATTAACAAACTGATAACTAAGAAAGATTGAACAGCAAATAATAATAATAATAAAATTTATTTTTTGTACATAAAATCTGATGAAACATGGGAACACAAAATACACATTTTTTGATGTTTTTGCATTATAAAAACGTTAAAAAACAGAAAATAATATATATTTAATATGTTTTTTATTATTAATGGATCTGCTATCTGGATCTTTTATTACTAATGGATTTAATGCTCAGTAATTTTTTATTTATTTATTTATTTATTTTTTTCAGTTTCGTACATTTTTGCTGCAAACCATTTTTATATAACACGCAGCTCGCTAAAAAAACACTAAGAAACAAATAATTATTTTGATTAGGTCTGCTATCTGTTAGGCTACATTCACACTAATTTCTCTCTTTTTTAAAACATTATTTATAAACGTAGAAAGAAAAAAAAACTATTGTAAAAGATGCGTAACCTATGGGATACATCAGATCTGAAGAGGATATATGTCATGACAGCGGTAGTGGTTTTAATAAACTCATTTGTTGACACATACCATTTATTATATAAACAAAAATGTGATTTTTTTTTTTTTTAAAGCGTAACACATTTTATTTACTAGCAACACTCATGAGCACAACTCATAAAAAGAAATGGTAGGAAAAAAAATAAAATGCACGAGATATTAGAATTGATTTATGTTAATGATTATTCAACAAAATCTACTAAATACTAAAATACTAAAAGCCGTTAAAATAAAAATGCATCTTTTACAGACAGCTACTGTATTAATTATATTATGAACAGTTACAATAAACATTCGCACATGAAAAGGAAAATTTCAGGAATCAAAAAAGCCATATGGAATTTTGAGTTCAGGTTCATTATACATCAAATAACGAAAACAGTCAATTGATTCGATATGTTAAATCACTGATTACATTGTTCAACAAGGTATATGTTTCTAATGAACTCGGAGAAAATCAAATAAAAAATATTCACACTTATATAAGATGTAGGGATTTTTAAAAAGATAATAAAAAAAGTTTAAATTTTAGTAAAATAAGCTGTTTTACTATTTTTTTAATTCTATTTAATTTTTAGTATTAAGTATTGTGTCACCCCATATTATTACAATGCTATTCAAAATTAAAGATTCTTTTTTTTTTTTTTAACGTACTATGTCCTCTTAAAATTAGAAAAAAAAAATCAATAGAAAATTTTTAACATTTTTTTTTTCTTTTAGCAGCTTAAAATGAGAAGTAAACACGCAACGTACATATAAAACAAAAAACGTTTGTTAAAATTTGTGGAAAAGTGTTCCAATTACACATTTCTCAGATATAGCATCGTTGACCCCTTTGAGGTCAAATGCCAGCAAATAGCCGTCCAACTTTTTTTATATACACGATTCCATTTTTACATTCTATTCGCACTGTCACTATTTTAAAAGTACATTTCTTAGTATAGCAAATTTCTCCTGCACATGTTGTCAAAGCGAAAATAAAAACGTTTCTTATAAAAGGTGATGGCAACCAATAAGTTCCTGTAAGCTATGTCTGTGCCTGTGAGGAATACTTCGACCGTAATGGGTCAAAATTAGAGCTTTGGATTTCAGCAATAGATAATTTTACATTTTTAAAGACAAGCCAAAGAAAGTTTAAATAAAAACTAAAAACAGTGGAACACGAACTTTATTGTAGGATTTTACAGCATTGAAGAAGGGGAAGAAAACTATCCTCCTCAGACCCGAAGTATCTTATAGGATACACATCTTTACATTTTTTCCCCCGTACATAAATAATGTTTTTTTTTTTTTTTTTTTTTTTTTTAGAAAATAAATGGGTGGGAATGAAGTCTTAACAGATAGATGATCTAAACAAAATAACAATCAGTTTCTCATAGCGTCTTTTTAGTGAACTACGTGTTCTATAAAAATGCCTTGTAGCAAAAATGTACGAAATGTACAAAAATGAAATAGTAAGCAATTTTACTGTGCGTTAAAATACAAGTTGCAGAATCCATTAGTAATGAAAATTATTAAATATATATTTATTTCACGTTTCTCAATATTTTTCAATGCAATGATAAAAAAAGAAAGTAGAAAATAGATAAAAGTCCTAACAAATTATCAAAAAATGTTGTAGGGGAGAATAGGGTGGTGTGGGACACTTTTTACAAAAGTAAGAAAATCAACTTTGAACAAAAAATTTCGATGTATAAAGTGCAAGATGAAACACTTTTAAATATCCCTAAACAATATATAAACATACTTAACATACAAAAGCCATTTTATAATTAAATAAATTGTAAGTTTCAAAATGTATCCATTCCTTCCCACTAATAGAGAGGTATGGGACAGCAATAAAACAAATCTATAAGGCACAAATACTCTTGAATCGGCTAGATACACTATCTACCAAAAAGTATTTGTACACTTTCAGTTTTTGACATTTTGTCAAATATTTAAAAATATACTGGTCGGATTATTCTGGAACTTCAGAAATATAAAGATTATGTTTCACTTTATATTTATTTACATTCATTTGTTAAGCGGGTAATTAGGGGGCCGGCAAAAAAACAAAGAATAATAGAAATATTTGGGATCGCCCTGTACATGAAAATGCACGAAACGACTTATCGCTTTAGAATACAAATATATGAATAAAGTAGAATATGTACACTAATTTTTGTGAGAATAGCATGTATATTTATGGCGACAGAGCGATTTTTTTGAAAAATTCAAAAAATTCTGGTATGTTTTTTGTTTATATCATGCTGGGTTTTTGACCAAATTTAACGCAAATTTCAGAAAAATTGGCAAAATGCAGTAGAAAAAATGTAGCGCAATTGGAATATAAATATATTAAATATTTTATGAAATATGAGTAGTTTTATAAAATAATTTTTATCTGCGCATGCGCGAACGATAAAAACAATTCTTTACATCATTTAATAGTCAATTCTATGGAGTAACTTATAAAAAAAATCCAATGAAACATCGTGAAAATTCAAAAAGATATCATTATTATAAGTAAGCTGTTTTTACATTGCTCTCTAAAAACGGCTGAATGATAAGGGATTCTCCACAAATTGACATTTTTTATTGACTGACTTTTAGGAAAAAATTAGTATTTAATGTATACAATATCTAATACAATATTTCTGTTAATAAGTATCTTGACATCTGTGATGGAAAAGAATAAAAGCCCTTTTCCTTTTTTATCACAGGTGTCAAGATACTTATTAGCAGCAATATTGTATTCATTAAATAGTACTAATTTTTTCCTAAAAGTCAGTTAATAAAAAATGTCAATTTGTGGAGAATCCCTTATCATTCAGCCGTTTTTAGAGAGCAATGTAAAAACAGCTTACTTATAATAATGATATCTTTTTGAATTTTCACGATATTTGATTGGATTTTTTTTATAAGTTACTCCATAGAATTGACTATTAAATGATGTAAAAGAATTGTTTTTATCGTTCGCGCATGCGCAGATAAAAATTATTTCATAAAACTACTCATATTTCATAAAGTATTAAATATATTTATATTCCAATTGCGCTATATTTTTTTTAATAGTTTTTGCCAATTTTTCTGAAATTTGCGTTAAATTTGGTCAAAAACCCTCTATGATATAAACAAAAAACATACCAGAATTTTTTGAATTTTTCAAAAAAATCGCTCTATCGCCATAAATATACATGCTATTCTCACAAAAATTAGTGTACATATTCTACTGTATTCATATATTTGTATTCTAAAGCGATAAGTCGTTTCGTGCATTTTCATGTACAGGGCGATCCCAAATATTTCTATTATTCTTTGTTTTTTTGCCGGCCCCCTAATTACCCGCTTAACAAATGAATGTAAATAAATATAAAGTGAAACATAATCTTTATATTTCTGAAGTTCCAGAAGAATCCGACCAGTATATTTTTAAATATTTGACAAAATGTCAAAAACTGAAAGTGTACAAATACTTTTTGGTAGATAGTGTATACAATCAATTGTGCAATCAATCATTGAAAATTGAGCCACAGTATAAAATTCCAGAATCTTCATGACTGAAATGAAAATTCAGGATTGTCAGCCATAGATGACATTAAACAATCAATTCAATTCATTTACATTTTCAAGTAAATGAACATATTATCAATGTTGTAATTAATATCCTATCAAAAACATGAATGTGAAAGAATGCCAAGTTCGTTAAAGGTTTCGCTAATAAAAGAAGCGAGATCTAACTGCAAACCAAGTTCTTTCGAAGCTCTTTAAATCATAGCTCCTGTCATGCATAATATTCTTCAATTGTTTAAAATGATTTGGTATGTTACTTGTTATTCAATAGTTAGAGCGACTTAGCAAGTTTTCTTTTATTCAAATTTCTCTATTTAATTGATTAGAACTTAAAGTTGATCACTTAATTTATCAATACCTTAACTTCAATGTATTTATTCGAACACTCGATTGACTAGATCTTTGCCAATCAGATTCTAGATTAAATTATACTCTGACTCAAACATTAAAATTGGTGGCTGAAAACTTGCCAAGTCGCTCTATTGAATAACAAGTAACATACCAAATCATTTTAAGCAATTAAAGAATATTATGCATGACAGGAGCTATGATTTAAGGAGCTTCGAAAGAACTTGGTTTGCAGTTAGATCTCACTTCTTTTATTAGCGAAACCGTTAAGGAACTTGGCATTCTTTCACATTCATGTTTTTGATAGGATATCATTATTTTTTGTCAAATCACTTCTTTTATTAGCGAAACCTTTAACGAACTTGGCATTTTTTCACATTCATGTTTTTGATAGGATATCATTATTTTTTGTCAAATAAGTAGGAATTGGTTTCCTTTTTGAAATAAATAGGCTTAATATTAAAATAGTTTTATTTAATATTAATTAATCTTACAGCTTTTTTCTGCTTTTATTCACTGTTTTTTTTCAGTCAAATTTAAAAATTTGAACATTAGGACTGCTTATGTTCCTTTAAATTCCACTAATAAGGATGTTTCTTTTATGTGATTGGGTACTACTTGAATATCTCGTCGACCAAAAAGTTTGTCGCCAACTTGGCGATATATCGTCAAATTGACGACAAAAATTACCCGCCAAAAGTGATTCTAACTTGGCGCTATTTCCGGTATTTCGCCAAATTCCCACAGACTCCCATTGTAATCTGGCAATTTATCCAATACTTTTGTTAGAGCAAGGACTGCCGCCATCATTTTGACATCTTTTTTTTAAAAATCGGTTCGCTAACTTCTCAATATTGCTTAAATATTGCTATTTAAAAAGTTTTTAGAACGCTTTTCGCGCATTTTTACCCCTATTAAATTTTGTATTTGTTAAGAAATGTTCTTAGAGATTATTTATATCTTATAAGTAATGAACATGCCAAATTTGACGTTTCTAGGCCCTTAACATACAGACATCGCATTTTTAGAAATTCTTTTGCTTTTTTAACCCTTTTGGATTAGTGGAATCGACATAAAATATAGCCTATATTGGAGCAAGGACTGTCACCATCATTTTGATATCATTACTTTTAAGATCGATTTGTTGATTGCTGAAATTGCTTAAAAATCCCAATTTAGAACATTTTTAGAACGCTTTTCGCGCATTTTGACCCTTTTTGAATTCCGTATTTTTTAGCAAATGCCTTTAGAGATCATTTATATCTTATAAATAATTAACATGCCAAATTTTATATTTTTAGGTCCTTCAGAAATACAAAAGTTGTATTTTTAGAATGTTTTTTGCTTCTTCACCTCTTATGGTTAATGGTATACACATAAAATGTTTGAGCCGGGGCGAATAACATCATTTTGGTACCATTAATTTTTAAATCGGTTCATAGTTTCATAGATTAGCTACGATACTCGCCAAAAGTGACGCCAACTTAGCACTATTTCTGATATTTTGCGAAATTCCCATAAACTCTAAAATGCCAAACTTTATAATTCCAGTCCCTTAACGTAAGACATTGTATTTTTAGAGCGTTTTTTGCTCTTTTACCCCCTTTGGGTTAGTGGCATCGACATAAGTATAGCCTATATTGGAGCGAGGACTGCCATCATCATTTTGATATCATTACTTTTAACATCGGTTTGTTGTTTGCTGAGATTGTTTTAAAATTGGTATTTCGAACTTTTTTAGAACGCTCTTCGCGGATTTCCACTCCTTTTAAATTTGGTATTTTTTAGCAAATGTCATTAGTGAACATTTATATCTTATAAATAATTAACATGCCAAATTTTGTGCTTCTAGGCCATTCTGTAAAACAAAAATCACATTTTTATAATTTTTTTTTTTTACTTTTGAACCTTCTTTTGGTTAGTGGCACAGACATAAGATATAGTATATGTTTGAACCGGGGCGAATACCATCATTTTGGTACCGTTACTTTTGAAATCGGTTTGATAGTTTCAGAGATTAGCCCCGAAACTCGCCAAAAGTGACGCCAACTTGGCACTATTTCTGGTATTTTGTGAAATTCGCGTAAACTCAAATTGTAATCTAATATTTATCTTCTAACCAACCATTAATGTTTAATTAATGGTGATTTCTGATTTTTTCCTATTTATAGATCCAATAACCTACCTCCACACCAAATTTCAACTTCCCAAGTCACCTGGAAGTAGTCAAACATTTTGATGAGTGAGTCAGTGAGAAAAACAGTGATTTTCAGACGTCAATTTCTCGTGAACGGTAAAAGATTTTTAAAAAAATTTATAGGACTAGGGGGGCCCCGCCCCCCTGCTCGCTATGCTCGCCAACCCCCCGCGTAATCGCTTCGCGATTCCAATTTATTGGCTACCCCTGCTTGCTGCGCTCGCCAATACCCCATGGTATGAATAAGCAGTTGCAGACCTTTCAAATGATGCGTCACACGACTGGTGTTGTAAAGAAATTAAAAATGTGCCCCCCTGGGTGGCAGAGTGGGAGGCGACACAAAAGACATCCATAATATGAATAAGCAGCTGCAGACCTCTCAAATGATGTGTCACACGACTGGTGTTGGTAAGAAATTAAAAATGTGCCTTCTGGGGGGGGCAGAGTGGGGGTGACACACAAGACATCCATAAAATGAATAAACAGTTGCAGACCTATCAAATGATGTGTCACACAATTTGTGTTCTAAAGAAATTACAAAATGCGCCCCCTCTGAGGGCAGAGGGGGGGGGGTACACACAAGATATCCATAATATGAATAAGCAGTTGCAGACCTCTCAAATGATGTGTCACACAATTGGTGTTGTAAAGAAATTAAAAACGTGCCCCCCGGGGGGAGAGTGGGGGATGACACACAACACAACCATAATATGAATAAGCAGCTGCAGACCTCTCAAATGATGTGTCACACAACTGGTGTTGTAAAGAAATTAAAAATGTCACCCCCCCCCCCCCCTGGGGAGAGCAGAGTGTGGGGGTGACACACAAGACATCCATAATATGAATAAGCAGTTGCAGACCTTTCAAATCTTGTGTAACACGACTGGTGTTGTAAAGAAATTAAAAATGTGTCCCCCCTGGGGAGCAGAATGGGGGATAACCACAAGACATCCATTATATGAATAAGCAGTTGCAAACCTCTCAAATGATGTATCAAACGACTGGTGTTGTAAAGGAATTAAAAATTTGGCGAAATATTACAGTCATCGCCAAGTTGGCGTCACTTTTGACAACTAATTTTGGTCGCCAAACTTGGCGATTGTTGGCGATGGTAACCTTTCCTCTCTTTATGGTAACCCATACGGCGATGCATAGACGGAGTCCTTTCCCGATTGGTCTATTCGACTCATGGAAGGAGTGGACAACCCGGATTCGTTAGTTCCGGAAATCTTCCACATCAGCATCATTCCAGGAGTCATTCCTTTTAAGGCTAGTTTTTTTTTACTATAGAAGGATTCGGAAATTAGAAGATAATCTTACACGACACGAAAAATTGCAATTGTGTAGGTCAAATAGAATTTATGTTATTGAGGGGTCAAAAGTGGCCCGAAATGGTTCGGGTAATATAACCCACGGCCGGTATGTCGCCTTTTACTTTGTGAACTTGGCTGACACACTGCCGTGTGTCTAGATATTATCCTCTAAAGATTTTTTCATGTTAGCAATTTACATTCATCTTGTTAAAAAACAGGTACTGGACATGCTCCATTCCTCCCCCCCCCCTCCCATAACTCCCCACTAATTAGAAAGGTATGGGACAGCAACAAAACAAAGCTATAAGGCACAAATAGTCTTGTATCGGCTAGATATACAATCAAACAAAGATTGTAGATTGATAATGTATGTGCCACAGAATAAAATTTCAAAATCTTCATGACTGGAATGAAAATTCAAGATTATCAGTCATAGATGACACTAAAAGATCATCAATTCAATTTATTTACATTTTGAAGTAAATGAATATATTATCAATGTTTTACTAGACGGTTGCCCGCCCTCAGTAGCCCGAAGACTATCTGAATGCCAGTTCTACAACCCCACACATTCACGTTTCTGTGCCATGTCTCGTCAGTTTCCGGCAGATATGTTTGATCGGTGTTCTGGGGTTTCGTTTGCATATCTTTTTTTATTGTTAATGAAGAGGTCTTCCATTTGTTCTTCCATCTGTTCTTCTTTCTGTTCTTCCATCTGTTCTTCCATTTGTTCTTCCATTTGTTCTTCCATTTGTTCTTCAATTATATTCGACGATTCACTGTTTGAGAGCCTATCTGTCCTTTTATTTATAGAAGTTCAAAATGAAAAAAGATTTTCTTAGCAGACGATTTTTTGTGATAAATACATTATCTGTTTTATATTTCTTCTGCTTTATTCCTTTTATTTATAGAGTTCAAAATGAAAAAAGATTTTCTTAGCAGACGATTTTTTGTGATAAATACATTATCTGTTTTATATTTCTTCTGCGTTTACCTAAGCTGTGTAAAATCTCTATAAATAAAAGGTATAGAGGATGAGAGCCTATCTGTGCCTCAATTATCCTCAGAATTCCTTTTATATATATAGATTATAATTAATATATTATCCTCTAAAGATTTTTTCATGTTAGCAATTTACGTTCATCTTATTAAAAAACGGGTACTGGACATGCTCCATTCCTCCCCCCCCCCCCATACACACACTTCCTAGTTTTGCGTTAAACAAAAATGCTGCTTTTAGGTTTAGTTTAAATTATGGATAATACGCAGTACAACGCTCCAAAAATATAGGGAAACCATTACATCTATGCAAGAACAAGTAATTAATATCTAGAAAACATTAAAAGTATATGAAGCAAATTTTCTTTTGATTGATGAAATAATCTTTTTCTTTATACAATTGCAAGCTTATACCGATCAACAATTTTTTTCAACTGGAGATTGGGCTACCATTGCTTCATCTTGTGTACGATTGATGAAATGTTTAGAATGAGAAATAAAGAGAAAAACCTTCTGTTCCACCCCACTTCACTCTCCCCTACTTATTGAGCCCCCATGTATTATAAAATTTTATTTACAAAAAATAAATTAAAATTTTTTTCGCCTTTCAATCTTTCTTAGTTATCAGTTTGTTAATATAAATTCATAACTGAAGTTCAAAAATATATAAAAACAAATTCTAGGTCTGAAGAGGATAAGAACTCTTAAAGTTCCGATGACATGATTTATGACTACTTTTCGAAAATGATTGAGACAAATAAATAATTTCAATCTTTAACTTGAATAAATTACTGTTGAAGCAAATTTTCCGAATCAAACGTACTTTCCATAGTGAAAACCATTCATATTACAATATTCTCGGAATTTGAAATTCTTTAGTTCAATAATAACAAAAAGAACAATCAGTGATTATATTTGATGATATCGAGAAAGTTTTGGCAAATGTCAGTATTCAAATTTACAAGGAAATGCTTTTAAGAATTGTTATAAAAATGGCTTCACATTACGCAACAAGTAGAGGATTATCAAGCAGTAAATCTATTGCAATTGCAATGGCATTTTTTCAAGTAGCAGTAATTAGGAAACAGATTATTATATCGTCGTTTCACTCTCTTATTGAAGGATGCTTGACTCGTTTAACATACGATAAATACAAAATAACTAACTTTTGTTCAATATCCAAAATCTATTAATACTATTCTAACAGAGTTTATAAAATAAATTCGAAGCAATGCGTACGAACAAAGATATATCAATCGGTTTCCAAGCAGAATAACTGATTGGAGTACATTTGTTTGCTTAAAAGGGGGTTAACAGATATCTCAAGTATTTAAATTGGAATATGAAACTTGACTTAAAGGCGGGCTCTCATGATTAGATTCATTGCTGCAGACAGAAGTTATCTTTGCTCTAGGAAACTTTGGAGGGATTATAAAAGGTTTGAAATGTTGTACGTAGTAAATGAAACATTTTGCCTTTTTCTTAGTTAATTTGATCTGATCTTTCTATCACGAATATCTCTAACTTTGCCGCATGACTTAAAAGATGCAATGGGAGATGAATAATTCAAAATATAAAACAAAAAATGCAAAAAAGATTATTTTATACAAATTGAATATGTTGTAAAATTTTGAGATAAATGTACGCTTATACAATCTAAACAAGATTTCCTTTCTTCTACTTTCTACCGCCCCCTCCCTCAATTAGATGCTAGGGATGTAGCGAACAGTGATTTGACCGAATAGTAACATGTAAATAAATATATGTTTTGATTATATAATTCTAACCATATATATATTGGTGATTCTACGATAAGAGGTAATTTGTACGGCAATCCGTTTAAAACAGATTTTTTATTCTATATGTTGCTATTTTTTGCAATGAATCGCATAATCTTAATATACTTTATTAAATAACATCACGATTTAATGTCTAATTAAAACACATTTTTCTGAAATTTCTTAAAAAGTCTAAAAAAGTCTCTACCCTGGCCTGTCCCCTTGTTGGTTTCAATTTAACTTTCAAACAATACATATATTTTTTCCATCAGATGCTTAACTAAAGTATGTTTAATTGGAATTTAAGTAATTATACTTACGTATTATAAAATAAAAAATAAAATAAAATAATTTTGTGAATTTCAAAAAATTTTTAGAATTAACTTTTGTCCCGCTTTTTTTGTGTATCTACCCTGTCAAATTTCGTTCCGCTGAAACAAATATAAATTCAAGGATGGCTATATTGGAAGTAGCACTTAAGGACATCTGTCGGCTTAAAGTTAGCAATACTAAATGCGCAAGCCATTTAAGCATCGCCATTTTCAGTTGTTGCGACGCGACCGCGCGGTGTAATGGTTTCATAAGGTGATCGTGTATCTCCCCTGGTAAGTCATAAAACTTATAATATTCATTTAATTCAATTGCATTTATTGCCCTAATTAAACAATACAGTAATAATTAAAGTGAAATATACAATTAACCCAAAAACTAATTCAATCAGTTAAAAAATTCGAATTTATCATGAAAATGTCTCTCCCCTGCCGCATTTCCTCTGTTAAGATAACTGCCAGGTAAGAGAGTCACTGACCAGAAAAAGTTATAAAATAGGTATAAAGTGACTTGCCCTCATATGAAAAGGTAAATAAACGGGACAAAAATCATAATTTAAAGGTTTTTGATCTAACTCAAACTTTTCTTTTTGGCCGTATCCTCTATGTACTTGAAACCTCCTATCGTAGAATCACCCATATATTACTTTAAATAAATATGTATTAATTGCACAGATATATTAATTTAAAAATAGAAATTATTGAAAACAAATTAAAATTGATTTTTTTTTTTTTTTTTTTTTTTTTTTGTTAATTGTAGTTTAAAAAATTAATAGCTAGGTGTATTTTCGTAATATTTCCAACACCTTCATGCTAATAATAAATCACGACTTTTACCATTTCTAAATTAATAAATGACTAATTTTATCTAAAGTTGCATGCATTCATATGCAATTTATATAAGATAAAATATTCATACATATTTTATCTCATATAGGAATTCATTTCTACCGTTAAATATGCTATTTAATTTAATTATATATATATATATATATAATACCATTAAAAGTAGACAAGATTCACCAATGGATTTTATCAATAAAAGAATTAAATTGAATTATAGTAAACAATATTAACCATTTGAAATTAACCATTGAATTTAATAACTTATAGTACATAGAACATGGAAAGAAAATAATATGAATACAAATGAAATTTGTAGAACCAAAGCAGAATCTTCAGGTCCCAAATACTTTGGAACTACAAATGGAGTGTGTGGTTTCATCTTCGTATTTGCCATGAAAAAGCAAAACAATACGAATTTGGGACTACCATCACACAAAAAACAAAATTATTAAACAAGGAACAAAGATATTTTACAAAAAGGAGTTGAAAGTAAGTAAAAATAATAGTTTTCCATAACAAACAAAAAGGATAAAGCAGAATGGAAATATAATTGAACCGGAAAAATAATTAATAATCGATATTAACATAAAATTAAATTAATAAAATGATTAAAATTAGAATTAAGAGATAACATTCATGTTAACATATAACTTAAAATACATTATTGTTACTTTAATCAGTAACATTTATTGTGACTTTACATGGTAAAAACTCATTATCTTAATATAGGATAATAAAAATTAAAAAATATAGGATAATAAAAATTAAAAAAAAATAATAATAATAAATAATAATAATAATAATAATAATATTAATAATAATACCAAAAATTATATCAATAATATTAAAAATAATTTGATAATTAAAATATAGCTATTTAATTATAGATATAACTAGACAAATATCCATATATTGGTGTAAATTAAACAGTTTAAAAATTATGTTAAAATAAATAACCCCTCTCAATTTTTTTTTTTTTTTTAAATAAATAATTAACCTTTTATATATATATATCATTTAGAAATCTTTTTTTTCGTCATTAAAAAAAATAATAAGAAATTGCATTTTATTGCTTTAGACCTAGATGCATCACGATAACAAGTTAATATTTCCATTAAAATCAAAATAAAATTCTTTGCTTCTATTATTTAGTCATCCATTCTTACATTCAAAACTAACGAACCCCTCACATTGCTTACTCTTTCTCAGGATTCACAATCAATCGCTGATTTTTTTTTTTTTTTTTCAGTTTAGCTAGTGTCGGTTAGAGTTCAAAACTATTAACAAATGGGGGGGGGGGGGGGGGGAGAGAGGAAAAAATGAAATTATTAAAGGTCTGTTCAGGCTTTAATCATAGGGTTCTGTTTTTGTAAAAATTTAAAAGAATTAAACTTAGATATACATTTATATATAGTTAGATTAACTTTTAACTTAAGTTATTGGTCTCACAGATCGCTGCTTTTATAGTGTAACTTTCAGTTTAACTATAAACATTAACGAAATTTTGCTTCGCTTGGAACTTTAGTATTATCACCAGAGACTTCTGAATAGGTGAATTGTAATAGTTTTGTACAAAAAGTTTATTACAAAAACACCTTCTTATCAGTTAATCGCGCTTTTTTTATCTATCTTTCAATGGAAAGGTTTCACAGACTGCTTCATATTATTTGTATGATAATTTCTGTCATATCAGTTAAAGGTTAATAAGTTGTTAGGTAATTTCAGAACTTAATGATGGTCCGATTTTAAATTTATGAAAGGTTAATTTTATATTTGGTTGGAAAAGTTCGTAAAAGGTCCATTTAAAAGAAAAAATCGATCTAAAAATATCTAAAAAGTTAATGGAATTAACAGAAAACAGGTTCTCTGTTAATTATATGCATAAAATCATTAGGGCTGGGCGATATCAGAATTTTAATATCGTAATATATCGCTGACCAAATATCGATATTTTCGATACATTTTAATTCTTATGTCACTCCATTATAAAGTAGTAAACGTAACTGTCCTCTGTATATAATACTACAAACACACACACACACACATATATGTGTGTTGATTATCTAAAAAAAGAAGAAAAAAATCAATACTTAATTTAACATTAAAAACATACAAAAAGGAGGTGGGTCAATAAGGGCTATTTTTCGCCCATCATATACCAAAAAAAAAAAAAAAAAGTTTCGAATTCAGATGATTGTTCTGTTGCTTCGTATAGTTAAAGATATGTAGTTTTGTTTAATATAAGTTTTACGTGATAAATAAAATAGTAAGTCATGGAAATTATATCCCAAATGTAGAGTGTTTTGGCTTTTTTCTGCATTATTGACTTTTTTGCGTCTTTGAATTAATTTTTTACTAAGAGGCGCTCGATGAACCCAATTAATTTTGACATGCACTGATTCTACTCTTTATAAGCTTTTATATAAGCATATTTTATTTGGGTTCAGTGTGCGCTTCTACCTGTAAAAGAAAAAAATGTATCATGTGAGAGAATCAAATGCACTACTATCGGAGCGCGTTCAGGCTTCTTTCGCCGTACTTGAAAAATATTAACGTTGTTCAGACGTCAATGTTGTTTTCTAAAATTGTTTTCGTAAATATTTATTAAAGAAATTACTAATAAATAATGCTTGGATACCAATGTCATAATTGTAAAGTCTCGCAGAAAACTTTTCGTATCTGTTCTAACAGAAAAGTTATATTGATACTTAGATGTTCGAAAAACTGAGATTAACAGAGTGGTTCTAAATAGTGCTCTAAATACAAATAATATGTATTTCGTGCTCTCCATGCTCTAAATACTTCTATTTATTCTTTTTATGTAACAATAAGAGATTATGCATCAACGATTACTGTCGATGAGACCACAAATAAGAAATCTATTATACATTTTAAAAAATCAATATCTCATTTTCACAATTCTAACACTTGTTGTATAGTATGTAAAGGTAAGAACAAAAGCTATTGAAACTCAAGCCTTTATAGAAACTTACATCTATATTTTGTCGCGAAAACGATGCTGTAAAACTCATATTACTTGATCGGTAAATTGACACTACAAGATTTAAGTCCTGTAAATAAAAATACATCGATGTATGAAATGCGACGCATGAAAATATTTAAACCAATATCAGAAATGTAGCAAAGAAGGCCTCGATTTTGATACACCGGGACACTTTTCCGAAATCTATTATTATATTCTCATGGATATATTTATGTCCGATTTTAACGATATCTTTAAACTTATAAATTCCAAAATACGTTCCTCAATAAAGAGGTCATCCCGTACTTTCTTTGCAATGTTACTTGTAAAACTTGGAACTGGCCTCTATCATTATGTTCTGTCTACATTATTTAATATAAGAAAAATAATAATATCTTCTGTAAAATATGAAAACCAGGCTTTGATTGAGAACGTTGTTCAAAAACACTGTAGAATGGAACACATCACCAGAACACAAGTTATTGAAAAATATAAGAGGCCTTCAGCAGGAAGATTGTTTATTCCGGATGACAACAATGATACTGTGATGACTGCATTCGATAGCACGTACGTTTATATCCAGAAGAGTGTGAACTATTTCTTTCAGAGACATTCCTTCTGGCTATACAAAGGAAGACGTTTTGTTAAGCATATAGTATTCGTAATTACTTCAAATTACATTTTGAATGTCTTCGTTCCTTACTTCGCGGAAACAAATAACCATTACGCTAACATACTTACAAACAAATAAAAAAAAATATTCATATAATATCAGAGAGTGGCTGAAGCCAAATGATGTTGAGAGTATTGATAGATTTTACCGGGATTGATTGGAACCTCTGCACAAAATTGATATTGAACATGAAATGCCAAGATTCTTAATTAAGCAGCAAGAGTTTTCACCAGATGATGCTAAGGGACACCTCTCGTAACCCAAATTTGATTTTTCAGTGCACAATTTCTAAAAACTATAACATTTGGATAGAAACACAGCAAAACATTATAACATAATAGTACTGTCAGTGTAAAATACGCGAGAGTATCGTAGAGTGGTGGGTGCATGTTGTTTTCACATTATGGTTTCTGGCTTACAATACTACTGTAGTCGCTCAATCAAAATTAAAAAACCAAATATCGAATATGTTCAGTTGATATACTCTAACAAGACGCGGCCGCTGGATGGTCCATTAATGATTCTGGTGAAGCAATCGATAACGAAAATAATCTAAAACACACTGTCCAAAAAGTCTGAAACTGTATGATTATTATGATTATTATTTGTTATTTATTACTTCCAATTTTTATGTATTGAAATAATAATCTTAGTAAGCTCCATTTATCTTAATTTTATACTTATTGTTGTATTTACTATTAATTATACGGATTAAAACTAATGACAATTGACAATTGTGTTTATGCTCATTAAAACACATAATATTTACTTAAATATATATATTATCAGCGTTTCCCCCAGGTTTAAAAAAGGGCAAAGCGCTACTGGTCTGAAAAGGGCACTTTTTACATTTTTCAGGGCACTTTTTCATTTTTAAGGGCACTTTTATAGAGTTCAATCAAGAATATAGCGGTTCAAAAAATCGCGAAAAAACAGAAATTCAATCAAAAAATTGAAAAAAGAAAAAAAAGGTAAATTTTTTAAAAGATCTCGAAAAAACGGCAAATATTGATAAAAGATCTTGAAAAAACGGCCAATTTTGTTAAAAGATCGTAAAAACAGCAGTTTTTGTTAAAAGATTGCAAAAAACGGCATATTTTGTTAAAAAAATCGGGAAAAAACAACAAATCTCATGAAAATGTAGCGAAAAAACAGAACTTTTCACAGAATTCTCCGTTTTATTGTGATTTTTGGACGAAATTTGCCGTTTTTCTCGCAAATCTTTTGACGAAATCTGCCGTTTTATCGCTATTTTTTGACGAAAGTTGCCGTCTTTTGCGACTCATTTGACAAAATTTTTCGTTTTATCGCGATTTTTGGAAGAAATTTGTCGTTTTTCCACGATCTTTTGAAAAAATCTGCCGTTTTGTGACTTTTTTTTTTTGACAAAATTAGCCATTTTTTTGCAAATCTTGCCGGAAATTAGTCGTTATTTCGCAATTTTTAACGAAATTACCTATCCCACGGGACGCGTATGAGGCTATTTTTGCATCCCGTCGCCGATTTCTTGTGTAATTTACGTGCTATAGCGCGTTCGGATCATCGCTGGAGGGCTGCGTTTTTTCAAATGTGGGGCAAGAAGGGCGCTATTTTTTTTGAATGAATGACAAGAGGGGCGCTATTTTTTTGAATGAATGACAAGAGGGGCGCTATTTTTTAAACTAAAGGGCAGGAGGGGCGGAGCGCCCCCCTGAAACCCTCTGGGGGAAACTCTGTATTATTTTCTCATCAATTATTAAACTTTCATCCAAGATATTATTTTCTTACTTGTTATGAGGTATACTAATGAAAAAAATGTATGTCACGTCTAGGTGCTGATGGGCGAAAAATGGCCCTTATTGACCCATTTCCTTTAATTTTTACTTTCTTCTATCTTTACAAGAAGAAAGTATTGGATTCATGAAAATTTTCGACTTCCGGTTTTCGACGGATTTATACGTTTTAGAAGGTCCTGAACACGTTTTGACTATTTTTAGAAAATGTCTGTCTGTGAGTCTGTCCGTCTGTCTGTCTGTCTGTCTGTATGTGACAAAAAATTTGTGGGCGCTCTATCTCAAGAACTAATGCTCGAAATTTAATAAAATTTTATATTCAGTTAGACCTTGATATGAATTAGTGCCTATTGGTTTTTGGTAAAAATTGGCCTGCAGGTGGCGCTGCTGTACTACGTTTTTCATGATTTTCAAGATTGCTATATCTCAAGAACTAATGCACAGAATTTCACCAAACTTCAGATTCTGTGACCCCTTGATATACATAGACGCTGATTAACTTTTGGTGTAAATTGGCTAGCAGGTTACGCTGCTATGCCACGTTTCTCATGATTTTCATGATAGCTATATCTCAAGAACTAATGCACAGAATTTCACCAAACTTCAGATTCCACGATGCCTTGAGATACATAGCCGCTGATAAGGTTTTGGTATGAAATGCCCTATAGATGGCGCTGCTATGCTACATTTTGCACGATTTTGCGATAGCTATATCTCAAGAACTAATACAGATAACTTCATCAAATTTTTGATTCTGTTACTCTAGAATATATAACATAATTAGATGCTGATTACATTTTGGTATTAACCTTGCAACAGGTGGTGCAACTATGCTGCATTTTGCACATTTTTTCCGATAGCTATATCTCAACAACCAACGCACAGAATTTCATCAAACTTCAGATTTTGTTACAAAATGACATATAACGTAATTACACGATGATTACGTTTTGTTATAAATCCTTCAACTGATGGTGCTGCTGTGCTATATTTTACACGGTTTTTTTTTAAACTAGCTATATCTCAAGAACAAATGCACAGAATTTCATCAAACTTCAGATTCTTTTACACCATAACATAATTAGACGCTTTTTTACGTTTTGGCATAAATTGTCCAAGATATGGTGTTGCTGTGCTACGTTTTGCAATTTTTTGTTATAACTATATCTCAAGAACTAATGGACGAAATTCCATCAAATTTCAGATTCTGTTAGGTCTTGACATAAATAGATGCTTATTAGGTTTTAGTATAAATTACCCAACATGAGGCACTACTAAGCTCATTTTCTCAGAATATTAATTAAATTTTGCATTTTAGGCTTTTCGGATACCAGAATCTCATTAGGCTTGGTCAAATGTTCGAGGAAATTCGATAGTGGGTAACTTTGGGATCACCACTTTTTTTTTTTTTAATATTTAAATGTACTTCTGAGATAGAAGAAAGTTTTGGGATTGACACATCCAACTAGTTTATATATTGCTTTAAGAAATGCAAATTATTTATTAATGCAGTTATTTATGCTTTTTTACATACAGGATGTTTTGTGAATGGTAGCTCTTATTTTTTTTTGTTCTTTAGCTTGTAATGATTAATGCAAAAATATTATAATGATAGGTTTCACAGAATTTTATAATACATTATTTTTAATTTGAACAAACTACTTTATAATTTATACATTCAAATTTGCTGTTGATAATTTGCACTGATTTATAGTGCGGGGATGTTGATTTGTATTATACACTATATTGCCATTGATTATGGGACACTTGCGATTTTAGACATTTTACTAAATATCTAGAAAAATACATGAGGAATCATCTCGAAACTCATAGTGTATAAATATAATAGTATACGTCATACATATCCGTGAAGATTTTTTACCGAAACTCCATAGGGGACCGTCAACAAATTAAAAAAGAATGAATATCTTTTGAATAACCCTGTCAAAACTAATGTAGCAAAAGCGCTCAATCTCTAGATTATGATTGAATGCCTTATTGTAATACACTGTGTTCATTTTTATGCAAATAGCATGCATACTCGCAGAGTATTTAAGGTTTTTATAAAAATGGCCTCAAATTTTTCTAAGTTTTTCCCTTATAATTTTCAGAGTTCTTAATATAAAATAATACTTTTTTCAGAAAATATGACAAACAATATTGCACACAGTACCCTGTAATCAGAATTAAAAAATAATAAAAATTGTATGAAAAATGAGTATATTTACTGAATAATTTTTTACTGCGCTTGCGTCAAAGATATCAAAATTTCATTTGCATATTATGTTAGCTAAATGTATAGAGCAACTTTTGTAAAAGTCTCAAAATTATAGCTTGAAAATTCTGAAAGTAATCGTCTTTAGAAAAAGGACTAAATCCGTTGTTTCCAAAAGGAAGCAAAAAAATGAGGGATTTTATCCAAAAGTAGTCGTAACATCCCGTATTGTGTATTCTATATTGACACTAATCAATGAATATATGGATACAACCCCTATTGTTTTTGCTTCATTTTGAGAATAACGGATTTTCAATTTATTCAAATGACGATTATTTTCAGAATTTTCAAGTTATGATTTTGTGACTTTCACAAAAGTTGCTCTATACATTTAGCTAACATAATATGCAAATGAAATTTTGATATCTTTGACGCATGCGCAGTAAAAAATTATTTAGTAAACTAACTCATTTTGTATACAATTTTCATTATTTTTAAATTCTGATTACAGGGTACTGTGTGCAATGTTGTTTGTCATATTTTCTGAAAAAAAAATATTATTTTATATTAAGAACTCTGAAAATTATAAAGAAAAAACTTGGAAAAATTTGGGACCATTTTTATAAAAACCTTAATTACTCTGCGAGTATGCATCCTATTTGCATAAAAATGAACACAGCGTATTAAAATAAGGCATTCAATCATAATCTAGAGTTTGAGCGCTTTTGCTACATTAGTTTTGACAGGGTTATTCAAAAGATATTCATTCTTTTTTAATTTGTTGACGGTCCCCTATGGAGTTTCGGTAAAAAATCTTCACGGAGATGTATGACGTATACTATTATATTTATACACTAAGAGTTTCGAGATGATTCCTCATGTATTTTTCTAGATATTTAGTAAAATGTCTAAAATCGCAAGTGTCCCATAATCAATGGCAATATAGTGTATATTGGTTATCATAGAATATGGAATACAAAGAGAGATATGGAATTATTATAGAATATATAAAATAAAACATTATAGAATATAGAATACTGTAATTCTAGTATTCTAAAATAGTTATATAAGGTTCCAAATGTTTACTAAACACATTCTCGAATAGTAATAAATTATTATTAATATACGGGAGCAAAGACGATACTTATGAATAAAAAACTACTTATTTGATACATTTATTTAATATAACAAAAAACTTTATAAGCTATTAAACAAATGATAAAATACAAGGTTGATTTGCCGCATTCCCCCCTCCCCCCCAAGCTAGTGCTTATTATACCAAATGCAATTACGAGGGTACAAAAAAGTATACACAGGTGGATGATATAAGCGAATTTAGAAAAGAAAAAAAAAAAGGTATTACACTTTTTTCCCTTCTTTGTTACCGAAACATTTTGTAGCTTACTTAACAAAGTTTCCAGTACTTAAGCGTTTTCTTATTTTAGAAGATGCTAAACTAAATATAGAAAAAATAACAGGCTCACAAAATTGCTGAGGAAACTAAAAAAAGATGATGTAATAAATAATTCATTAATCATGCTGAATACATCTTCTTTTGTGTTATTATTCAGAATATTCATGCATTTCTCAGCAATGTAACGGGGTCAATCCTTCAGCAATATTTGATGTGAATAAAAAAAAATCGTGAAAAGGGTCAGGATTTCAGGTCGATACTGCAACATCCAGACATCACTTCGTTTGCATATTTTTATGGAACAAATAATGCACCCACCCACACGAAAATAAAAATGCATAAGTTCTTGTATTAAAAAACGTGAAAACAAAGAGCAAGAACATATTCCGGTTTCAATATTAGTTTATAATAGTTCACAGTTATTTTTTTCCCGACCTGTTTACTTTTAACATGAGCAAACTTTTCCCTAACGTTTGTGATGAATAAATAATAGTTACAACACAGCACTGAATATAACCTAAAGCCACTAATGTTCTGTCAACACACGCGTGTTGGATTTGATTCAAGAATGGTAATCTTCCTAAATACTATTTTATCAATATCATACATATATATTTATTTTATAGTAATAGGCATTGTTCACATATTATAATAAACAATCACTGTGTTCGAACATGTGTTTTAAGGAAAAATTAACTATAAATCATTACCCACTAATTTCATTTTTATAATCAACTTTTCTACGGGAGGGATTTTTGTGGCTCCGTTGGGAGGGTGACATTCTAGAGTTCCGATGGGGAAATTGCACTTTTTTACAACTGAAAACACAAAATCTCAAATCTTCCGGGGGGGGGGGATTCTCAACCCGGAAACCAACACTGTAAATCACAAGCTTCCATATAACTAGCTGTAATGTTAGTGGTTATTCATAGCGTCGCTCAAGTGAAATTCAAAGAATAAAACAAAAAATACGAAGTTATAAAAAAAAGAGATTTTGAAAAAAATAAATAAATAAATAAATAAATAAATAAAATAAAAATAAATAAATAAAATAAATATTCGAGGTGTTTTCGGTAACCACCCTTGGAGAATCTTTGCGTAGAACTTCAAAGAGAAGGGCATTTTTTAAAAACTTTTACAGGGGAAAGTGGGCCTGGTCCCGTCACCACGATAGGATAATCGACGATGCGTTGTTAGTATCCCGATTTACGCGAGATGTCAAATTTTCCGATTTCTTTGGGTACACAATCTTTTTAAAATTTTTATACATATCGCATTTTTTCTAACTCTGTTATTCTTAAATTTTAAGAAGAACAATTAAGACTTGATCTCAATAGGTTATAGTGCGAAATTTTTATGACAGACTATAAATTCTAACGATATACTACAAATATAACAAAGTATAAATTTAACTTTTTCAAAAAAAAAAAAAAAAAAAAAAAAAAAAAATGTATAACCGACTGCAAAAAAAGCGCTAAAAAGAATTAAATAATTCTATAAAATTCTCTAATGACAAATCGTTATCTAATAACCACACATTGACTATCATGTACCGGTATAAAACTGTTAAATTTAATATATAAAATTTAATATCCACCAAACATAGATTTTCCAAAGAATATTTTTTACAAGAGATTAATTTACATATTTTTGATTTAATTTTTGAATATATACATATAAAAAGTAATGAATTACTTTTTGAAGTTGGTGCAATAGCATTTTCAATAGCATTCACATATTATATTATAGGGCAAAGTACACAACTATTTTTTTTTTTTTTTCATGTATTTTAAACATTTTCTTTAATACCTGTCTCCATTTTTAAAAGAAATTATTAAGTTTGAAAAATAAAAATTAAATTCTGAAATGTAAGCGAATGGTGAAAATGGCCCTATATAAGTAAAACTACATCAATCAAAAAGTTTTTTTTTTATGAAAGAAATTATTTATTAACCTTTAACTGATGTGATAGAAATTGTCACGTAAGCAGGGGTGATTCTGGATGAAATTTTTTTTTCGGAAATCGGCGGGGAGGGGGGGGGGGGGGTCGTGAGTCCCCCCCCCACCTCCAGTGATCTTCGGACAAAATCGGCGTTTTCCCGCTAGCTTCAGACGAAATCAGCAATATTTTACCAAAGTCGGTGGTTTTTCCGCGATCTTTTGACGAAATCGGCGTTTTCCCATGTTTTTTAAAGTAAAATCGCCGTTTTTTCGACGATCTTTAGACAAAATTTGCCTTTTTACGCGATTTTTTTCTCGAAAACGGCGTTTTATTTCCGCGATCTTTTGACGAAATCGGTGTTTTTTCCGTGATCTTTTATGAAATCGGTGTATTTTTCAAATATTCTTTTGACAAAATATTTTTAAGCGATCTTTTATCAAAACGGCGTTTTTTCCCACGATTTTTTTTAACAAAATCGGCGTTATATCCGCAATCTTTAGACGAAATCGGCGTTTTCCCGCCGTCTTGAGAAGAAATCAGCGTTTTGTCTGCGATAATTTGGTGAAATTGCCGTTTTTTCCGCGATCCGCACAGGAAATTCGCGTTTTTCATAGATCTTTTGACAAAGTTCATTTACAAAAACATTGACGACATCGTCGTTTTCCCACAAAGTATTGACGAAATGTATGCTATATCGGCGATCCTATCACGAAATTTGCATTGCTACGCAATTGTTTTTTCCGCGCGTAAAACCGTAGAAGTTGGCAACTATGCGGAACTGATAACCCAATTTCAAATTTTCGGAAGAGGATGCCTTTAATTTTCGGAAATTTCGGACGAGAATCACCCCTGCACGTAAGTACTGTGAAGAGGCCTGTGAATGAGGCGAAACCGTTCCATTGAAAGACGAATAAAAGCTCACACTGTGTTTGTGTAAAAGCTAACTCACATTGTTTTTTTTATTTTTTATTTTATTTTATTTTATTTTATTTTTTGCACTAAACTTTATAAACAGGGCTATTATAGTTAAATTTCGTCGATTCAAAAGTCTTTGGTGATAGTACAAAAGTTCAAAATGAAAATTTTGGTAGTGTTTTTAGTTAAACTATAAAAAATGATAAAAGCAGCGGTCTGTGAGACCGGTAACATCAGTTATATGTTAACTGACTTTTAACAAAGGGGATTATACAATTCCTTTTAATCCCCCCCCCTCCCCGCTACACACGCGTGGAACCCCATTGTCTCCAATTATATTTTTGGTTAAATATGTTTTTCTTTTTAGAAACGTTCGGTATTGTAAAATGCACTAGTACTATTCTTTTAAAGGAAAAAAATTATGTTTTTCAAATTTCAGATTTTTTTTCAGCAGTTTCTATAAAAATCACTTTTTTTTTTTTTTTTTTTTTTTTTTTACCCCTCGAAAAAATATATAAACGATTTCTTTAACACATTAAAACATGCATTATTTCATAACATTGATATTAATAATATTTAATAATCTTTCATCAATATATACAAGTAGCTTACTATTTCATTAAAATTATTTTAGAGTGTTATCCCATAAAAAATAAATGCATCGAAATGATACAATTGTACACGCGCGGGATCATTTTATTCTAAGAGCAATATTTTACCCTTTCTAGTGAGCAAAGAAAAGACATTCCTTCACCGATCCCTTTTGGACCTTAACCAGTACATGGCAAGTCAGGGAGACTTCCAAAAAGTTATTTATTATTATTTTTTTTTTCTGTAGAAAAAAATGTAATTAAGGTTAGATTTACCCCCAGCGCGTGTGCTTACGGGTAAACAAATTCTGTTCCGAAATATATTAAGCCTAATTCCAATGAACTCGCCGATTACGTAAGATAATTTGGAGGTTGGCACCTATACAGAGTTCCCAGTAAAACAGGATGGGCAAATTCCCCTGACGGAAATCTCAAATTCTCTAACCAAACGGGAATACAATAAAGTTTGCTCGTATTTTCCCAATCCTTTATCAAAATTAATGTTTTTTTCAGCAAATGTTCTTCAAATTTCTCGCTCCCCCAACCCCCCTCCGAGACTATTTGACGAATTTTGTGTCATTTTTTAATTTTATCAAAGACTTTTTAGAAAATATTTGTAAATTCCTTAACGTTTCCTATATATTTTGAAATTTCCCTGATTACTTTGAAATTCCAGGACTTTCCATGACGCTGGGAACCCTGAGCAATAAGGCACCTGATGATGACACTAGTTGGACATTTTTTCTTTTATTTTTACAATTGGAATATTTTCGTACTCTAAAATGAAACTCTAGACACTTTATGAATTATCCCAGCATTATTGACAAAATAACAAAAGATATATATACAATTTACGCATCAGATGGATGTGGAAATGAATTACTCATGTCGATTTTTCTTTATACGGGGTGTTTCGCTACCAGACCGACAAACGTTGAGGGGTGATAGTAGACATGAAGACAACATTATTAAATAGGAAACCATGGGGCGCAAACGTCTTCCGTAGGAGCCAGGGGCCATTATAGTTTATTTTCCAAAACTTCAAACGATTATAAAAAACGGAAAAAAGGGTGGATTCGTTTGTGGTTTTCGCTAAAATCATTCTTTATATTACGTTTTGTTTGTAAAAAAATTTTAAAGGTTACGTTCAAAAATTGTCGATAGAGGGCGCTTTAGACTTTAGAGTAACAAACAACTACTTTTTACCCTTATTTTATGCACGGGGTTGAAATTATTCTAAAGTTTAGACTTTAACTTAAATTTTAATCCCAAATTCGGAAACATTGGTATCGGGTAACTGGCGAAAATTTAACTGTGAACAGAGGGGCGGATTTTAAACATTCATAAACATTATACAAACTGATCGATTTTGTTGCGGTTTGCGTGTAGTTCATTCCCTTGGTAATTATTTTATTTCAAATGACTTACAGCTCTTGTGTATCCATTTTTCGGTAGAGGGCGCTTCCGACACATCTCCGACATTTCAATGGCATTACTCCTGTGTGTTTTACTACCAGATCAACATACTTCCAGGAAGTGTTAGAGATCAGGGTTGATATAAAAACCGGTTTTTTTGAAAAAACCCAAAAAACCGGGTTTTTTTGGTTTAAACCAGGTTTTTTTGGTTTAAACCGGTTTTTTTTTTTCAAATCATTGTTTAAATAGCATTTGCAAGAAAAATAATGCGAGTTTTAGAAAGTCATGAGGATTTTTTGTAATTAATAGTTAATGTTAAACATTCACATTAGTATTTATTTTTTTTTTTTATAATTAAATAACTAAAGCACAAAAATTTATAATTAAATTATCTTATAAGTTTAGGTTTCTATAAGGAAATATTCATTGTGTGAAAAAAAAAAAAAAAAAAAAAACTATTAATTTATTAGTATACTTATATAGACCTTTTAGATAATAATTTAAGAAATAATTATATGCAGGTTGATAATAAAGAACATAGTAAAGGGCAAACGAACATATTTTATTAAATTAACAGAAATAAGCTGAAATAGAAACCATTTTCTTGTGCATAATTTAGAAATTATTTACAGTATTAACATCAACAAATGATATTAATCTCTTACAACATATATTTACTTAAAAAATATCAATATGCATTTTATTAATGCTAAAAAATACATGTGTATTGACTTACTTGATACATCAACGAATGTAATGCTCACACAAATTGAGACATAGGCTTAGAAAAATTATTATTATTATTATTTTAAATACAAACTTTATTTTTTCTGTTAATTTGTTCTTCAAAAGGTGAAGATTTAGCATTAAATTTTATTATCTGTGCAAGCATCGAGTTACATGGATATTTTTGTTTTGTAAAATTTAATGTATCCTTTTTTCTTGTTCACATAGTTCACTTTGACTGTATTGTGGTTCAAGCATGTATACCTAAAAGGGCATGGGTGTTAGGGCTATTTTATACCTGGACTAAAAAACTATGAGACTTCTTTATTTACATTTTTTTTCTCTTTACATTTTTCTTTTTACATTTTTTTTCTTTGAAGACCTGTCCAATTATAAACTGCATTAGTAATGGAGCTTATTACTTTAGATATTATCCAGGGCAACTGCAATAGAATTTAACAGTTTAAACATATCTTCAACATTTCTTTTAAAGTAAAAATTAGACAGATACAAGCTTTTGAATATTTTTATCAATACATTCCTATTTTCTACACAAATTTTAAGTAAAGTGGGGCAATTTTTAAGGTAAACATCTAAAGCATCTGAAAATGAATCACACCTAGTATTATAAGGAAGAGCTAATTTGACAGCATTTACATTGCATGCAATCTTTACAGTTGGCTCTTAAACATGTTTTTGATGTATTTCTTATTCCCTCAAATGAAAACCAGATTATATTTTCCTTTCTTCTAGTTTTAGACATTCTTTTATTTCAATATATATAAGTAGCTTTCTTAAAATAAAATACAATACAAAGTAACTAGAAACAAAAAAAAAAAAAAAAAAAAAAAAAAAAAAAATGTAAAAACTGCATATCCAATCTAAGAAAAACCAAAGCTTACTAAAACCAATAGCTATGGAACAGAGAAAATTCATAGCCAATCATTCATTAGCATACAGAACAAGAGTAACCAATGGAAAGAATGACTTATGATTATGTCATTATTGATGCTTTGATACATGATACAATCCTTAGTAAATCATAATCAAGCTATCTAAGCAGTAAAATTGCATTTTTGGCTGGCATATGCCATTTTTACATTTAAAAAAAAAATAAAAGGTTTAAAAAATAATTAAAACTAACTATCTTTTTTTATCCTCCACAGTTCACTGTAGAAAAATATTTTGCCATGTCAATTTATAGCTAGTAAGAAAAATGAGATTGATTAAAGATGTTTGTCACTTTAAAAATTTAATTTGTCTTAAGCTTTGTTTGTAGCTACACCATAACTTTGATTTTGCACATTTTAATAATGTGTAAAATAAATGAAAACATTAGGATAAAGGGAAAAAAACCAAGTTTAAAAAAACCAGCATGGTTTTCTTAAAAAAACCACTTGGTTTAAACCATGGTTTAAACCACGGTTTAAACCAGCGTGGTTTAAACCAAACAACCCTGTTAGAGATGCAAAGCGACTCGGAATCACATAGGAATGTACCATTGAAAATGCCTTTTTAGCGAGCTGTGGTTAAAAGAAGCAGAGAAAAAAGCAACAGAAACAGGTAGTGAAACAGCAACACGTTAATGTGGCAGAAAGCAATTTAGTTAAAGGTATTACTATAAAAGGTATCCGAAATTACGACCAGAAGTAGTCGCGCATGCTTGACAGCAGCGTCGCATGCAATCCCTTTCGCTTTGAAAGATTCCTGGATTCTCGGATAGCTTTCTGGCAGCTACAAAAATTCGAGCTGACAGGTCTTCCACTGACGGTACAGGAGTCTCAGACATTCAACTTTTCATTTGATCCCAGCAGAAGAAGTCCATACAGATTCAGATTTAGATTGAGCCAGATGATGTTGGGGGGGGGGGGGGGGGCTAATAATTGGTTTGAGCTCAACTAGCCCCACCCAGCAACGTTCATTTAAAAAAATACAGAACAATTATACAGTAATAAAATAAAGGTAGGTAACAAAAAGTAATTGATATAATGAAGTAGGCGCGACGATCTGGCAGGCCAACGAACCGGGCCACCACTACCTATCCACCGCTGTCCACATGTTACGTTGAGGTACCTGCGAACATCATTGGTAAAATGTGGAGGAGCCCCATCGTGCTATAGAATATCGCAACGAAAGAGGAACATGTGCTTTTACCAGAAGTTCCGACAGAACACGTTGTAGAAATATCAAGTGGCTTTTTTCTCTGCTTCTTTAACCACAGCTCGCTAAAAAGGCATTTTCAATGTTACATTCCTATGTGATTCCGAGTCGCTTTGCATCCCTAACACTTCCTGAAAGTATGTTGGTCTGATAGTAAAACACACAGGAGTAATGCCATTGAAATGTCGGAGATGTGTCGGAAGCGTCCTCTATCAAAAAATGGATACACAAGAGCTGTAAGTCATTTGGAATAAAATAATTACCAAGGGAATAAACTACACGCAAACCGCAACAAAATCGATCAGTTTGTATAATGTTTATGAATGTTTAAAATCCGCCCCTCTGTTCACAGTTAAATTGCTGCCAGTTACCCGATCCCAATGTTTCCGATTTTGGGATTAAAATTTAAGTTAAAGTCTAAACTTTAGAATATTTTCAACCCCGTGTACAAAATAAGGGTAAAAAGTAGTTGTTTGTTATTCTAAAGTCTAAAGCGCCCTCTATCGACAATTTTTGAACATAACCTTTAAAAATTTTTTACAAACAAAACGTGATATAAAGAATGATTTTAGCGAAAACCGCAAACGAATCCACCCTTTTTTTCGTTTTTTATAATCGTTTGAAATTTTGGACCTTAAACTTTAATGGCCCCTGGCTCCTACGGAAGACGTTTGCGCCCCATGGTTTCCTATTTAATAATGTTTGTCTTCATGTCTACTATCACCCATCAAAGTTTGTCGGTATGGTAGCGAAACACCCTATATAAAAAAAAAAAAAAAAAAAAAAAACCTTTCGGAAAGTTGCACTCGCGTGTTTTCGTGTTTGAGAAAGAACATACAAAATTTTAGATCCGAAACACGAACGCTTCGATTTTAATATTTTATGATGACTTTCAGGTCTTTACTTCTTTACTGATACCACCCATTATTTGCTAAATTAGAAACTGTACAGAAAAACAAGAGAGGGGGTAAAAAATGGATAACATTTCAACATAAACTTTTTGCATAATAGGTGAAAGACTTCTTACTAGCGAAATGTCTTTAATTTTAGCGACAATAATTCTAATACAGACGGCATGAATGAAAAATCTGTCCACACTTTGTTTTTTATTTTTGTCGATCCATCTTTGAAACCAGACTAATGATAATTCTTGTCACTCAATGTCTTACCTTTTACTATCATTGCATCAAGAATAAAAGAGAAAACGATTTTTCGAATAATAGAAAAGTTATAAATACCACGTGCCATTAAAGATTTTTCGCTAAAGTAAAATTTCCGGTTTCGAAAGGAAGGAAGGTGAGGTTGAATTAAGTAGAAAAGCTTCTTGGGGTTAAGGTTAGTTTTGTATGGACAATGTTCTTCCTTTGGGTTCGAGGTTAAAAAAAATCGTCTGCTTGGGAATAACAATCAAAACTACAACCTTGAAATGCATTGTTTAGAAAATTACGAATATATATTTTATTTTTCTAATCGGTTTTATACCTTTTCAGGAACACATATACAGTGTCTCACAAAAGTGATGGGACACTTGTGCTTTATAAAAAGAAACTGCAATAAAATAAATAAACAAACATGTGCAAAAATTTTTTGGGTGTGTTTCATATTTAAAGTTAGTAACAATTATTACATAACATACATTTTGTCAAAATATTAAAATATTAATTTAGTAAAAATATAATTGTTCAGAACTGAGCAAAAAATGGCTCACATAAGTGATGGGACACTTACTTTTCCATCAAATATTTATCCAGAAATTTTACTTTTTAAAAGGTTTTAACATTTTGTTGGATTTCCTTTTACTTTTAAAACATGATTTAATCTTTTGGGGATGGATTCGACTAATTTTTTTGTGATTTCTGGAGTGATTGTACCCCATTCTTCTTGAAGCACCGATTGTAATTGTTGTTTTGAAGAAATGGTGTATTTGCGAATTCTTGATTCCAATTCTTGCCAAATATTCTCTATGGGATTTAAGTCTGGAGATTGTGGTGGTGTTTTTATTATTTCAGGACAGTTATATAGCAGCCATAGTCTAACGTTCAGAGCAGTGTGCTTGGGGTCATTGTCCTGGTAGAATTTAAAATCGTTATGAAGATTCAATTTTCGTGCTGAAAATTTCAAATTTTGCTTTAAAATATCAATATACTTGTACTGATCCATTATACTGTCAATAAAAACAAGATTACCAACTCCAGCGGACGACATACACCCCCATACCATAACTCCTCCTCCACCATCTTTTACTGTTGGTACCAAGTTCTGTTTGCGAAATTCTTCCCTGGGTTTTCTCCACACCAAGATTATACCGTCAGAACCAAATATATTAAATTTACTCTCATCAGTAAATATAACTTTATTCCAGTAATCAGAATTCTCATTTATGTTGGATTTTGCGAAAGCTAGTCTGAGTTTTCTATTCTTTTCACTTACGAAGAATTTTTTCCTGGCTACTCTACCGTGATATCCAGCAGATCGAATTACCCTTCTAATAGTCTCAGGATTAACAATTATTCCATATAATGCTTGTAAATCAGCAGCAACTTTTGAAGCACTATTTCTTGGATTTTTTTTTATATTTCGAACGATAATTCGCTTTATTCCATTGATAGCTTTGATGGTCGGCCAGGTCTTCTTTTATCCTGAATCATATGATTCTTTTTATATCGTTTAATGATATTGAAAACTGTTGAACGACTCAAGTTAACTGTTTCAGCAGTTTTTCTAATAGATTTTCCACGTTCAATATGCAAATTAATAACTAATTTTCGAATTTCAGGCGAAGTTTCTTTTCGTTTAGCATTCATGGCTACACAGAGCTAAAAAACACAAAAATTCCAAAACAAACTGGAGAGAAATACTGCAGACGATTTTATAAATTATTGCCAATTGATTTTAAGTATAAATAAAACCCCCAAAAATATTTTTATTGCTTATTTCAGACGATTTTTGTTGCATATATAATGGTGTCCCATCACTTATGTGAGCTATTTTTAGCTCCGCTCTAAACATTTGTATTTTTATTAAATTAATATTTTAATATTTTGACAAAATGTATGTTATGTAATAATCTTTACTAAATTTAAGTATGAAACACACCCACAAAAAATGTGTACATGTTTTTTAATTTATTTGATTAGTTTCCTTTTGTAAAGCACAAGTGTCCCATCACTTATGTGAGACACTGTACGTTATACATGAATTCTTTTCTATCTGTCAATATAGTTCCATGCATATTTTTCATTTATAAGACAAAAATTTTTAACATTAATATTAATAAGTTATACGTGTTTTTTTTCTAGTATAGTTATCGAATAATCATTCGTAAGATTTTTTTCCCCCTTCATGCATGCATCTCTTAAATTATGTTATATATTCGTTAAACACGTGAAAATCGACCATGAAAGTCAGACTTCGAACATCCTTGTTAGCGAGGGGAGGTTGAAATAGAGATCAACAGGGGTCAGGCGGGCCTTATATTTTTCTGAAGACTGGCGCCGGGCCTAGTCACTAATTTTTCCGGGCCGGGCTTTACTTTTTTATTGGAGGATCGAGCCGGACCTGACTTATTTTTCCCATACCAAGCCGGGATTAATTTCATTCTTCCTAGTCTTTATTGATCAAAATATTCAATCCCGGTTGAGTCATCCCATATGAAAAACAAGCCGGGATTAATTTCATTCTTCCTAGTCTTTATTGATCAAAATATTCAATCCCGGTTGAGTCATCCCAAATGAAAAACAAGCCGGGATTAATTTCATTCTTCCTAGTCTTTATTGATCAAAATATTCAATCCCGGTTGAGTCATCCCATATGAAAAAAAAAAAAAAAAAAAAAAAAAAAATCTACGTGACAAGGTTTGTTCAAAGATGAGTAAAATTTGGCTTGGCCCAAAAATTGTCTACCATGGATTTTTTCTTTCCAATGAAATTTCGTCTTAGAAGATTTTAGTTTTACCATATACATTTTTTTAGATTTTTATGTCTCTATAACATGGAATATGGATCAATAATATTAATGATAATTGAAATTTACGACAAACAGAGGTTCATTACAATCATAAATATAGCAGCCTACGGCACTTTTGCATAAGTAAATATTGTAACATAAAAAAGAAAAAAATAAGGCTAAGATAAGTTTTTTTCGTCAGAACTCTTCCGTACGAGTAAAAACCGATGTTCTGTAGAAATTCACTCGGGCCGAAATTTAATTTTTTTCTTAGCCGGGCAGAATTTTTTTTTTTTTTTTTTTTTTTTTTTTTCATACGGGCCAGGCCTAATTTTTTTATATGGACTGGGCCGGGCGCGAGTCAGGAAATTTCGGCTTGTGCAGACCTCTAGGTTGTAGACCGTAGGATTAATTAATTAGAGAAGAGCATTTTGAAAGTAATCAAATATAACTATCCTAAATTCAGGGTTTGTAACAGAAGCGCTGCTGCAGGTTAGTTTGTTCTCTGAAATTCAGAGAACTTAATCGTATCACATTTGAAAGTATATCTTAAGATAATACCGAAATTATAAGAAAATAGTACATAAGAACATAGAAATATAAATCAATTCATTTTTATTACTAAATCATTTATTTAATGGCGAATAAGGAACCACATCATTATAAACTTTCGCAAATACTTCTGACCAGAGATCTGTAGGCCTGGCGTGACAATTTTCATTCACGGCACTCGGGACGGGCTTAGTCATTACTCGTTTCAGGCTGGGCCGGACTCGGACCTTTCATTTTACCTGAAGGATCGGGTCGGACCGGGCCTAATTTATTTTTTTCGAACCGGACTGATTTCATTCTTCCAAACCTTCACGAGCCAAAATTTTCATGGTTTTGAGCCAGCCCGTGTGAAAATCATTATCTCGGCGGCGTGACTAAGTCCGTTCAAAAATCATTAAAATTTGGACTGGCCCAAAGAAATGTTCAAAAATGCATACATTTTTAAATCGCCATTATTCTACAATTAAACATTAAAATCTTTTCGACAATTCTTATAATTCCTTCATTATCATTTTTAAAGAATAGTAGATTTCCAGGCTTATTAAAAAATAGAGAAATTTAAAATACAGTAAAAAGTATGAAAAAGAACCTGCACATGGTGAAATCCTGCTGTAAACCTAAAAAAATGTTTTCATTCATGCAAAATCAATATAATAATATGTGAGTAAATATAATTCATTGATGCCTGCTAACAAAAAAACTAACTTATCCATAACGCATTTTTTTTTTTTTTTTTTTTTTTAATTTCTTATGAGACACCGCTTTAGAAGATTCTACTGTACACCATTTTTTATACTTTTATGCCTCCATATCATGGAATATAAAATAATAATATTAACGATAATTGAAACATATTTACCTGGAACAGAGGTTCATTAAAAATATAAATATCGCAGCCTATGTCACTTCTATAAAAATAAAAATTATAAACATGTAGAAAAAATAAGTTTTTTTTTTTTTTGGTCACAACCACTCTGTACGAGTAAAACAGTATGTTTTGTAGAAAATCACTCGGGCCGGGCTCAGGCTAAAATTTTAGCTTTATTTTTCGGCTCGGCCCGGTCACGGGACGAACTTTTAGCTATTATACTGGGCCGGGTCAATATTTTTTCGCACAGACTACACAGATTTTTTTCTTTGGATCGGGTCAGGCCTTAGTCCGAAAATTTCGACTCGTTCAGACCTCTACTGTCGAAAACAGAAAATGTCATAAAAATTTTTTTAAAGCGATTTTTCTTAACATTTTCTACCGGTACTTTTTTAAAGTTCTGATTTATATTTATTTTGCTGATAATTTTTGAATACAATAAGCATTAAAAATCTTTGTACATCTTTGTTGAAACAATTGTGTTTATTGAAACAATTGTTGAAACAATTGTTAAATCTTTGTTGAAACAATTTAGAAAATGATTTCTAAATTGTTTCAACAGAAAAATTAAAAGTGAAAAACTATAAATCGAAGAAGTTGTCAAAACAGTGTTAAGAAAGAAAAGTAATTCAAAAAATGATTATTATTATTATTGCATAATAATGCTTTACATCAGGGCTGTCCAACGCGGCGCCCGCGGGCGCCATGGCGCCCTTTGGGGATTTTCTTGGCGCCCTTTTGAATATTTCCTGTTACTAGACTTTTTAGAAGTAAAATTGAATTATAAAGAATACTTTCTGTAAAATCTTAAGTATTTGCATCAGATATATTTTTAAAACTTCTGAAAACATATTAAAACCAAAAACATACTTTAAAAATTTAATCATGAGTATTTTCACGATTTGTAGGTATTTTTTAAAAGTGTAATTATGATGGTTTGATGTAGTAATAATTGGAAATAGCTATCTTTACTTATTAAAAAGTTACATGTAAATAAAAATTTTCCCACATTCCAAGTGCCTTTGAAGGTACATGTGCATGAAAGCTTATATTTTTTTCTTTTTTGTTGGCAACTGGCTGTTTTATATGAGGAATAAGGGGGCTAATTTTTAGTTTTTGACTTTTTAAATTTTAGGATTTTATTTTAATTTGCTTAGAAAAATTAATAAGAATGAGTTGTGCATGCAAAGAGTAGAGTAGAGCAGAATAATTTCCATCTATGAAATGACTTTCATCAGACTTTCTCTCTCTCTCTCTCTCTCTCTTTTCTGGAAACATCCCTATGAGTGGATCATTATCATGCCTCTTTTGTAATATATTTTTAAACTAAATTCACACCTTGAAAATAAGTCGAAATATATTCTCACATCCTAAAAGAACTTATCAATATGTCTGAATTCTATGTTTATTTATTTATTTATTATTGTTGTTATTATAGGCGCGATTAAAATTCCTGGCATCGTACCCTACAAACATTTTTGGGATAGAGTTATAGAAAAATGTATAATTTGAAATTTAATATATGTAACTCCAGAATTGTAAGGGCCTTTTGTCTTCCGTTCTACGATTCATTTGCATTATGCTAAAATGAGAGAATGTACTAAAACTACTGAGCAATAGCATTACTGTGCGGTAGAGCTACTGTGTAATAGATTTGCAGCCGTGTGAATAATGGCGCCCTTCACTGAGTTCCAGGAGCTGAGGTGCGCCCCTGTTTACTAAAAGGTTGGACAGGTCTGCTTTACATTATGCACAGCACAAACTTGGAAAAATGAAAAATAAAAATCCCATCTCGATATGTTCTTAACATACCCCCTTTTTTTTTGGGGGGGGGGGGGGAAATCTAGGATATATATTTTTTTACTTATTCAGAAGATTAGCCTATTTTATCACAATTTGTACTTTTTCTCCAAAATTATAATAGTTACTTTCGCAACTTTTTTTTTCTTATATTAATTTGTCTCATTGGGTATGATATGAATGGAAGAAATTTCAAACAAACAGATTTTCTTTTCGTTTTTTTTTAACTGAAAAAAAAATACAAAAGTGCTTTTTCTCGAAACCTTAATAAAATATAAATGTTCATTCTTTTAAAAAAAGAAATATATATATATACATATATATATATTCATTTAATAAATATAATTTTAATAAAGTTACAGAAATTTTTTCGTGGTAATCGTGTCAGTAATTCAGGAGAAAAGTTAACATGTAAAACTTTTCCATAGGTTATCCCCCCCCCTCTCTTTCCCTCCGTAAAAATCGAAGATTGGGGCTAATCGACGACCAAGACTTAGAGTTGATTCATTGTTTTAATAAAATCGGTGCTTACATCTGTGGCTTCCGGTAATAACCAGGTAAGGCACATTTTCAATATTTTGAGTAATTAACCGTTTAAAGTTTTTAAATGTCTTTTTATCATTACTTTTATAAAATATATTAGAACTTAATAATTTTCACTATATTCAATTAGGATATAAGAACATCTTTTTTCCAAAATAGTTATATAAAAATAGTTTTTATTAATTGAGAACCATTTTAAAATGTTTTCAATTTTTAAATTAAAATTTATAGCCGCCCTATGACGGGAAGTATTCGATACATTTTCCCAAATTATCTCAATTTGTTCGAAAACGTGCCTTACCGGAAGCCACAGATATTATCTGCGGCAGTGCCTATCCCGATTACGAAAGATTGTTGCACATTAAAGTCTGAATTAGAACTTCAAGCTTAAATTACTAGGGCCACCAATGGAATTTTGAAAATTAGGCAACGTGATACCTCTGTCAGTAAGATGCACGTTGGTGGTAAATTGCATAGTAATCTTTCATGCCAATGTTGAGAAATCGTGTTCTTCGCTTTGTGAGGTTACAATGAATATATCAGTAACCCCTGCCTTACTATAATCTGTATGTGATAAGTTAAGATTATAATTTATTAAGCCACTGACGCGTCAGTGTTGCTTTCATTTGAACTCATTTTTTCATCTGAATTTCATCTTCCATTTTCAGTGTACCTAGGAAGCTTCGCATCTCTGGCTCACTACTCTTCAATTACATTTAATTACTTCGGTGCTATTTTTTAATGCGTGATATTTTTCTCATGTTTCCCGAGAATTTACAATTTACAACAGAGCGTCTACAGAAATTGTAAAAATAAAAATTACCTGATTTTACCTATCTTTATCAGACTTTCTGATTTCCATCAAATAATATACATGCGGTATTATTTCATATATGCTGCTTTCTCGTATGATACACTTTATCTAGTTTGCTAAAATCTCATTTGGGAGAAAAAAATTAAATTCGCCTAATATTCATAAAGTAATGGTTGACAGTTTTATAAATAAGAGCTCAAAATTTAATCCAACAATGAAGATATTGTGACCGGAAAATTTCCAAATTTTTTGAAAAATGTTCAATTTTAAGGCATACATAGGCATACTATGTATGCTAGGCATACATAGTTAAACTGTGCACCCGGTCAGGTTATGCTTATGTATCATCTAAAATTTTCAAAAATGAGCAAATTGTCTTCAAAATTAAGCGCTATCCACAGAAAAATATACATTTGATTACCTTAATGTGTGCTAAATATCAAAAACTCAAACCATTACTTATTTTTAAAAATGTTGGGAAAGACTAATCAGAATGTGAAAAAATAAGTACATAAAACAGAGGAATCAATCACGTTGTTAAGGTGAAAATGCAAATATTTTTCGATACAGACAAATTTCCCCGATTTTCCAGCATTTTTACAAACTTCTCTTAATTTTCCAGATTGAAAAACCTCCCTGATTCGGTAGACACCCTGTGTCCATCAAAAGTTTATTGTTACTGCAACATTAACTTTAATATCCTTTTAAATCTTTCACAACCTTTGCGATAAAAATGTTTCAAAATTCTAAAGAGGTATTTGGGTCATTTTCAAAAAACTTGTACATTTGGGAAATTTTTCACAAAAAAAAATTTTTTTTTTAAATGCAACTTATAAAAATATTAGACGATACTAAAACATTTTTTGTATATAAAACTGAAAACAGCAGTTCACTTTTTGATTTGGAATGTCAAATAAAAAATAAAGTATAAACTTGCAACAGTAAAATTTTCCCCTTTGTTACCAACAGTCAAAAATTTTTATTTAAAAAAATGAAACACCTAAAACAGTAAATATCACATTTCCTTTAATTACATGATTGCTACTTTCAGAAAATTCTAACTGTTGTTTTGTTATGATTATTTTTATTTTTGTAAAACACAAAAGATTTCCTCTCTGTTACTTTTTCGGAAAAATCATAAGTTTTAATTAAATGTGCATTCACATTTTTTCAGTTAAATTATAAAAAAATATTACATAAATAAAATATTAGTTAAAGTTACACAATAAATTATTCAAAATGATGATTGATAAAATTTTTAATGAAATAAACCAGCTTAAATTGACGGTAACAGAGTGGAAAAAAAGTAACCGAAGAGAACGCTGATTGATAGTGGAGCGATATTTGATGTGACATATTTTTTTTATAAGTTTATATCATGTATTGTATCCGATCTTAATGTTTCAAACATATCCAGCAAGAATTTAAAGATTTTTACAAAAATTACTATTGGAAAATAGTGGTATTTGGCGGAGCATTCTCTTTTGTAAATTTATATCATGTGCTATGACAAACGCACTGCTTAGTTTAAAAAAAAAATCTTATCATATATTAGTCGAGGTAGTGGTGCTTTAAAGCAAGAATTTAAGATTTTTGCAAAAAATACTATTAAAAAATAGTGGGATTAGACCAGGCAATTTTTTAATGTAACTTTTTATTATGTGTTATAAGCTATCATGAAGTTTCAATGTTTCAAACAGATCAAGGCAGAATTTAAGACATTTGCAAAAAACTACTATTCGAAAATACTGGTATTTCATGTGGCATTGTTTTTATAAATTTTTATCATATGTTATAATCTGTGTTTCAATTTCTAACAGTTCGCCTTAGATTTTCAAATTTTAACAAATTCGCATGCCAATTGGATGACTCTTTAACCCAAGAAATAACGATTTTTACGGAAATTGCTATTTGAAAATAGTAGTATTTGACGCAGTGTATCTTTTTTATAAATTCTTTCCTACTTAAATAATGATATTTTCTTATTTAATACATTTTTATCATGTGTTATAAAATATCCTAAAACTTGAAACAGACCAAGCAAGAATTAAAGGCTTTTACAAAAATTAATATTCGAAAATAGTGGTATTTCACGTTGCGTTATTTTTTCATAAATAAGTAGTATTGATTCATAAATATAAATGACTACAATTAAAGAAGCATTTTGTAGAAAATTAAAGGCTAATGTTTATGACAGCTAGCTCACCACAAAAACTACTATTTTATATTTAAAAAGAAAAATACATATTTTTAATTCTGTTCTAAGAACATGAAAAGAGAATGTGCAGCCTTCAAGAACAATGTTTAAATAAACTTGTATTTTTAGTAGTTTCTTACTCTGTTCCACTCTGTTACCATAAGCATGGTAACAGAGGGGAATGGTAACAGAGGGGAAAAAAACTGCAAATAATTTTATCAGCACAAAGTGAATTAAAAAAAGAAAAACTAAGCCTATTTATTTAAGAAGCACCATTTGATTTTATGATGAAAATTTTATAAAAGTATAAAAAAAATAAATTTCACATAAATAAGCTGGTAACAGAGGGGAAACTGAATAAAACATCCTTATCTTGTAAATGCTTTAGTTCAACACCACAGTGAAAATAACTTAATAATTAAAAAAATGGTGGCCTCATCTAAAAATAGACTTTTCAAAGAACTGCAAAACCTTGTGTTGAACACTTAGTAGTAATAATTTATTACAATAAATATGGTAACAGAGTGGAAGTAACAGAGGGGAAAAAATCTGGGGACAACAATAAATTGTTCCATTTTTATAAAATAACAAGTTTTAAAAAATATATTATATGGTCAATGTTACAGATAAGACATACAACAATTGTCACAACTGAAAAAATTAGCACTTTTGACAATTGATTTATAATTTTATAGCAGTTGAAAAAGTAAAAAGGGAAGAGGGGACATAGCATTTTAGCTATAGCTGACACATTGAAACCATAACTACACTAATATTATTTTTAATTTCTGATAATATTTAGCCCACATTTACTCTAAACAGTCAGACAAGTAATGTAAATGCTTAAATTTTATTTTTAAAACTTTATTTTAGTTATTAAAAATTCTTAAAGTTGGGGGACATAGACTGTACGAGTTTTTTGAAAATGACCCATTTACATGAATATAAAATTTCCCCGTAAGTGAAAAAAAAAAAAAAAAAAAAAACTAAAGACAACAAATGGGTTGTCGTCAGCCAAAAAAAAAACAAAAAAAATAAAAAAAAAATGATTTAATTTCTTATTAAGAGCTGAACAAAGAAGAGAAACGCGATAAAAAGTTTCTCATCGATTGAGTATACTATAACAGGTGGGAAAGGAGACGTAGAAGTGGAGAATAATTTAATTTATTAACTCTTGAAATTATTCTTAATGCATTTAAAAGACTATTTGGAAATTACATTTTAATAAAAAGAGGTTGATCCACTTTTAAGTTAAAAGAGTAAAGAATCGAAGTAAAGTAAACGGGAAAAAAAAAAAAAAAAAAAAAAAAAGATTACTTTTTGCATACACAGTAGCATATAAAAGAAATTATTATTGCACAAAATTACAGTATCGATAAATAAATATAATTTAAGATCGAATTGCATTGCTAAAAATATGCATTTTAAAAAATACAGATTGCTAAATGGTACACTTAAAAACAATATGTTTAAAATATAGATTTAAAAATTATCGACGTTTCGTATCGCTTCTGCAAACGTCGTCAGGATGAAAAAATAGAATGATGTTAAATGCAATTTAAAGTTTCAAAATATAAACACATACGTCCAAAACCATCGTTCAAGAGTTTTATTACTTCACGTAATAAAATTTAGAACATAAAACTAAAAAAAATATTGACTAAAATTACTTTTAAAACCCCAATAAAAAACAGAAAATTTCATACTTCTCGTAAATACTGTTCATTTTCTTATACAAAATTGTAAAATACATGAAATTACTTTTGTAAAGTCTATTTTCGGACATCGCAAGGCTTTTTTTATTTGTCAAAATTAAAAAGTTAATTTTAGAAATATCCCTAAGGGGCTGTGCATATATAACGTTATCATTTTAGGGGGGAGGGGAATCTGGCATATGATATCGTAAGATATCTGTAAGGGGAGAGGTGTTTGTGTTTTGATACCGATATCATTTCTGATCCAATCGAAATTTTCTTTTTTTATTTGGAGCATAATATTTCGGCTCAAAAAAGTATGTTATTTTTTTCAGTCTCTTATCTATTTTTATTAAAATGCAAAGCTATTATTAAAACCATAAAATTAATTTAATTCTATAATATGAAATGCTTAACGTTTGACATTCCTATTCTTCTTCATACATGTATGTATATACAGTCCTCCCCAGTTAATCGGGTAACGGATAAAAGAATACCCCGCTTATTCGAACAGAACTCTCCGGAACCGATTTTATTACCATTGATTCTATGTTATTTTCCACCGCTTAAACCGAACATTTTTTGCGAACCTCCCCGCATATTTGAATAACATCTGGGCGACCAATGTTTGAAAACAGGCGGGGAAAACACGTTTCAGCTCGAATTTTTCCTCATCTTTTGTCATTTTCGGCTCATTTATACTGAAAACAAATTTTCAGTTCTCCCTGCAATGATTTCGACTGGTAGGTGTGTAATGGACAAGTCAAATGATCTCCTCTCCTTTTTCTGTAAATGGGTGAAATAAATTTGCCAATGTGTATTATTTTTGCCTTCTGTAAGTTTAGTCGCGTTTTTGTTAAGACAAAAACGTTGCTTTGAATTCTAAATGGTAAACTTTAAACCTTTCTGATAAACTATATTTTTGGAAGCGTTAAATAAAAGACAGAAGTCCAGGTAACAAAAGTTTTTAAAATATCGCAGACATAAGTTTCCAATATGAAACGCAATGCAGAAAAAATTCCAAAAAGAAGAGAGATAAAATGGAAATTAGGATCGAAAGAGTGAACATAATTCCAATTTTGATAACATTGGTCAATATGAGCTGGAATGAGTTTAGCGAAAAGAGCAAAAGTTTCTTTAATAAATGGCGCTATGATTATGCAAATAGCGTGTGCTAACGCACAAATAACGTAATTCCAGTAAACGCGTAAATTTCACTTAAACAAACCACTTTAAACGACGATTTTTAGTCTGCGTTAATAACGTAAATTACAAGTAGCCAAGTTTTCACCAAATTCCAATGAAGTACACAAAGTGTATTGCAAATCATACAGCTGTATGTACTGATTAAATATTACGTACTTACTTTATTATTAGTTTTTGTATTTATTTTACTAATTTACGTTGCTATATTAACGATTTTATTATGCTGTAAATGGTTGTTTTACCTTTTTATTACGCATTAAATATTACATTTCTTTGTCCCCCATTTAATCAAATACCCCGCTTAATCAAATATTTCTGGAACCATCAATATTCGTTTAAACGGGGATAACTGTATAATCACGGTTCGAGAAACTATACGTGAAGTATATCTGAAATAAAGCTTGTGTTTACTAATAAATAAAAGAGGAAGAATGTTGTCCATTTGTCTTGTTGATAAGAATTTCTATCTGTTCCTATCCCTTTAGCCGTTTGGGACAAGCGTAAGAAGACATTATTACTACTGAATGTATTATTTAACAAAAAACTATTATAAAATACTTTTAAATAGTAACTGTCTTTTAAGTGTTATTTGATAAATAGTGACATTTATCAAAGTAGTTATAGCAGGGTTGTTTGGTTTAAACCAAGTGTTTTTTTTTTTTTTTTTTTAAAACATGCTTTTTTTTAAATTTGGTTTTTTTCCCTTTTTCCCAATGTTTTCATTTATTTTACACATTATTAAAATGTGCAAAATCAAAGTTATGAAGTAGCTACAAGCAAAGCTAAAGACAAATTAAATTTTTAAAGTGACAAACATCTTTAATCAATCTAATTTTTTTTACTAGCTATAAATTGTCATGGCAAAATATTTTTCTACAGTGAACTGTGGAGGATAAAAAAAGGTAGTTAGTTTTAATTCTTTTTTAAACCTTTTATTTTTTTAAAAATGTAAAAATGGCTTATACCAGCCAAAAATGCAATTTTACTGCTTAGATAGCTTGATTATGATTTACTAATGATTGCATCATGTATCAAAGCATCAATAATGACATAATCATAAGTCATTCTTTCCATTGGTTACTCTTGTTCTGTATGCTAATAAATGATTGGCTATGAATTTTCTCTGTTCCATAGTTATTGGTTTTAGTTAGCTTTGGTTTTTCTTAGATTGGATATGCAGTTTTTACATTATTTTTTTCTGTTTCTAGTTACTTTGTATTGTATTTTATTTTAAGAAAGCTACTTATATATATTGAAATAAAAGAATGTCTAAAACTAGAAGAAAGGAAAATATAATCTGGTTTTCATTTGAGGGAATAAGAAATACATCAAAAACATGTTTAAGAGCCAAATGTAAAAATTGCATGCAATGTAAATGCTGTCAAATTAGCTCTTCCTTATAATACTAGGTGTGATTCATTTTCAGAGGCTTTAGATGTTTACCTTAAAAATTGCCCCACTTCACTTAAAATTTGTGTAGAAAATAGGAATTTATTGATAAAAATATTCAAAAGCTCGTATCTGTCTATTTTTTATTTTAAAAGAAAAGTTGAAGATATGTTTAAACTGTTAAATTCTATTGCAGTTGCCCTGGATAATATCTAAAGTAATACGTTCCATTACTAATGCAGTTTACAATTGGACAGGTCTTCAAAAAATATTAAGAGGAAAAAAAATTAAATAAAGAAATCTCATAATTTTTTAGTCCAGGTATAAAATGGCCCTAACACCCATGCCCTTTTAGGTATACATGCTTGAACCACAATACAGTCAAAGTGAACTATGTGAACAAGAAAAAAAGGATACATTAAATTTTACAAAACAAAAATATCCATGTAACTCGATGCTTGCACAGATAATAAAATTTAGTGCTAAATCTTCACCTTTTGAAGAACAAATTAACAGAAAAAATAAAGTTTGTATTTAAAATAATAATAATAATAATTTTTCTAAGCCTATGTGTCAATTTGTGTAAGCATTACATTCGTTGATGTATCAAGTAAGTCAATACACATGTATTTTTTAGCATTAATAAAATGCATATTGATATTTTTTAATTAAATATATGTAGTAAGAGATTAATAATCATTTATTGATGTTAATACTGTAAATAATTTCTAAATTATACACAAGGAAATGTTTTCTATTTCAGCTTATTTCTGTTAATTTAGTAAAATATGTTTGCCCTTTACTATGTTCTTCATTATCAACCTGCATATAATTATTTCTTAAATTATTATCTAAAAGGTTTATATAAGTATACTAATAAATTAATAGTTTATTTTTTTTTCACACAATGAATATTTCCCTATAGAAACCTAAACTTATAAGATAATTTAATTATAAATTTTTATGCTTTAGTTATTTAATTATCAAAAAAATAAATACTAATGTGAATGTTTAACATTAACTATTAATTACAAAAAATCCTCATGACTTTCTAAAACTCAAGTTATTTTTCTTGCAAATGCTATTTAAATAATGATTTGAAAAAAACCCCGGTTTAAACAAAAAAAAAACCTGGTTTAAACCAAAAAAAAAAAAAAAAAACCGGTTTTTTGGGGTTTTTTAAAAAAAAAACCGGTTTTTATACCAACCCTGAGTTATAGTGACATTTATTTAACGAGAAATTATTGAAAAAAGCATGTTTTATACACTTTTTAAAAAGTTTCACTAGATATGAATAAAAACTTACCCAAATTTTGTAAAAAATATCTGAAAATGGGTTGTATTTGTGTTATTCAGTAATTTAAATTATATTCCAGAAACTTTTTATAAATATGTATGCAGGAATCATCTAAAGAATCTTAACTACATGTTAAGAAAAAGCAGGAATTTTTTGTAGATATTGAGTTAGATTCGGCTGGAAATGAGTTTCATTTTTGCAGAGGTTGAGTCAGGCATGGTTTCACTGATTTTTGAAAAGCCGGGTAAAACTATAAACGGGCCGGGTCTGAAAAATTCCGTCTATGCATAACTCTTAACAGTTGTAAACATAAAAAACATTGGTCGATTTACCGCATGTGACCGGCTAAAGGAAGAAAATGTTTAATTCATTAATTTGTAATAGAGCTTTTAAAATGTTAAAATATTGAATAGCGATAGAAAACACATTTGTGCACGTAACTTTCATAATTCTAACCAGTCAGGAAAGGAGTTTTAAAAATCGGTTAAAAAATCATTCTTTATATATAAAAAAAAAAAAATAAATAAAAGTAAGAAAAGTTGTTAAATCTTGTCGCTCTTTTATGGCCTTTTTAAGAATGTACTTTATTAAGAACATTCTTCGCCAAAGTTATGTGACATATATTTTTCCAAATATCTTTCCGTAACTATATAAAACGAATGAGAAACACTGACAGGCTTGAAAAAATATAATTAGACAAACAAACTGCATTTCAGTTTGGCTTTTGGAGTATGCACATTATAATTCATATAACAAAGTAAAGCATACCTTTTTTAAATTGCATACCTTTTTCGTGCTTTCTACACAGTTTTAAAAGAATTTTACATTCTAGAAAGAAAATTTTTTTCCTAGGAAAATACGCGCTAATTTTATTCCCCCTCCCTCGCCTCATGAAATATCTTTTTAAAACTATAAGTCGGATGCGAAAAATTACGCACTAAAAATTACGACTTTTTTTTCTTTTTTATATAAACATCTTTTCGCCATTTTTTTTTTTTCTCCTTCCGAGGCTTCATTCTATGTGACTGCTCTATAAACGACAGATTTTCTTCCGATGACACGGAATGGAAGCAGCGATCAGGTTTATTTATAAATTCCCTTCCACCTCCTCCAGTTATGAATTCCAGGGAGAGAAAGCATGCGTCCAGGCAAATAAATCAATTGTCCTCATCTCTCTCCCGGAGATCTTTGCGGCATTCCTGGATTCCCGTAGGAATGGCTTGTGGGATAAAGGGATAGACATGCCACGGATTCCTCAGAAGCCTAAAGGCGGGCACTCCCTAATTTTTAGAATCCTCGGCGAAAGTTACCAAAAATAATCAAATACTTTAGGCTATTTTAATATATAATATGGATGGATAAGGAAAATGACTTAAAGACAGATTTTATACATTTGACAGAGTAAACTAAGATTAATAGATACCTTAAATCTTTCATAAATACTTTTCAATTATTATTTAAAAGTAAATAATTTGCTCTTCTTTATCCTTACAATTTGAAAGAGGGGGGGGGGGGGGGAGTGATAAAGTTTGGGAGTTACTATAAAAGTTTTTTTTGAACGAATGTGTGCGTATAGTCGCTAAGGAACAGTCAATTTTTGGCTTTACTATTTTCAGTCAAATACCGTTGGCGAGTATTTTGAAGGGTGGTTGTCGTTTATAACGGCCGATAATCTTCACGAAAGATGTAGGCCCAAAGGAGGAGTGCCCTCCGTGGGAGTTTTTCTAAGGAAATGTAACCTGTATTTACGCAAGGATATTCAAGATTCAAAGAAAACTCCGAATGATTACGCCGATGGGCGCAACTAGGCTCGAACCCAGTATCTCCTATCTATCAGCTTTCAAAGTAGAATCATTGGACCTCTGAGAGAGGAGGGGGGAGAATTTAAAAGGAAAATGTCCCGAAAGCTCTTTATCGCGCAAAGGAAAATTAAGAAAAATCGAGCCTTGCGGTATCTAGAATACAAACTTGTATATGATATTTGAACTATAATGACAATCACTAGACAAGAGTCCAAAAGATAGTATAAAACAAAGATATCGGTACCGATTAAAAAGTGTAAGATCATCACTCGGCCAAACGAGCGGGCTAAAGATTAACACAGCTGAATATTAACAACCACTACCTGTAATATGTTTTATCCACAAACGCACAGTCGTTAGTTCACTCAATGTTCATAGTTCTATCACACTACGCGCTGTAGAACATCGTTTTACGTTTAAAGATTTTTTGGGGGTGGGGGGGAGAGGACGCATGTCACTAGTTTTTTCTTTTTTTTTTTTTTATTACTCTATTTAAGAAGTGAAATGTCTTTAATTCTTATTTCTTGACATTTTAAACATATTCTTTAAAAAAATGTCGCTTGAATGTAACCTTTAAAACAACTTACAAATAAACGGATTAATTAACGAGTTTGCAGAACATCTAAAAGTTTAAAATGCTATAATTATTGTATTGAAAAGAGCACTGCTGGAATTCAAGAACTTCTGTATGGCCGTCTTTTAAAAAGGTCTACAATGTTAAAAACTTTTAAAATTAGTTGATTTATAGATGCAAATAAAAATAAACAATGTAAGAAATTTAACGTCATAGTCATATACTATTCACTGCAAGTGACAATTCGCACATTTTTTATTTTTAAAAATATAACAGCAGAAATGTATTCAATGATGTAAAAGCTCATAAAATAAATTTTTCCCTCACCTTCGATTTAAATCACACGAATAAATTGATAATTCCAGAAACGTCATTTATCTTTAAAAAATATAGCAGTCGTTATATAAATTCAACGTTTACTGCCCCAAACGAATCATGAAAATCACTCAACAGTTCATTCGCTATTCCTCTTTCTATTAAACACCTATATTCACTGTCATTCTCGGCGGAATAAATGTTCGAAATTCCGTGCTACAAAACCATTAAGAGCGGAGCGGATTCAAGGAATCGAACGAACTTTACTAAGAACGAATCACGGATTTATCTTTCTTCACTAATACAGTATTTTTTGTAAATGCCCCTTTTTCACAGAGTAACTAATGCGTATCCAAATTGCCGTATTTGCGCGAATACACGGTGTTCCCTTTTATCGCCGAGCCATGGTTAATTTCAAATGCGTTAGAGAGATATATAAAGGGCAAAACTGAGAAATTTCATTAGTGGCTAAGAATCAGTTTTGTAAGTAGTCACTTTCTTTAACCTTTTCGGGTCTGATGTACTATTACTAGTACATGTTTTTTCACCAGGTATTATTTTGTCTTAACAATTTCTTAGTTACTTTCAACAGACAAAAACAATAATATATGGTTATGCCTTTCTTATGATTTCATTTATGTGTTGACATTCATTTGATAATGATAATAAAAGTTTACTTTAATTATCTTTGCATCGTTAGCGATTCATTTACTTTATATATGTATTTCACCCTTTAAAATAAATTACTTTTCTGAACCAATCAAATTGTGCGAAAAACAGTGATTAAGTGGGAAAACATCAAAGAATTGCAATACCATCTCAAATAACGAATGTAACACCTGGGCCGTAGCTAAGGGGGCGCTATGGGCGGCTCAGCCCCCCCTAAAATATTGAGCCCCCCCTGGAAAGAGTTCCAAGGTCACTAAAGGTTCCGAAAATTCAAATGAAATTCTGTTCAAAAATCTAATTTAGTTTTGAGACCCTTTCACAGTTTTGCAGAGTTACTAAATTGTATCTAAAATACGTGTTTCAACACTCCCTCATCCTATTGGTACACATGAAGCTAACAGGATGCTTAATTTTGCACCAGGTTTACATTCAAAATTTTCATCATCATATACTTTTTTTAGCATAAAATGAAGTTATTACAATACTTTAATGAGAAACATAGTACCTACAATGTGAATATGCACTAATTTATCTTTCTGCATTAGAGAGAGAACAAAAAAAAGAGCCCCCCTACATTCCCTGAGCCCCCCCCCCCCTATCGTACACTTCTAGCTACGGTCCTGTGTAACACGTCATTTTCCAAACGTCTTTGAAAACTTGCTTAGCTTATTATCAAATAAATATGAATTGAATAGTAATAAAGAATACTGCCCAGTTAAACTGAAGGCATTGAGCTCACAGGCTACAAATACTAATTGCACATTAAAGCCTTATATTTTCAAGGGTTAATTCCGTTCGAAAAAAAAATTAAGAAGGGGAAACAGCTCTCCCCTTTTCTCTTTTTTTATACTTAATCATTGAACCTCCTATACTATCAAAGACATGCTTTATCATATAAAAAATCTATATCCAAAATTCAGAGCAAATTAGATAATTCTTAATAAAAACCCATTTAGCATTTATATAATTTAAAAAGAGTTATCCCCCTCTTTTATACTTAACCATTAAACTTCCAAAACTATTCAGAGATTTGAACGAAATCTGAAAATTCTGCTTGAAAAACCCATTTATATAAATTAAGGGGGGGGGACATTAGAACCCCTGTTCCCCCTATTTATACTTATTCAATGAACACCTAATAACAGTCACGGAATCGCCTCATCAGAATGATCCTAATCTAAATTTTGAACGAAAACTTAATTCTGCATGAAAATCCCATTTATATCAACTAACGGGGGGGGGCATTAGAACCCCTGTTCCCCCTATTTATACTTATTCAATGAACACCTAATAACTGTCACGGAATCGCCTCATCAGAATGATCCTAATCTAAATTTTGAACGAAAACTTAATTCTGCATGAAAATCCCATTTATATCAACTAACGGGGGGGGGGATTAGAACCCCTGTTCCCCCTATTTATACTTATTCAATGAACACCTAATAACTGTCACGGAATCGCCTCATCAGAATGATCCTAATCTAAATTTTGAACGAAAACTTAATTCTGCATGAAAATCCCATTTATATCAACTAACGGGGGGAGGGGGCATTAGAACCCCTGTTCCCCCTATTTATACTTATTCAATGAACACCTAATAACTGTCACGGAATCGCCTCATCAGAATGATCCTAATCTAAATTTTGAACGAAAACTTAATTCTGCATGAAAATCCCATTTATATCAACTAACGGGGGGGGGGCATTAGAACCCCTGTTCCCCCTATTTATACTTATTCAATGAACACCTAATAACAGTCACGGAATCGCCTCATCAGAATGATCCTAATCTAAATTTTGAAAACTTAATTCTGCATGAAAATCCCATTTATATCAACTAACGGGGGGCATGAGCCCCCCGTTCCCCCTGTTATACATATCGAATGAACTCCAAAAACTAATCAGGGAAGCGTTTTGTCAGGATATACCTACATACAAAATTTCAAGTGGATCGGATATTTTTATCATGAGTTATCGCGTTACGTACATACATACAGAACGGACGGGCACATAAGCTCTCAGGCTATGATAGCCTGTGAGCTAAAAAACTAGTCGTTGGGAGCCACCATAATACTTACCCATCTTAATATGCATATGAAAATGAAACATGTGAAAACTATTTATACAATGCATTGCAATTCCAAAACAAAATTTAAATATTGTTAATATGCATAGTAATGCTCCATTAAAGAACTGCTGATGTACCAATTTCGACAAATTATATGAAACGCCAAACTACTCAAGTAGTACTGAACTGCGTAAAAGAAACATCCTTATAACTCTGAACATAATAATTATATTAACTAACAATTTACTGCGTCGGATTAAGCGTCTCATTTCCAATTAAAATATACCTCTGAATTGATATTTGAATGAAATACAGGGTTATGAAAAATCGAAGAATGCGGAAAACAGGATTACAAACATCTCGGCAACTAATTATCCGATCTACTTCGTTCTTTATGCAAAATTTGTGTCGTTTTATTGCCTTTTACGTCCATTCCTTAAAATAAAAAAAATCGAAAATTTTTATGTACTTTTCATCAGAACGAATTTTTGGAGAGTCCAAAAAAATAGTTCCGGATAATCGAGGTTACTGGTATTAAATAGGTTTCGTCCCATCTTTACATACTAAATACATTCAAAATTTCAGGTCTCTATCTCCATTTGTTCGTGAGATAGAGCGTTTACAGACAGACGGACGGACGGCAATTTTTTTTTTCTAAAAATATGTTTTTCGGAATCTCCAGTGTCGAAAACGTGTAAATCCGTCAAAAATTTTTTTCGATTTTCAAAACGATTGCAAGACTTACCCTATATATTACGTATGATGGGTAAATAATATAACTACATTCTTTAGATTTCAGAGAATGAGATAATCTTTAAACTTTAGTAACTCTATTTGGATAGCTACGATTAACGTTATTAAAATAAAATTAATTTTGTTCTCAAAAATGTGGAGGGGGGGAGGGAATATTCAGACCCGAAAAGGTTAAATTGGCAATCACTTTTATTTTATTTCAAAAAGCACACAACAATTTTTTGTTAAAACTTCTGTTAATACTAATTTAAAATTTAAGGGGACAGTAGGTCTTTATTTGAGCAAAATCGTCGCAAAAAAGGTCTATTTCTGTGGTATAATACTACCAAAACAGTTTTTTCTTATTAAAATATCATTTACGAAGGTTTTAAGAAGTAAATAATAAAGATAAGTATATTTATATACCGTATTTACTCGTGTATAACGCGCACTTTTTCTCCCGAAATTTTGGGCAAAAACCCTGGGTGCGTGTTATACACGGAATATTTTTTTACTACCTTATGTAATTACACGATATACCAGCAAAAAAATTTTAAGAAATTTTTTTAGGAAACTGGGAAACCTAGAACTTTTTATCTAACTATGACCAAAATAATAGATAAAAATTTTAGTAAGATTAGTATAATTTTATTAGATTCATTTGTAAAGCTACAGATTTCTATAGATTTACACAAACTAGTTTTGCAGATTTGTCTCTCTCTTTTCTTTTCCTTCTTTTTGTACAGTGTACAGATAAAATATTAGCAAGAATACGGATTTTTACAACTTTACATTGTTAGAATTACATTTTAACAATGCAGACGTTTTTCGTTTGCAAATGACGTAACCATATCATGACACTCACTCACCCTCTACACGATGTTAAAAAAAAAAAAAAAAAAAAAAAAAAAAAAAATCGACTTTTTTAGCCTGACGCAACATTTTTTCGATTTACTTTACTGAAATTCATTCCCTTGCCTGCCAGATTTATGATGCGCGTTATATACGAGATACAAAAAATCGCCATTTTTCATTCGAAAATGCTGGGTGCGCGTTATACACGCATGCGCAGTATACACGAGTAAATACGATACTTTACTACCCCCAAAACTAATTTTTTAGCGTTTTTGAAATGCTTTTTGCGACGTAATTCTTGATCAATATTTATGAAATTAATAAGGAGGTATCCTGATATTGTTTAAAAAGAAATTGTGTAAGCTTTTAAAAATTCGTCTTCAGTAAGATAGTCTAATTTGATTTTTTACTTATTAAAAGGCAAAATTTTGATGAAAATCGACATGGAATTAAAAAAAAAAAATCTATGAAATATTAACCATTCAAGAGATTTAAAAAAATCTTATACAAATTTGTTTATAATAGAGTTTTAAGTGATAAAAATGCAAAAGCAAGAAAATATCTCAAAAATTAAGACACAAGGAGCATTTTAAAATTTCATTTAAAATTGTAATAACATTAGAAATTTTTTTGAAGTTATTCTATATACTTTTGGTGAAATGTATATATGTATAAAATTTCATATTGTTATGATTAAAAAAATAAAAAAATAAATAAAAAATAAAAAAAAATAAAAATAATAACGTTTACCGTCTTTTTAATAGCCGAAATAAAGCTAACATAAACATATTGCAACAAGAGAAAATAGAATACAGTAGAACCCCGCTAATTCGGATCCCGTTAATCCGGATCGGTTTGGTCATTTATTTTTTCAAGTTTGAGAAGCAATTGGCTAATTTCCATAACATTAATTTGTTTCATCGTCGTATTCTGAATTTAAAAAAAAAAAAAAAAAAAAATTCTAAAATTTTTTCGGAAGAATTAAGCAAAGTAAACATTTTTACTGTCTGTAAATATTCAATAAATTTAACATAAAGGTGATTTTCTGTACGTATGTTTTATTTTATTTAATTTTTTTATAATTCTCCGGGTAATCCAAATTTTCGATAATCCGGATTGGGTCCGGTCCCAATTAATTCGAATTATCAGGGTTTTACTGTAACATGAAGGAATGAAAGAAAATTTTATTCTCTCCTTCTAGGAAAGTGGCTGCTGACAGCAAAATTTTTAATAACCACTTTTTCTCATTCACTGAACCTGTGGCTAGTAGTGGTTTTGCGTTTTAGAGAGATATATTCAGTTTTAAGGGGGAGGGGACTGCCTGGGACACATAACCCTATACTTTATTTTTAGATATTTTTTGCGAAATATGTGCTTATGTAATGAACTATTGCATATAAAACCTACTGAAACTTTTTAAAACATGAAAAATTAAATTTGGAGATTTAAACTTTTGATGTTACCCTTGAACCATTTGCCTGATTTGCATAATTTTTCACTGTTTTGAACAACAAAAAAGTAATTTTGATTTGATTTTAGGTTTTTTAAGAATATTAATACAATTCATAATAAATTAATTTTTTTTTTTTTTTAATTTTTGCATTAATTAGCATATTTTTCCAATTCGCACTTAAAAAAACCCTGAAAACAATTAGAATTTTAATGCAGAAATGTTGTCGAAAATTTCATACACACACCTTATAAGGAATTTCAGAAATATCTTTTCAAAGTTTACAAATTATGAAAAAAAATATTCTGAGATAAAGTTAAACAAAATTTCCATTAACTCTTTATACCCTGGTGATACCTTAAAATACTAATAAAATAATCTGTTATAAAATTCATTTAATACATGAATTAGTAGCAATACATTTTTGAATGAGTTATTGATAATTTATCTTATTCCAAAAACATCAATGGCTGAATATATATATATTTAAAAGGATGATTTCTTTGTCATTTGCATCTCTCCAGATTCCTTGACGTTGAAAGAGCGCAGCAAGTGAAAAGTTTAAGTTCGGAATTATTCTGATATTTCTGTTGTAAGAGCATTCATTATATTTGCACATTTTCTAACTCTATAAAATACTTAAAAGAAAAAACATTTTGATGACGTTGTTAATATATCAAAAAATCCCAATAAATTCAATTAATTTTAATTGGTAAAACACTTATAAAAAATATTTATTTATTCTGTAAATCTTCGAACGCAGTTTAAAAAATTCACGGGAAAATGTTTTAGAAGATGAAATTTTCATGAACACATAATTTGGGACTTAAAGGGTTATTTGGGATCTACGCCATTTTTTTTCTTTTTTCTTTTTCTTTTTTTTTTTTTTTTTTTTTTGATAAAATATTTTTAGAAAGTCCTGAAATGAGTCGTGAATTTAAAGATTAGCATGGAATGCTTAAAGTCCCTCCCCTGCCCAATTTTTATTTATTTTTTTAATAAAATAAAGAGCAATCTGTATTTGCGAATTTCCATCTTGATATCAGTTAAACTGTTTTATGGCAGATTTTGCTTGATATCTGCACTGTAAATCTATCAAACTTAACGAAAGAAATAAAAAATGGCTTGTGAAAAATTAATCCGTATTTTAATACACGTAACACATTTCACAAGTCTGGTTCCATACTGTGGATTTGCATAGAATTACAGACAGACAAATTTTAATTAAGATTTAGCCTTTCAGAGAACGCGCTGTCTTAAATTTTACGAAAAATGTAAATTTTCTTGCACTTCGTTTTCAAAATGAACTTTCGGCTCACGTCAAAATCTTATGCGAAGATTTGCCGTCGGTCATTACTTATTAACTATTTGGAAAAAATACTTGTTCTCGGTAGAGAATTGGGAAATCTAAATTATATCTGAATCTTTTTATTGGTTGAATTCCGCAACTTTATTTTATTCGTTTCCTCATTGTTCCAAGTTTAATGTCCAAAAATGGAATACTTCTGTTACCATGATGACAAAGAGTAATAAAAACTACAGAAAAACAAATTTAGATATAGGATTCAAACAAGTAGCATTTAAAAGTATTTTTTTTTTCTTCATACGACGGTGTAAAAGTTGGAAACGTGCAAAGTTTAGAAGTTTAAAAATTTGCAGTACCAAAAATTGTAAAACTGAAATTTCATTTAAAATTTGTTTATGATGAGCCTAGGAATATGAATGTTTAAATCCATGTCGTACGTAATATGAGGCGTTCAGAAGTCAGTCTGATTAACTCCCTCCAATAAAAATGCACATTTTAAACAGTTAAAGTTGTTTATCTTTAATCTACTGTTTTTTTATCCTTGGTCTAGGAATATTAATGTTTAATGCACGGCGTAAGGTAATATATGACTCGTTATAATGATCCTAAAAATGTTTATTATTATTATAAATTTAAACATGGAATTTATTTACAAGTCTTTGCAAATATCATTTTCCAATGTTATTATAATTTATTAAATTACAATTTTGTTATTTTAATTTTTACTGTCTACCCACAGATTTCTAAGAAATATATGCATGTGTGTGCAGATAGAGAAAAATGCACAAAAATATATGGTTTACTTAAAAGATGAGCTTTTGAAAAAATATTTAATAAAGTACAAAATTGTTAAAATTTTAAATTAAAAAACACCTGTAACACAATTAACTGTAACACTCTTCCCTAATTTGCCCGTACGTCATACGGGCAACGTGTTTTTGCCAAACATGATTTATTAGTGAAGAATTCAATAATAATAACTAGTCGTTGGGGGCCACCGTAATACAGGGTGGTTATAATTAAAGTTACCCTGTTTGGACCTACGTAGAATCTACCCTGGTTGACCGATATCGATGAAACTTGGAATATAAGTTATATGGACCATGGGGAAACGAATTCTGCAATAAAAAAAATTTAGTTCAAATTTCGACCACCAGATGAAAAAAAGGCGCTTTAAGACCATAAATCTCAAACTGGAAACAGAAATCTTTCAAATTTCCACCGATAGATGGCGGTTTTCACCCGCCAGAAAGGATTTTATGCAAATTTGGAGCGTTTTAAAAAGCCACTCTCTGTCGTACATTCATTCTGCATCATGCCGCTAGAAAAGAAGGAACAAGCGTTACTGGTAAAGTTGGTTTATCAGAACGGCAGTAATTTGTCAGTTGCACTGCGAGAATACCGACGCTTGGTTTTAACCCTTTTCCGACACGGGCAAAATCTGTAATAAAATGAGAAATTATCAACTGACACCGGAATAGATATTTTAGATATTTTGAATTCCTTAATTTAAGCTTTTATTGTAAAAGCAAAATTTTACTAAAATATTACTGGTGCCGTTTGCAAGTTTGGAATTAAAATTAGGTATCCCAGACCGGGCACAGTGTGCCGGATAGGGTTAAAGCGCCTTTTTTTCACCTGGTGGTCGAAATTTGAACTAATTTTTTTTATTGCAGATTTCGTTTTCCCATGGTCCATATAACTTATATTCCAAGTTTCAGCGATATCGGTCAACCAGGGCGGACTCTACGTAGGTCCAAACAGGGTAACTTTAATTATAACCACCCTGTACTTACCCCATCATATGCATACATAATATATGAAAATAATAGATTTGAAAACTATTTATAAAAGGGATTGCAAAAACAAAATATAAATGTGTATTTATATTTTATTGTGCATAGTAATGCTGTATGAATGAGTTGCTGATGAATCTCTTTCGATAAATTATACAACACGCCTAACTACTCAAGTAGTGCTGAATTGCGAAAAAGAAACATCCTTATAACTCCAAAAATAATAATCTTATTAACTAACAGTTCATTGCGTCTGATTAAGCGTCTAATTACCAATTAAAATATACCTTTGAATTGAAATTTGAATAAAATACAGGGTCATGAAAAATCGAAGAATGTGGAAAACAGGATTACAGATATCTCGGCAACTAATGATTCGATTAACTTTGTTCTTGATGCAAAATTTGTGTTATTTTATTGCCTTTTACGACCACACCTTAAAATAAAAAAATTCGAAAATTTTTATGTACCTTTCATCAGAACGAATTTTTCGAGAGTCCGAAAAAAATAGTTCCGGATAATCGAGGTTACTGATATTAAATAGGTTTCGTTCCATTCTTACATACTAAGCACATACAAAATTTCAAGTCTCTATCTCAATTCGTTCGGGAGATAGAGCGTTTACAGACAGACAGACTGACAGACAGACGGACGGCAATTTTTTTTTTCTAAAAATGTTTTTCGAAATCTCCAGTGTCGAAAACGTGTAAATCCGTCAAAATTTTTTTTTTCGATTTTCAAAACGATTGCAAGACTTACCCTATACTACGTATGATGGGTAAGTAATAAAACTAGTCGTTGGGGGCCACCGTAATACTTACCCATCATGGATATGTATATGAAAATAAAACATGTGAAACTATTTATACAATGCATTGCAATTCATAAACAAAATTTAAATATTGTTAATATACATAGTAATGCTATATTAAAGAACTGCTGATGTACCAATTTCGACAAATCTATATAATAAAGGCCAAACGTATCTGTGCGTAACGCATACGTCATTTTACGAATGGCAACACTTTCCGAAGACATTTCACTTTTGAAGTTTTCGCTACTGCAAATTTTCAAACTTATAGACATCGTACACTTTTAATCCTTATATCGTTGGATAAAAAAAAAAATGTACTTTTAAATGCAGTTTGTCTCAAAGCTGTATCTCAATTTGTTTTTAAGTTATTAATTTTTTTGTAGTTTTTAATTCAGATTTTTTAATCGTGGCAACTGAAGTACTCCATTTCTGTAGAAAATAAAGGGGAAAAAATGAAAAAAAAATCATACTGCATCTTTTTGTTGCCATTTTATCATAAAAACAGAAGAAAAAATGGAATTAAATAAATTAAAAATATTATCTCTTATAATAGCCCGTAAATTTTTGTTTTATTCTTACTTATCAAAAATTTTAAACTTTTGACCATTGTACATTTTCAATTTTTACACCGTCTAATTGAAAAAAAAATGTAGTTTCAGATGCAATTTTTTTGAAAGCTGTATCTTAATGGACTGATTTACTGTGGTTTTTAAAATAATTTTCAAATATGAATGTTTTTAATTTATTTCATCGCGTGCGAAAAATACTACGAAAAAATACTAAACAAATTGCACTTAATAGTTCAACATTGGTCTCCGACTTATCTTCCATGGCGAATTCAAAATTCTATCAACAAGTAAATAAAAGGATTATAACGTAATAAAATTACAAATTCAACCTATAAGGTTTTCTACTCCCGAATTGGAAAAAAAAAAAATATATTTTTTTTTTCAAAATATAAATTTTTTAAAACTGTATCTCATTTCATTAATTAGAAAATTTATTTTTTTTAATTAAACAGAAAATACATTAAAAAGCTGTAACCCAAATAAAAAGAAAAATAGGGGGGGGGGGATTAGCTTTTTTCTTGAAATAAATGAAGAAATAAAAACACGGATTTTGGAAGAGTTAAAAATAAATGACGAAAAGGGTTAATAAGATATTTTGGTAAAATAATTTTGGGTACTACTCTGTTATCCCGTCGACCGATGTCGCCAAATTATACAAATCGCCAAACTAATAACCAAATTATACATATTGACGTAATTTTTATTTTAAATAATAAAAAAACAAATAAGTAGTAGTATATTAATAAAAATACAAATAAAAAATCGAAATAAAAATAACTTAATGTTTTAAACATGTGTATCGTATTTAATGTCATTGAATAGACATTCACGACCATCCATTATTGACATTTAATCTTATAACTTGGCGATAGTATTTTGGGTACTACTCTGTTATCCCGTCGACCGATGTCGCCAAATTATACAAATCGCCAAACTAATAGCCAAATGATACATATTGACATAATTTTTATTTTAAATAATAAAAAAAAACAAATAAGTAGTAGGATATTAAAAAATACAAATAAAAAATCGAAATAAAAATAACTTAATAACGTTTTAAACACGTGTATCGTATTTAATGTCATTGAATAGACATTCACGATCATCCATTATTGACATTTAATCTTATAATTTGGCGATAGTATTTTGGTCGACGGGATAACAGAGTAGTACCTAATTTTGTTTACTATTAAATTTTCTGCCTTATATTCGTACTCTGTTCTTTAACCTTTCTGCTGTAGCTATAGTTACGAATTCTGTATACTGTTTCGTGCGCCTATGAATTTATCATAGACTCGGGATTAAAGTATAATGAAACATACATAATAGAAATATCGTTTTCTAACAAGACTGTAAATGAGATGATTTTGTTCATATTTCTTCTGTCTGTTGTTAATTGGGAGCAGTTTATTTAGCCAGCTTAGAAGATAGTCTTCTAGAAGTGAGTATTAAAAATTAAAACAAGTAAGACAAATCATGCGTTAAGCATAAATTATAAAACACTTTCCAACACTTCCTGAAATCTTTAACAAAACTTCATTGTTTAGGGAAAGAAGGTTACTGTATATAGCCAAAAATGTTTTCCAATACTTCTGAACAACCCTGTATTTGACCTGTCGGTTGCTAGATATCTATATAATAAAGGCCAAACATATCTGTGCGTAACGCATACGCCATGTTTTGAATGGCAACACTTTCCGAAGAAATTTCGGTTTTGCAATTATCGCTATTGCAAATTTTTAAACTTCTGGACATCGCACGTTTTCAATCTTTATACCAAATTATAGAGAAAAAAATGCACTTTTAAATGCAGTTTGTTAGAAAACTGTATCTCAATTTGTTTTAGAGTTATTGATTTTTTTGTAGTTTTTAGTTCAATTTTCTAATGGTGGCAACTTGAGCATCGCATTTAGGTGGGAAATATAGAAAAAATAGACATAGAGTAAAAAAAAAAAAAGAATAGAGATGCAGTTTGGTGGCTGGAAGTGACACCAAAAATGCAACCCTGAAACTCGCTTCATTGCATCAAACACAACCGCGTGCTTTCGCAAAAAAGGAAAACTTTTAGCGATACAATTTTAATTCATAAATACAATAAAATGCTATTTTAGAATGCTAAAATATATTCAGATCTTTTTTACATTTAGTGAAAAAAAGATGTTAAAGAATTCGGTCTCTGTTCCACGTGGTTGTTTTGTTCTCCATGGAAAATAACAGATAACTGCATATTTTAGTTACCATTAGCAACTGAAAAAATAGCAATTAAAAGCCTGTTATGACAAAATATTGTCGGTTATAAAACCCGGTGAATGTTGTTGGTTTTATTTCGTTTTTATCTATCAATTTAATGGGACTTAGTTCGTTGTAAACTTACTTTACAAAAGATACATCAATTAATCTTTACAAAAATGTATTTTAAAGAATATCTGTGTGTCACATTTTCTTAGTTGGTTTAAAAAATGAACGAATGCAATTTTATTCTTTGGCAAAATCTTTGACTAATAACTTCTATCTTACGTCTAATACGGAAGTACCGATAATTTACAAAGCTTTCTATGATTACATAATAATTATGTTTCATATAAAATTGCTGTTTGGAATTAGTTCGCAGTTTAAAAATCATATTACGTAGGAAATTTTTTATTAGACCTTTTTTATTTTAAATTTAAAAAGAAGAAAAAAAAATTCACCTTTACTTTGTGACCCAGGAACCCTGGGTTCGATGTACTAGTTATATAAAACGCCAAACTACTCAAGTAGTACCGAACTGCGTAAAAGAAACATCCTTATAACTCCAAAAATAATAATTTTATTAACTAACAATTAACTGCCTCGGATTAAGCGTCTCATTTCCAATTAAAATATACTTCTGAATTGAAATTTGAATGAAATACAGAGTCATGAAAAATCGAAGAATGTGGAAAACAAGATTACAAATATCTCGGCAACTAATAATCCGATCTACTTCGTTCTATATGCAAAATGTGTGTTATTTTATTGCCTTTTACGTCCATTCCTTAGAATAAAAAAATTCGAAAATTTTTATATACCTTTCATCAGAACGAATTTTTCGAGAGTCCGAAAAAAACAGTTCCGGATAATCGAGGTTGCTGATATTAAATAGGGTTCGTCCCATTCTTACATACTAACTACATACAAAATTTCAAGTCTCTATCTCAATTTGTTCGGGAGATAGAGCGTTTACAGACAGACAGACAGAGACAGACAGACGGCAAAATTTTTTTTCTAAAAATATGTTTTTCGGAATCTCCACTATCTAAAACGTGTAAATCCGTCAAAATTTTTTTTTCGATTTTCAAAATGATTGCAAGACTTACCCTATACTACGTATGATGGGTAAGTAAAAGGGTAGCAGTGAAATTTCAAGACGGTTTTACCCTGTTTGGATGCAATATAACAGCAGTTTTCTATTAAAAATCTTAGATGAAGGTCAGGTAACGTTGTTTTTTTAAACTTTGTATAGTTTTTAATGTTTGCAACAAATCTGTACACCACCTAGTAATTTTGTTGTTTTGCTTTTTCCAAGTTTATTTGTATGATTTATTATTTTCACCAGCAAATTTTTATTGTAAACTTTGCATTATTTAATCCAAGCATTTTTCCGATTCAATTAGGTAAAAAATTTGTTTTGAAAAACCGGTGATAAAAGATTAAAAATTCTGTAAAAGACGCAAAAAAGTAGGAATATGAAAGATTTTTCAAAAATATTGATAAATTTGAGAAGTTAACCAAATTATTACACTTGCCTAACAGAAAATTAAATCGAATTAATGCAATTGCAAAACTAAACATTATGCATCGCATTAGGCTTATAAGAAATGACCTGAACAATATTAAGGTAAATCAAGAAGAACATTTAAAGAGATTCAGCGGATTTTGAAAAATGATACAATCGGTTTCAATTACGAAACTGGGAAAGGAGAAATGGCATCATGGACACTCATTAAAAGAAAATGACAGTAAATGTCGCTAAAAAAAAACAGCTACAAGTCACGATAGTTGATTACGCGAAAAGGTGGATAATCATTACCGCAATTGTTTACCAGAGTTAAAACCGCAATATTTCTCAGGGTTCATCATCGCTTTTCAAAGACAGATTTTTTTTTTTTCTTAAGAAGAAAAATGAAAAGTGTTTCCTGCTATATTATGTAGAAAATAAAAATACTGATGAATGAGAAATACTAGACGCTCATCTATCTAGTCATATTACTTTCAAAAGTACTCCTCTGGCTTCAGATTAGGTAAATAGCATAGTTAATACAGGTTTTTAATGAGCAAGAAACTATGGCGACCATTTAAAACAGGCTTGAATATGGGCGAAGACGAGGGAGGGGTTATTGCTTCTGCCTAGATTTTGAAATTAAATAATTTAATTTTCTTTATTCTTGATAAGATAAAGAAATGATAAGCGACATTTATTTATTGTGACTTAGAATAATTAACTAAATTGAAAGCCTACTCTATTTAAGCGGGAAAAAAAGCAGACTAATGTTAAACTTTGGAGCGTTCTTTTCAAATTTCATGCAAACATTGCACCATTTTGAAAATGATTTTTCGCATAGGATATCTGAGGTTGATGTCTAATGTTGCATGATTATACTTTTTCAATTTTAATTTTCAATTATTTTTTTCCGAAAAATAAAAGTATTTTCATAATAAAAATAGTAATAATACATTGCAACCAGCGGATGGATAAAAACTGAATTTAAATTCCCAAACAATCTTAATCTTTATTACAAGAAAAGAATAATTTTAAACACTCACATTAAAAATAATGTATAATTTAAAGAGTAATGTATATTTCTAGAGTATTGCAAGTGCAATACAAAGAGCTGAAATTTAAATACAAAGGTAAGTAATCCAGAATATTATTTTGCATACAATGTAATCTGAAATATTATAATCCAGAATATTATTTTTTATGTAATGTAACTGTAATTTGAATCACAATATAGATTTTTTTTTCAAGTAATTTAAAAAAAAATTGAAATAATGCAGCCTACAAAATTACTTTTTATGTAATGTAAATGTAATTAGAAATATCACAATCCAAAAAATTTTTTTTTCACGTAGTTTAAAGAAAATTTGAAATATTGTGATCGAGAATATTACTTTTTACGTAAATGTAATTTAAAATATCACAATCCAGATTTTTTTTCATATAATTTAAAGAAAATTTAAAATATTGCAATCCAGAAAGTGTAATGTAACTCGTAATCTTGCAATTCATACAATGCACATGATGCATACTTCAAAATATTTAAATAAAAATTTCAAAAAAAAGGGGGAGATATCGAACAAACTTCCTCGTAACACATAAGGGGATATAACCTCGTAAGGGGTACATAGATGCTCACACATACGTCATTAAAAATTCATACAGAATTACATAGTTTGATTTATTTTTGTGACAGGCCAATCTTTTTAATTTACTAACTTTCTTTAAAATTTGGAGGAAAAAAAATTAATCAATGATAAAATGAGAAAATTAAGGAGAGATCATGCGAATATTAAAATTAAAAATTCCATTAGAAATTTAGTAATAACATAAATTCTAAATATAATAATAAACAATGATACAACTTAATTATGATAAAAAAAAGTTTCTGTTCGAATTCGTACATAACAGTAAAAACCCAGTGTCGTGCAGAGTTTTTTCATGTTTTGTTTTTCTTTTTTTTTTCTTAGTCGACTTCTCACTGTAGTATAAGCTTCTTTGCATTACAGAGCCGATTTTCTGTATTTCACGTAAATTTGAACATTAGATGTGCATTTTTTCAGAGTTAATTGCATTTAATTAATATTAGATTAAACAAAATATGTTAATTCTCAAACGTAATTTTTAATTTTAGTATTCGCATGATTTTTCTATTTTTATCACTGATTGGGCTTTTGCTTTTATTTTATTTTTTCAAACTGAAAAGGAAAGTTACCAAATTAAACAGATAAATCATAAAATAAAAACAAACAGCAACTATATAAGTGAGAATATTTTTAATAGAAGGTGTTTGTGCATCTGTGAGCCTATTAGCGTTACCCAGGAGATACCACGAGGAGGTTGGCTCAATATCTCCCATATACATAATGTTTTGAAACTTTTACTTATTTTTACATTTCATATTATATAAGCTACACTATTACAAATTAACAGACATATATTTTTATTATTAGAATATTTGAAATTACATTTATCTTACATAAAAATTAACATTATGGATTACAATATTTCATTTATCTACATGAAAAAGAAAATATTTTGGCTTACAATATTTAGGATTACATTTACACTGCACGGATAATAACGACCTAGGTTACAAGAATACAATAATATTACATAATTTTCAAAATTGCACGGTAGAAAATTTTTGAGAACTAATATAATATTTTTTTAAAGGTACGGGCATGAAAAGTGCCATTTTAACGCATATGGCCATAGTAGTACCAATTCAGGAAGAATAGTAAAATGCTAACAAGATGACCAACATATCAATGAAAAGAATGGTAAAATATTGACAACATGAACATCATATCAATTTGAGAAGAACGGTAAAACACAGAGTTATTTATTTTTTCCCCTCTAATTTCAAGACTATAGAAAATGTTTTTGGACAGGATGGTGGAATGTCAGCTAAAAAGATTAGGAGCTTGCGCAAGTAACTGGAAGACACTCGCAAGCTAATATTAAATCAATGGCAGCGGTCTCTCCAAATTTCGTGTTTGCATTTTAATATTTTCAAAAGATTGATTTTGCATAGGATATATCTCGATATCTGACAAATTACTATATATTCTTTCATTTGGGACTAAACTCAAGTATACACTGAAAGTAACTACATGAAAATTTAAATTTCGTCTTATAATAGCCCTGATCAACTTTACTGATATTTATTGCATGAAGTTTCAGAACTCATTTTATTTTTTGAAACTTGCCATCCGAAAAGTTTCACTTTTTTCTAATAAATACCACTCTTTGCAATGTAAGATTTCAAATAATTTGCATGCCTTGGCACTCTAACACTATTTATTTTCAGTGGATAATAATAATAATAATAATAATAATAATAATAATAATAATAATATATATATATAACAGGGGGTGAGACTACTCATCTCAACACCTGTTGTCTCATAATTTAATAATTGTAACGCTTTGCAATTTTAAATGTATCAAATCTTCGATGAGAAATTATTAAAATATTGATTTCGTGATAATGACATAATTTAAACGACTAACTATAAATATGTAAAAAAATAATTATTGACAGCTGTAGTTGCAAATTTTTTTATCCTCAGTGACAAAATCAGACACTCCAATATATTGAATTACCCCCCACCAGTGACCGTTTCTGCTTATTACCCAGAATCAGAGACACTACTACCAGGTATTTCTATGCTCGAAATCCTTTCGTGATTAGCATTAGCCTCGACACTTTCACACCAGATTTAACAGTTCAACATGCGCTTCAAGCTCTCAATCAAAATTAATAGAACCAATTGAGGCAAAATCTGTTCGAAATTAATAGAACCAATTGCGGTTAAACCTGCCAATTAACTAATGTTTCTTTAACATGCTCTCCCTGCTGGAGAAAACGAATTGGTCAATTCGCGCCAAATTACGGCATAAAAACACTTCCCTTAATTTAGACGTCCTTCGAATGACTCAAGTATAAATTGACGAAAAATTCTGTACCAAGAGGCAGCAGCAGCAATATTCGCAAAAGTGAACAAATTAATGAATGTAGGCGATGGGGACGGATTTTCAGCTCTTAACTTTAATCTTGTAGTAATTAGTAATTTCAGTAGAAAAAAAAATACTGATATATATATATATATATATATATATATATATTTTATAAAATTCTGAATGGTTGGTAAGTAAATTAATACACTCCTTAAAATATAAAATTTTAAGCGATATTTTAAAAATAAGTTTTAATTCAGAGTTCCAAATAAATAAAAAACCATAAGTTTTTATATTTTAAATGTTAATTATAAGCTTAAATGGATGATAAGTAAATATATATTTATCTACCACGCAATTAGCATTTTATAGAAAAATATATATATATGGGTGATTCTCAAAATAGGGGACAATTTATGTCTTTCGGCATACAAAAAAAATTGAGAGATTTTCTGTCATGTTTTTATATTTAGATATGTTTGTCTTAATATTATTCATTATTTGCACTCAAGAATTACTCACATTTCAGTTAAAAACACCTTAAAATAACAGAATAAATGTTCAAAATGTCATTAGCATGGATGTCCACAGCAGCTGTGCCTTGTATATACTAGCTTTTTCATAGGTTAATATCATGTTTATAAAATAAAACAAATGTTATTCTTTCTTTAAATTAATCAAGGAGAGGATTAACCCAATAAATTTCTTTTTAAAAATAAAATTATAGTATATAAAAAAAGAATTAAAGTTTGTCCTCCATATTCTATTTTCAAAACAAGGTCATACTATAACAGCTGGTTATTAATCAAAATTTCATTTTCACATGTGACAATAGTTTGAAAATATAAAGTTTCTCCATGGCAACAAGTAGCCATTTTATACCAGCCTTAAAACAGAAGCATGTATTGTATTTTAAGAATAGAAGTTGAATATTAGGGGCGTACATCAATTGTATGTCATTAGAATGGATAATAATTTTCATGTTTATTTTATAATTAAAATTTTTATTTTACTTATTTGCATAGGACTTTTGTGTTTTAAAAAGCCCCAGAAAGGATTATTGCATTGTGATTATATTATGGCTCATAATCTTATTTAAATTAAAATTTGTCATTATCATGGACAAATATCAGTGTCATTAGCATGGTTTTTCTGTCCATGCTAAAGACTCCTATATGCATAAATGTAACCATTGCTTATATTGTATCTTTTATAAAGTTTAATTTTTCATATAAATTTAGGTATTACATTTATTATCCCTAAAATATGCATTAAATCTGTCAGAAAACCACTAAGACAGCTTCTTACATTGTTAGTGTCAGAATGTTGCTCATGTAAACAAAGTTTGCTCTTTGGTAATGTTTTTATTCTCCTTATATGTATATATGTAAAAATGGAAACCATTTGCTGAAAAGGAAGGCTAATAAATATAGAAAAAAATATTTAAACAGGAAGAAAATAAAAATTTCTTAATATATTTATTCCATGCAATTTGTTTTGTCATTAGCATGGCTCAAAAAATACTAATCATTTTTTTAAAAGTTAATTTTTAAATATTTAGCTCTGCTGACTACATGTAAAATATACCTAATACTATATTAACAACACCTATTTTTTTTCAGAAATTTTGCTAACAGTAATTTTTTTAAGATTTCACTTTTGAAATTGTCCCCTATTTTGAGAATCACCCATATATATTAGTAATTTCTTTTACTTCTCGGTACAGAATTTTTCGCCAATATATCGAGTAATTTTGAAAGATGTCTAAAATAATCAAGGGAAGTGTTTTTCTACTGTAATTTTGCGAGAATTAACCAATTCGTTTTTTCTAGTAGAGAGGGGTATGTTACAGAAAAAATAGTTAATTGGCAGGTTTAACCGCAATGAGTTCTATTAATTTTGAACAAATTTAACCTCAATTGGTTCTATTGTTTTCGACTATGAGCTCTAAGTACAATGTTGAACAGTTACATCTGATATTTACTGATAAAAACGTAGATTAAAAAATATTACATTTTTTTTTATTTATATTTCATCAACCAATTTTAAATATAAAAGTTTTCTTAACTTTCAACAAATATGAGCTTGCCTTATTTTGTATACCCTGGCATGCTATACAAAGAACCAGAGTTGTTTGGTTTAAACCAATTTTTTTTTTTTTTTTTTTTTTTTTTTTTTTTAAACCATGTTTTTTTTTTTTTTTTTTTTTCAATCTGTTTTTTTTTTTATTCTTTTTCCCTAATGTTTTATTTTACACGTTATAGAAAAATGCAAAATCAAAGTTATGCAGAAGCGACAATCAAAGCTGTAGAAAAATGATGAATTAATAAATTTCTTATGACAAACATTTTTAATCAACCCAACTTTTCGTATATGCTATAAATCTACATGGCTACATACTACTAATTTTTCTATAATTAGTTGGGTTAGAGAAAAACTAGTTAGTTTTTCTCCCCCCCCCCTTTATTTAAGGCTTATATAAAGCCATTAATTGTTATAGATAGATAGATAACCAGAAGTGCAAATTTGAGCTAAAAATGTACTTTTAGTAATTAAATTGCTTGACTAATTGAGATTTACTAAGGGTTTCATCATTCCTCAAAGCCTCAAATGTAACATATTCTTAAGTAATTTTCGCCATTGATTTCTTTTTATTATGTAAGCTAATGAATAACTGGCAACGAGTTGTTTTGCTCTGTGTTTATTGGGTTTAAGCCTTTGTTTTTCTCGCATTCCCAAATTGGGATTAGGGATTTTGCATTATGATTTTATTCTGTTACCATTTAGGTTGGCACAGTTTAAACCAACTGGTTTTTTAAAACAAATCTAATATAATATTTTCTCATTTTTGTAATTTAAGTGTTTCAAATTATTGGATGCAAGTAATTTCTATTTTTAAATCTTATCTCAGCAGTCACCATGAGGCATCGTGAGTCTAGTCTAGGTCATGTTAATATGCATCTAGAATGCAAATTTTATGCATTGATGAACATATCTGAAGCCAAGAAAACACTTAAATTAAGTAAATTTAGCAAAGATAAAATAGATTAAAAATAGCAATTTTTAGAAATTTAGAAAATTTCAGTCAAGCTCTTTTTTTTTATTTTTTTATTTTTTTTTTTATTGGGCAGGGGGGGGGGGGATTATCTTTTAAGAATAAATAAGAAACTTAGATATGAAGTTGAATATGAAGATATTGAAAAATCGGGTGCTAGTAAAGCACCTGTTTGTATTTAACTAAATTATGCAATAAGATATATTTAAATCTTCTGTAGGAATGCACAACCTGTGGCCCGCGATGGGTTAATTTGTGGATTTCGTCAATCTACAACTGGAAAAGATTACAATTTTTGTGCATAGGTCGTAGAAAAAAAACCTAAATTTCGTTAAATTACCGCAGTAAAATATAAAATTTCGTCAGTCACTTAAGAATTGCAAATTTCGTAGGTTGAGCACTGAAAAATCGCGAATTTCATTGATCAATAGCGGAAAGATAGCGAATTTCGTCGGTGAGGCTCGGAAAAAAATAGCAAATTTTGCCGATCGGGCACGAAAAAAATCACATGTTTTGTCGATCAGGCAATGAAAAATCTCGAATTTTGCCGATCAGCCGCGAAAAATCGCACATTTCGTTGATCGGGTAAGAAAAAATCGCCAGCATAGGTGATGATGTGCCAAAAAATGCATATTAAATTCATCGGCTGCGGAAAAATCGCATGTTTTCTCGATTTATCGCCTGAGAAATACGCGAATTTCATTGATTCGTCATGAAAAAATTGCGAATTTTGTCGATCGGGGACGAAAACATTGCAAATTTCGTTGATATTGCGAATTTTGCGATGATGCGCAGTAAAATTAAAAATTTCTATAATGGTTGCGAAACAATTGTGAGTTTTGTCAATTTATCAAGAGAAAAAAAAAAAATATGAATTTCATCTTGTCGCGTAGAAAACTGCAGAATTCGTCAAAATTAGTTTAAAGTTGCGAATTTAGTTGTTTATACGCGGAAAAATGCGTATTTCGTCAATTAAGCCGAAAAACGAAAATTTCGAAGATCAGACAAGGAAAAATTACGTTGATTTTAGTGATCGGGTCCCGAAAAGTAGCAAATATCGTCGGACGGTGGAATATCGCGAATTTTGTCAATCAGGTTTAAATAAAATCGCGAATTTCACCAATCGACTTCGTAAAAATTGAGAATTTTATCGATGAGTTTCGTGAAAGACACGAATTTCATCAATCGGATTCATAATCGCAAATTTAGTCGATAAGGTTCGTAAAAATAACGATTTTTGTCGATAAGCTGCAGAAAAATCATGAATTTCATCAATCTGGACCTGAAGAAACGCGAATTTTATCGATCATTAGAGGAAGAATCGTGAATTTCGTCAATCAGCTTTAGAAAATCGCAGATTTCAACGATCGGCTTCGTAAAAAATCGCGAATTTGTTGATCGGGCACGGGAAGATAGTCATTTTTTTCGATTTTTTTCAAAAAATCAAATTTTCTCGATTAGCTTCGTAAAAATCGCAAATTTTTTCGATCAGACTCAGAAAAATCGCGAATTTTGTCAACAAGGCTCGGAAAAATCGCAAAATTTGTCGATCAGGCTCATTAAAATCGCGAATTTCGATGATCAGGCTCGGAAAAATCGAGAATTTCATCGATCAGAAGAGGAAAAATCGCGATTTTCGTCGATCATGCGATTATAAATCGCGAAATTCGTCAATCAGATTTGTAAAATTCGCGAATTTTGTTAATTAGGCATGAAAAAATCTCAAATTCCGTCAATCAAGAGCTGAAAAATTTAAAATTTTATCAAGTATGTGAGGAAAATTTGCAAAATTCATGGATCGGCTTTGTAAAAATTTCGTCGATCAGTTTCGTAAAAGTTAAGAATTATCTTGATTGATTTTGTAAAAAGTGCAAATTTGGTCGATCAAGCATGGAAAAATTGCAAATTTCGTTTATCAGGTGCAGAAAAATCGGGAACTTCATTGATCAGGCATGCAAGAATCATGTTGTTCAGCTGCTTCCCTCTGCTTCATTCATAAAGTTCATATTTTTTTCGGCACCAACCACTTATGTTTGTTTTTCAGCAATTTTAATAAAACAAAATTTATTCTCCTGAATAAAGCCGAGAAATATTATTACATCTTGAAAATAATCCTTGCTGTATCTATTATATATACAAAGATAAAAACTTTTGATATATCCTTACCGATTGAATTGGATATTTTGATTGGGTAAGTGAAATTAAAGGAATAACTCTCCCACTCCCCGCTAAAACCTTATTTTTTATCCGATTCTAGGCCACAGATCACTTCAAATCGAATTATCTCCGTGTTATTGATGTGGCCCTCGACCACCCAGACATATTTGTTAGTGGCCCTTCCCTTAAAAAGGTTGTGCACCCCTATTCTATTGCATAACTAAACTCATTACTTAAATCAGCTAAGAAAATGGGGAGGAATGGGGTCAAGACAAGGTTTGCTTGAGACATAACAGACAAAAGTCTCATAAAATGCCTAAAAAGATGTAATTTTTAGTTTAGACATTTAAAAGTACTAAGCGTTATAAATATAGCGTGTAGTCTGATGGCTGTTTAAATGCTTTAGTGAAAGACAGTATTACAACTACTTTGTATTTTAAGATCGATGTTTTCAATAGTCTAAAAAGCTGTTAAATAGGTATTTTTGTTTATTTTACTGTTACCTTTTCTTTTTTTCTTTTAACCTGGTAGTTTCAGAGGAGAAGTGTCAAATAGCAACAATACACAATACTGCTTCAAGTATGTAAAGATTCTACTGCTAAATTCAAATCATTTCAAATTTTTTAAAAAAAAAGCTTTACATTCAATAAGAGATAATTTATAGAGTCTTCTAACAGAACAATCAGACATCTCATATAACAAATATTTCAAAGAAATTATTTTGAATAGCCATGTGAAAATAATATATATGAAGTTTTATGTATGAAAACGCATCATATATTTATTTATAGAGCTAACTAGGACTTCCCTCAGAGGGATTAGTCTGAGCGATATTGCTGAGAATACACATTTAATAACTTGCGATAAGTAATGCAAATGAGATGTTACCTTTAATTGGTCATTCATTGTGATAAAATATGATGAAAATAAGCATATTGAATCATAGAATTACAAAATCTTATATATAAAGTTGCATATACTATTTTTATAAAAGAAAAGCAAACCATGCATGGATATATAATTGGAAATATGCAAAATGTTAAAAGTAATACAGAAAATAAAACACCAAATTTTCCTATATTGGAAATATAACTCTTTGAAATGATGTCATGAGCATAAACAGAAGCTTCGCACCGATTTGAGAAACTATAAATAACATAAACTATTATGTTTGGAGAGAAATGGAGTGTATTTTATATGGTGTGAAATCCGTCCGAATAGTTTATAATGTTGAATATCTGTTTTCCACGGATGCAATGAGGTTGTCGATAAGAGTTAAGGAATCCTTTTTTAAAAATTTGTCCTAAACGAGCACTTACATCTTATAAGTTACTGTGATGCCAAAGTTATAGTTTCTGACCCCAACAGTATCCTAGAAATTGCAATATTCTCAATAAATTGGGTTTCAAACTTTTTCTAGAAAAAAAAAAAATGTTTAATATGTGAAATTAAATTGTCGAATGTTTTAGAAATTGTTCATAACGAGAATATTATATCTTAAAAGTCGCCACCAAAAAAAAAAAAAAAAAAAAAAAGAGATTTTAAATTTTTAGTCATATCAACATCAAAGAATTCTCAATTTTAGAACTTTTTTTGCTCGTGCATTGATGGTGATTATTGTTCCTACGCAAAATATAGTATATTTTGCAGCAAAGATGGTTACCAACATTTTTTGCCCATATTATTTTTTTAAATCGGCTAGGTACTTCCAATGCTAACGAAAAACACGCAAACGTTAATGCTTTATAGCATAGAAATACAGAATCAAAAGCTATTTATCTCCTATTATATGCACATTATAAATTATCTAATTAGTGCTAGCATATGAATTTTTAAATATACATAGATCAATATAATGCTTCATTTTTCTTTTATTAGTATTTCTTAATTTCATTTTTCATTTATTTGTATTATTCAGTAAAAAACTCATTTTCTTAAGCCCGAATTACGTCAAACTTTATAAAAGCGCCTAAGTCCATATAACAGCGAAGTATTGTGAAGAGTATTAAATACAAGGTAGTAAGACACTTAGCCAAACGCAGGTAATAAATCGCCAAATATTGTCCTTTTCGCCCTCTCTCGAAATGAATTTTTTTTCGTATATTTAAAAAACACGATTTTGAGTCATCTTATTTAAAATTCAAATAAATAAATGAGAGGAAGCAATAGTAGCATAAGTCAAAACATTTTATTTCAGCATCAAGGAATTGTATCGTAGTTACACATGTGGAAAAAAGCTGCTTTTGGCCAAAAAACGTTGTCTTCACTAAATTTGAATTCGATTAAAAAAAAAGTACCGTGATTAATTAAAATGTTATAGGCAGAGCTGCCAAGTCTCCGGCATTTTGGATACCGGTATTTTAATACAGAAAATGTTTTATTAAATTGGAACATTCTGCGGATTTAAAAAATAACTTTTCCTATAAGAAAATTCTGCTGTGCAATAAACGGGGGCTTGGCATCTCTGTGTAGGAATATTTCGTAATCTACTTTTTAACCTTAAAAAAGCAACGACCATTTTTAGGGTACAAAAAGTATTGCTAATTGTTCCATTTTGCATACAAGGTACTGATTGTAATATTGATACATCTATGGTGATAAATTTCCAATAATTTTTCAAATCCCATTTATTTCATTAAAAATATGAATTTTTTATTCATTTAGTTTAAAATAAATGGTTTTTAACTAATTTCATAATACTTTTGAAATATCACTTTTCATTGAAATATTCATACTTAATCCATAACGTACATAATATATGACTGTTATTACATAAGTCACCTTTTTATTATCATAAAAATTATGTTTTTACTGATTTTTATTAACTCAGTAGGAAAAATTTTGTGTTTTGAGCAATAGATGTCCGCATTTCCTATTATTTATTTATTTCAACAAAATTCTTTGTATTTAGAAGAATTTTTATTTAAATAGGAAATCCAGATGTCGCTGTTAATAAAGAAGAAAGTTACAAAAAAGGGTACAAAACGAGTAGACACATACTATCAAATATAGAAAAACGACGAATCCCAAAAAGACGTCGTATGAAATATAATCTTTTAAAGCCAAAAAACGAGGTCTGATTATCGAGCCTACTGATTACAAAATGTGCATTACATAAAAGAAAAAAAAAATGCTGTAAATATTGATTATTTTTTCTTTTGTGCAGTTTTGGCTTCGAAAAGTGCGCTATGTTGCAAAAAGATATAAGCTCCTATGAAAACACACCTGGTAAACTTTCATGCTCAGTTTTACAAATAAGTATGGCACATATATGCCCTATATACACCGAGGTACCTAATTGGTGCCAAAATGGCGTTTAGTTGCCTAACATGCTGGTTATCATATAAATGTTATAATAAATTGTTTGTTCTAAAAATATTATCATTTATTGATTGTTATATCTTCTTTAATAACAGGAAATGTTTCATTTATTCCTTTTTTTTTTCATTTTGAAATAAATAAATAACGTGTTGTTGTAGCATGCTATATGCATCTGGTAATCAAAACGATGTTTTCGCCTAAATGGCATAAAAAATCTCGCCAAACCCGGTGCTTATATCTCTAGTATATTATCTCAAGTATTTTATTTATGTATACTATAATTGCTTTACATACCACTTACTTCTTCTGGTAGAAATAGGTAAGTGGCTCCTTTATGCAGTATAAATTGTATAAAACTTTAATAGCCCCGTTGCCCCTTTTTGTATCGAATTAAAAAACAAGTTTAATGTAGATTCTGCCATTGCAGAATTCAGTTTCACCTCCGATTAGAAAAGAAGAAAAAAATCGGTAGATGTTTTTTAGAAGGGCTGCCCTGTTTAGATTGCAACGAACTACCTTCATTTTTCTTGTGTTTATCAATACCCATGGGTGCAAGTTTGAATTTTTGCCAGGACTGAAAATAATTTGAATCACCCCCCCCCCTTTTTTTTTTTTAAATTTTAATTCATGTTTTTTTCCATCAACCTTTGAAAAAATTCGCTTTTTCCCACAATCTTTTGACAGAAATCGCGTCTATTTAGCGATTCTTTGACAAAAATCGCGTCTCTATCGCGATCCTATGACCAAAAAAACTCGTTTTTTGCGATCCTTTGACGAAAATTCGTGACTTTCCGCGATCCTTTTACAAAAATTCGCGACTTTTTCACGATCTTTTGATAAAAATTCACAACTTTTTCGCGATCCTTTGACAAAAGTTTACAACTTTTTCGCGATCTTTAGACAAAAATTCGCGTCTTTTCCACGATCTTTTGAGAAAACTCGCGTCTTTTCTTTACTCTTTTGACAAAAAATCACGTTTTCTCCGCAATTCCGACAAAAATAACGTTTTTTCCGCTATAATTTCACGAAAATCGCGTATTTTTCGCGATTCTTTGAAAGAGTCTGCGTCATTTTCGCGATCCTTCGACAGGAATCGCGTTTATTTTGCTATTCTTTGACGAGAAACGTGTCTTTTTGCGATTTTTTGACAGAAATAGTGATTTTTCTGCGATCTGTTGACGAAAAACGTCTTTTCCTCGATCTTTTGACAAAAATCGCGTTTTTTCCGCGATTCCTCGACAGAGACAGCATCATTTTCGCGATTCTACGACGGAAATGACGTTTTTCTTGAGATACGTCGACAAGAATCGCTTTATTTCGCATTTTTTCTTAAGAAAAACGCGTCCTTTTGCGATCTTTTAAACGAAATAGCGCTGTTTTCTGTGATTTGTTTGAATGAAATATTTTTTTTTCTGCGATCATTTGACAAAAATCACTTTTATTCATAATCTTTTGACGAAAAATCGTCTTTTTCCGCGATCTTTTGGCGAAAAACGCGTCATTTTCGCAAACATTTTTCGTCGTCGGAGATTTTTCCGTCCCGCTTCCGTCCTCGGGAGCTTTTAAAAGACGGAATTCCGTCTGCGGACGGAAAACTTGCACCCATGTCAATACCATGTCAAACAGAACGGCGTGAAATAACCAATTGAATAGCAATTTCTCTCTGAGACATTGGAATTGCGGAATAATAAAGAGATACAATTTGACGTGCTACTTCTTCATTGACTAGATTCATTCAAAACGGTTTTTTTTATTTAGTTTAAACGCTTTCTTATAGACTCTGAATAGAAGAAAATGCAATTTAACAATAAAACGAGTGGAATCCCGTCGATTGAAATGTTTAAAAGACCCGATCGATTTGGTTTAAAAAAAAGCAAAAGTCATTACATTATTGAATCAATATATAATAAATATATTTACAAACTAAATGTCAAGTTTGCCAGTTCCAATTTTGCATGCAAATATTCGCACATCTTCAGTTAAAATTGTAATCTGAGTGCCGGCGAAATCCAGAAATTTTATTTTATATGCACTCACAGAAAAATGGTTTTTTTTTTTTTTTTTTTTTTTTTTTTTTTTAATAATAATAAAACTAATTTTATTTTTATAGTGACATTATTTTCACTAACTGAAATCATCTGAATATAAAATCTCAATCTCAGTGTCCATAATGAAAAGAAATATTGAAATGTAATATCGGGTACTACTATGTTATCCCGTCGACCAAAAAATTATCGCCAAACTATAAGATTAAATGCCAATAATGGATGATTGTGTATGTCACATTCAATGACATTAAATACGATTCATGGGTTTAAAATGTCATTAGGTGATTTTTATTTCGACTTTTTATTAATATTTTTATTAATATTCTACTAATTATTTGTTTTTTCGTTATTTAAAATAAAAATTATGTCAATATGTATAATTTGTCTATTAGTTTGGCGATTTGTATAATTTGGCGAAATTGGTCGACGGGATAACAGAGTAGTACCTAATATCGTTATGAGTAAAAATGCGATGTTTTAAATAGTGGCGTCATTTTCTCTTCAAGGCATACATAATATTATTGTAATTCCCATTTATCTGGTTGCTGAATGACATCATTTTCCATCATTTGAAATTTTTCTTATTTTGCTTTTAACATTAATTTTTATCATAAATTATTTTCTGTTATTTTATTTACATTATTAATATTATTTCTCAGTAAATATATTTTATTTTACTTCAATTAGTGCATAATTATACGCAATCATTTTGGAAAATAATTTTTTATTATCGAGAGAAAAGCTAAAATGCGTTGCCACCATTTTGAAGAAAAATCGTAAAAAGCATTTAAAATTAAAAATAAAATATAAAAATGGAAATAAATTAAAAAATAACTAAAATGGGCACAACTACAAATAAATAGCTTTCATTTAAAAAAATAATTATCAAAATCGGTTGAGTAGAAAATTCAGGACTGATGACACGACATTTTTTAGCTTGTCTGAAAGAAATAGCATCGGAGGCTAAAAATCAATGTCTAATTCCAGTATTGCTCCCAGGTATGCATACATACTCCATATTTCAAAGTTGTATACTAACAGGAAAAGGATGAAAAATGGGAAAAAATGTCACATATGCACCAGGGTACATAATTGGCGTCAAAATGGCATTATTTTACCTGAGATGGCAACCCGGCTTTATTTATTTATAATTTGTTTATTTACTCATAAAATGTTTATTTACTTTCACTTCCTTCTTTTAATTATATAAAATATTTCTTTTTATAGTTATTAATTATTATTTTATTTACTGCAAGTTCTTTTTGAAAATAGAAAATAATATAAAAATGTGTATGTAAGCGTTATTTGAAAAGGGAGTTTTCGCCAAATGGGCTTTGAAAAAAATTGCGCCAAATCTGATGCGCTTGTGGTATCCGTGCCGAAAAATTAGTGACCAGAATTCACTTCCATACACAAACAAAATATAAGTTAAAAGAAAACATGCAATGAAAATAAATATAAAGGGAAAATGATGTCATAAACGAAACTTTTTATTTAAAAACGTAATTGTTTCTAATTTTCACACGCGAAATATGCAAAACATTTTTTTAGCGATCAAAAAGTGCTGTTAAGAGATCAGTTTTTATGACATTTTTTAATATAAAAAAATAACAGTTTTATTTTCCTGCATGATTAAATTTTAAAATGTTTTATTGCATTCAATATTTCTGAGTGCGAAAATGATCACTATTTACTCCATGTACTGATTCGGTTATCTGCGAAAATGTCCAGCCGGTGAAAATCACGCTCACCAAATTTCTGTGACGTATCACGTATGCACATAAATTGTGCTTTTTTATCAGTTTTTTAAATATAACTTTTAAACTATTTGGAATTAATTTTTAAATGTAAGTTTTACCAGATTACCTTCATAGGTACCTATTGGTACAAACAGAATCAAAATCCGACAAGTACTTTTTGAGATTTGCTTGACGAAAGAATTTTTTTGAATTTTAATATCGTTACGTATCTCTGAGTATAAAGACTTCGCTTCGCTCAGACAATAATCAAAAGATTGTTTATTAAGATTTTCAAGGTATCAATGTTTCATTATGTAGAAAAATTTATTTATGAAGTATAAGTCATAGCTTTTTCTAAAAATGTTTAAAATTTGAAAAAATTTCAATTTTCTACATAATTGATTGTATATTAAATAATTCATTGATTAGAATTATTTTTAAATCAAGTTATTACTCATATATTCAAAAATATTTATTTTTATTGATAAATATGCATGCATATGTAATTGGAAAACATTTTTTAAAAAACCCGGTTTAAACCAAAAGAACCTGGTTTAAACAAACATGGTTTTTGGTTTAAAAAAAAATTTGGTTTTTTACCAACCCTGCAAAGAACAGAAAAGGTCCTTTTCTAACGAAGCAATGTCTGACCAGTTATTTCAATTGACAATTTATCTTTCAATAACTGTTCTAAAGTAGTTATGTCCCAATTAATTATTAGCTTTACATCTAAAAATAAAATCTTCAAAACTAAAGCTGAGAATTTTTTTTTTCACTAAAAAAATCAATGCTACAAACAAAAGTTATTTAACTACAGATGACAGAATCAATAAAAGTTGAAAATTACATTTACATCTGTTTTGGCAGAAATAATAATAAAATGCATAGTGATATTTTTAAAAATAAATTTCAAGTATAAATTAAAATTGAAAATATCAAAAACTTGATATTTTGAAAATAGATATCGAATATGTATAATATGATAAATATTCGTTAATATTCATCAAAGAACCCTTTATACACACTATGTGTTCTTTAATGGATATTTGGTATACAAGATTTCACACACTGACTTTTTTCTTTACTTTTATTTTAAGAATTACTATTTTTTTTTAAATCTAAAACAGGTATTGGATTTTTATTTAATAAAATCAGTAGATTTGTACAAAATGCACAGTAGTAGATTGCATTAAAAAAAAAAAAAATCATTAAATATTTTTTAGCACTACAGATACACCACCTACACAGTAAACACAGAGGCGTGTAGGATTTTTCGCGCCACTGTCACTGGGCAGCATCCATTGATCCGCATCTCAGTGACATTTACTTTTCCTAGAAGAGCAATATAAAATGTGGGTGTGGACAAACAAGCTTCAGGCGAATAGTGAATATTTATTTCAAACAACTCGTTGAAAGAGGAAAATAAATATAATTGTGTACGAAAAAAAAAGATAGTAAAGCAACAATCGCGAAAGAAATTTTATTTGACGGGCCATTTTCACCATTCGCTTACATTTCAGAATTTTACTTTTCAAACTTAATAATTTCTTTAAAAAATGGAGATAGGTGTTAAAGTAAATGTTTAAGGTACATGAAAAAAACTGGTTGCGCACTTTGCCCTATAATATAATATGTAAATGCTTTATAAATTTGGCTTGTAAGGCAAATTGTCAAGTCCGTTACCATACAAAATTACTGAAAAAACTCAGCTTTAAATTTCCTAAAATCAACTTACTTTGAAATGACTTGTCTCTAAATTTCAAAACATGATATTTATCAATACTTAAATTAAATTGAAATGAGAGACAGTTTTAGCCACAAGATTTTGATCAAATAGAAATTATACAAAAAAATTTTCTGATAATTACAGTATATAATCATGTAAATTATTAAATTTTAAGGAAATTGCATATTTGTTTTTTATTTTAATAAAAAATAAAAGTAGAATGATGAAAAAATTATAATCATTAAAAAATCGTGTGGTAACAGACTTGACATTTGGTAATAACTTGACATTATATTGAAAATGGTCGTGACAATTTTTTTTTTTAAGTTTCTTAAAAGATACACTATTTCATAAGAAATTAATGTTTATCTTGAAAATCATGCCACGCCTTGCTTCACAACTGCAATTCGGGATTTTATTTTATTTATCTTCCATTACAATATGTTTATTTGGCATATCAACAAACAACTAAAAAAAAAAGGAATGAAATTTTTAATGTTTGACAAAAAGCGCGTATTAGAGAAATTCATTAAAACTTAATTTAATTTTTGCCCTGCTACTTTAACTTTCAAACTTCGGAAATTGCGTCAAAAGTTTCAATAATGAATTCACAGCTGCTAAAATTCACGAGATTTTTTTCGATACTCTTAAAATGTTATAAGATTTTTACGATTTTTAATTCAAAAATACAATTTTCCAAACTAATTTATTAATTTTGTCACATCGAATTCAATTTTACAGTATTTGAATTAATCCCGTTTTTCCTCCTGTCGTGTCCACTGCACCCGTCTGACAGGAAGATAGGACAAATAAAGAGAAGAGAAGGGGGGGGGGGATATTTAAACTACATTTTAAAGATTGGTAAATTGATTTCTCAACGTATAACAGCAATTTAATTAATATGAACATTTAATTCAATGAAGTGTATTTTAAAAAAATACTACCTTTTTTTATATTTTATATTTTTAGTCTTTAAAATGCATCGTTGTTGAAACTTCAGAGCAGTTTGCCATTTTTTCGGTGAGGATATTTAGAGCATATTGATATTTATTAAAATCAATAATTTTCATTTATTCTGCTTTCAGCTGTTTGTAAACAGCCGGCTTAGGAGAACGCGATTTCGTCTCTGCAGAAGCCGATGGACAATAGAACGACGAAGAATCGAGAAAATGATCCAAAAAGCGCTACGCTACAACAATGCTCCTTTTTCACGGAATATTTCCAAATTCAAGTAAGATCTGCTTCACATAGTCAAAAACACACAAAAACATTTTTAGTTCAATTTTGTACATAACTTTACACACTTTTCGATGGTACAATAATGAAAATAACACGGAAATCGCGATTATAATGCCCTCCTCCGGCGGATTTTTTTCAAATTCAGGGACCACCAACTAACCATAGCCAAACACTAAAAAAAAGGTTCATTTTTATGCATAACTTCATATACTTTTAAGTGGTACAATATTGAAAAATGGTACAAAAATCGCTATTGCAAGGCCCCCTTCCGGCTGAATATTTCAAAACTGAAGGAGGACCTGCTTGAGATTTTATGGGCTGTTAAACACATTCCCATAAAATTTGTTTCAATTCTATGCATATCTTTATACACTTTTTGATGGTAGAATGGCGACACACGGACAGACAGACATTTCGTGAAAACATGTTTTTTAGGATCTCTGACTCCTAAAACGTGTAAATCCGTCGTAAACCGAAAGTCTAAAACATTTTCGATTGCAATACTTTCTTCTATTGAAGATAGAAGAAAGTAAAAATACAATGGTATGAAAGAACATAAAAATAATCGTCTGTGGCAGCCCTGCTAATATTAACTGAATACAAACAACCTAGTAGCGAATCAGGTATAACAAGCTAGCGTCCGATAAAGATTAAAAAACGATTACAAAACTACTTTTCAAAGTCAACCAAAACCAAGTTGAATTAAATTTTTTAAAATATATATACATAAAAAATTATTACATTACTGCCTCATAATTGTTTTTGTTCTTCAGTCATGCATCAATAAACATTCAGTACCACGTAATCCGTATATAATAAGCAAATTCCTTTTTTTATCATCTAATTAAAGAAAAAAACTTCGCATTTCTTGAATTTTAAATTGGTAATTAAAAAATATATCTAGACCTTTTTTTTTATTTTAGGGGTACAGGAAATAATTAAAAACTTTTATTCAAGAACAAATTAATTAAAAAATGAATTAAGGATGCAATTACAAAGTAAACTGATTTACAAGAAGATTACGTTTATTAATACTCAAAATAAATACAAAACTGTAAAGTAAATAATATAACCATGATCAGCATAACCTTTTTTAACTACGTGACTTTAATGTATAAAGTGTTAATAAACAATTTACAATTATTCGGTAAACAAATTAATGAATGCCTTGTGGCCAAGGTTGGAAAAAAACCAGCTTAAAAAAAAAAAAAAAAAAACGGTCTTTTTGGTTTAAATTAGGTTTCTTTTTGGTTTAAACCGGGTTTTTTAGATCATACTTTTTTATTAGATATACATGCATATTTATAGATAAAAATAGACACTGTTGGCTTATAAGTAGTATAATTTCATTTGAAAATAATTTAAATTAAATAATTATAGTGAATTATGTAGAAAATTGAAAAAAAAAATATATGATAAACAGTTATAGTAAAGTCTTTCTTGTGTTCAAAGAATAAATTACTCTACACAATTGAACATTGATATTTTGAAAAAAATTAAACAATCTTTTGATTACTAGTAATAAACATTTGATGCAGTTTGATGACTATAATATTCTTTTCCACAATTTTAAAAAAAAATAAATTTCAAATACTTCTTGGTTTTTTTTTTTTTGAGTAGCAATTTGAAATCAACATTTTTAGTCATTAGATTCTGAAGATAACAGAGGAAAAAATTATATTGGTATTATTAAAATGCTTTAACTAACACCAGATTTTTGAATAATCTCTTATTCAACTTCATATTTCGATTTTAATTCTTAAAGATAATTTCCCCAATAATAATAATAAAAAAAATTCTATTACAGTTTGACCAAAATCTTAAAGATAATCGAGTTATGTAGCTCCATATTCAAAATCATTGTGCATTAGGGTGGAGCGAAAAAAATTTTTTTTTGAAAATCAAAAACGGGTAGGTGCCAAAAATTGCCTTTATACTAGTACATCAACTGTGGGAAATTTTACAGCTGAAAAAAAATGGCTTGAGTCTGCGCTTTTGCTCCAAATATCGAAATTTTGGGTAAAATTTGTCATTTTTTGACATTTTTTCAAAAAAATTATAAAATTCCTAGAGAGCTGGTTAGTATTTAAAAGTGTTGCTTAGACCTTTATATTTATCTGCTTAACATATTTAAACTATAAAACAATATGTTTATTCCCTATAGCTGGAGCAAAACAGACAACTTTTAGTAAGAAAACAGCATTACCACTCTATTGGGTCATACAACGAATTATTGTTTTTAATACAGCTCTTGTTTTCAAAACTACCTTGGACATGCGTCGTGGAGGTGGCTATATTTCCTATACCACCCGGCCCAACTATTCGATCATCTTAGTACAGTGTTTTATTTATACATTGATTTGTGATTTTCTTTATAAAAATTTGGCATGTTTTCGATGCTTCCACCTTGTTTATCTGTTCTTTGCATCCACATGCTGCTCTAACTATCTTCATGTATATTTTTACAGTTTATACAAAAAAATGACAAGCAGAGTAATGCACGGAAATATTATTAAAGGGAACTATTCGGCCATCTATTATATTTATCTAACTTACATTCAGTTGATGAATAGTGATTGGAAGTTCTGTTACCACAACATTTTTTCAGTCAATTGTATTTTTTTTACGTAATGATTTGCTTCAAAGATGATTTCAGATATTTCAACTATAAGTATGCCATCATTTATTTTACTTTTGCATTTTTTATATGTTGAGAAGCGAGCTGTTTCATGTGATGGTGATCGTCAGAGAGAATTGCAATGAAAATTTGTTCTCCATGTGTAAAGCAACCACTGTTGTAAATAACTTTTTCTTTTGCATTAGTTTTATGCCGTTTTCTAAGTGTTTTCGTATCTAGATAATTTCCTATTAACTTTTAGATCCCCTTTTTATCAGCGGACAACATTTGATGGTGAAATGTCCTGGGAATAAACTTATAATGCATAGTACTTTATGAGGGAATGTACGGATTCTAATCGACTATAAGTGCTCATTTAAAATTAGGAGAATTTTATTTGTCACTGTGAACCATTTTGCATGGGGTAAGCTTAGAATTGTGTATAACATTGAATGATTCGCTACTTCAACTCCAGTGAAATTCCTCTGCGTCAATTATTTGAGAAGTTGATATAAAACGTTCTAAGCTACATGGATTCACCGGATCAAGAAGGAAATCTTTGTCTGCGTACTATTCACTTCCTATTGCAATTTTTTTTTTATAAAATAGAGAATAATTTTGAAGAATTATTTTCTCAAATTGAGAAAAAGATACTCAGAACAGACTAGAAATTTCTGTCGGAGATTGCAAAGCTAATTCATAAGGAAAGCTATTTCTCAGAAAGAATGGGGAATAAGAATTTAGAAAACATCTCACACAAAAGACAGCTCATAAAGTTAATAAAATTTTCCGCTTTATATAAGCACAGATTGTCAATCAGCGTTTATATGTTCACTCACAAAATGTATAATCCAAGTTTATACCGCGAGATGTTTTGTACCAAATGTACTACACACCTAAATAATAGATCTAAAATCTTATTAGAAATTACTAGACTACGGAACAACACAGGAAACGACATAAAGCATACTAAAACTTCTTTAGAAATATTGTTGTTTTACAACAAGTAGTTTTTGCAAATTTTGTTTGCAATCCTCGGTGACAATCGTTATAATATTAAACAGCTAGCTTCTCAGCATATATTCAATGTAATAGGTTCAATAAATGATGACATACTAGAAATTAAATTCATACAATCAATTTTTAGGCAAATCATTGCATATAAAATGTAATTGATTGAAAGAATGCTGTGATAACAAAATTTCCAATCATAATGTACTAATTGCATGAAATTTTAATGAAGATAATAGACTGCTGAATAGGTTCAATTAAGAACATACCCAATACATTGCTCAGCTTCTCTTCTGTTATACATGGTATAAAAATATACGTGCAGTAGGTCACACTAGCACGATCCAAATCATCCAAAGTCAGTGAATATAAAGAAGAGATAAATTACTTTGATATATAGAAAACTTATACTCGTCTTCGGGAAAAAATGACAATTCAATACATAAATAAAACACTGGGCCTAGATGATTGGATGGTTGAGACGGGTGGGATAATGCTACCACCTCTATGAGTTATATACACAGTAGTTTTGAAAGCAACTAGGTAAGAAATGCATTCAAAACAACATTTCGTTGTATGCTCCAATAGAGAGGTTAACGCTGATTTTTTACAAAAAGTTGTCAGATTTGCTCCAATTATACAGACTACAGATATTGTTTTATAGTTTAAATATGTTAAGCAGATAAATATAAAGATCGAAGCAACACTTTTAAATACTAACCAACACTGTAGGAATTTTTTAATTTTTTTGAAAAAATGTCAAAAAATGACAAATTTTACCCAAAATTTCGATTTTTGGAGCAAAAGCGCAGACTCAAGCCATTTTTTTTCAGCGGTAAAATTTCACACAGTTGATGTACTAGTATAAAGGCAACTTTTGGCACCTACCCGTTTTTGATTTTCAAAAAAAAATTTTTTTCGCTCCACCCTATTGTGCATGTTATGATAGATTGCTTTAAATAATTTTTTTTTTTTTTTAATGAAAATATTTTATACTAAATATATGTTTTTAATCTATTTTATCTTTGATCAATTCACATGTTCTAAGTTTTTCTTTAGAGCAATAGAGTATGATAATCAATGCATAACCGATTTTTATCCTACATATAAAAAATGATTTAGACCCACTGTATATATTGCTGAAATAAAACATTAAAAGTAGAAAATATTTATATCCGGTAATTTGTAGGTCTTAAATTATAAAGAAAAATGAGAAAATGTCATTTAATTTTTTTGAAAAAACTTTTTTTTTTTTTTTTTTTTTTTTTTTTTTTTTTTTTTTTTTTTGAGAAAAAAACCAGTTGGTTTAAACCGCGGTTTAAACCATGGTTAAAACCAATTGGTTTAAACCGTGCCAACCCTGCTTATGGCATTATTTATTCGAATGTAATTATCTTATTTTCGATACAGACAATCATGGAACAGTGTAGTACAGGGAATAAACTGACACATCTCAAAATTTTAGTCTTCTTCGTCTAATTTCAAGACAACTAGATTTTTTTCAAGGCGAAGATTACTATTAAAATTTTGTGGTGGTATCGTCCAAATGCTGCTCCATTATTCGTTCCATCACTGGATATAGGTAAAAATTATCAATTTAATGCCACTTAAATTAAAAATAAAGCAAATATAAACAACATTTTTTTCTTCCGTTAAGCGAGGGTTAGATTGATATCAGGTAAAAGCCACCACGATCACAAGGCTCAATCATGTTAAATAGAAAAAATCATTTATTGAAATATTAGCTCCCATAACCCAACTGTATATCCTGGAGAGGGTAAAATTCAAGTTTTAAAACAGAAAGAGGATTTCACTCCAAAGAAAGTTCTGAATGAAAGGGATCACAAATAGTTGGTAAGGAGAGTAAGTAGCATATTTGGTTTTCTCTGTCTTTTGCTTAGTTCACAAAAAAATTCGTCATTTAAAAAATTCAATGACACATGTCACACGTGTCTGACTGCAATTCGTACATCTTATAGTAAACAGGAAACTATTTTTAAAAAAATCAAGCATAGGATGATTTAAATTCTGATTATTTAATAAATCGCTACATTGAGTTTCACTTTTATGGGATGCCAAAATTCATGTTAACAAGTTAAAATATTCATTCTTCCAACCTTACAAATTTTAAAATTGTTTTTGACTAGTTTTAACATGTCTAATGCACTTAAAAAAAAAAAAAAAAAAAAAAAAAAGGAAGTAGGATTTCTTGTTACTGACGTAGCAATTTAAGTTTATTTTGGCAAAAATGCACAAAGATTCAATGATTTTATCGATGAATCCAACTATTAAGCAAGTGAAATGATCACGTAGTGAAACTTCCATTTAACGAAGCCTTATCTTTAAGCTTAAACACTTCATTGTGAAGAAAATTCGTTAAATACAAATCAACTTAAATTCATGAAATTTTTATCCTTAAATACACACGAACAAGATTAAAAATACTGGCAATTGGTATTTTAATCTGAGCAATAGGGGTTTTTTTAAATTATTATTCAATCCATATGCGTAAAATTTAATTAGAATAATGTAAAAAAAAAAAAAAGGTCAAAGAGATGTAAACAAAAACTGAAATGTAGCATATCTTTTATCTCGGTACTCCAAATCCTTTAATTTGAAAAAATCTGTAATATTACTTTTCTCAGATTTCTTTATATACATTCATATATATATATATATATAACATTTTTTGCACTTTTGTAAGTAACCGAAAAATTAAACCTGTGACATTTTCATGAAACAGTAATCTCATTGTATCGAAAGCTTTTAGAAAAAATAATAAAAAGATTCGTTCGAAAGTCTTTTGATTTCTTTTTCATCATCACCTTCATCGCTCACTAGTTTCTTCACTGCATTTTATTGCACTTTGCAATATGTCATCGTCGAGGATATTCAATTATCTTAAGTGGTTCAGTTGTGTTAAGTGGAATAAAGTTCGCTATACATAAAATATATTTTTCGTAATATGGAAATTAATTTACATTTTAATGCGTTCAAAGCCAAGGTCCAGCAGAAAGTTTCGTTAACTAGTAGGCCTGGGCCTTAAATCGATTTATCTCTTAAATCGATACATCGGAAATCACGATTTAGCCATTGCTATACATCGCGATTTAGCCATTGTCTTACACCGCGATTTAGTCAGTCTTAAATCGTGATTTAGCCATTGGTTTTAAATCGATTTCAAATAATGATTCAGAGTTAACTTTAGAAAATTGAGTTATCTACTTTGGTGTATATACTGCAGAGATGGGCAGTATCGAAAATACATGTATTTGAAATACATTTTCAAAATACATTTGTATTTTGTATTTTGTATTTTAACCCGACTAAACAAAAGTATTTTGGTAATGTATTTTGAAATGATTTTCTCAAGTATTTTGTATTTTGAAAATACATTTCATACTCAAAATACATTTCTGTAGATTTTCAGCTGCTTCGTTAAAATTGCAGATGTAAGATTCTCAAAAGCATAATACAAGTATGACTGTTTTGTTTTGCTTATAGGGTGCGTTTGTGGAAGTTTATACAAACATACTTTTCAACTGCTGGTACGATAAAGATTAGAATGAAATCTTCTGTTTTTCTTAGGCATTGCTGCTGAATCGTTACAGTTCTAAAGTTCTAGGTTTTATAAGTATAACGCTGCTATGAGAATGCTAAAAACTACTGTGTTATAAACAGGAAGAATTATTTTGAGTTTTGCTGTGTATGGTGCTTTTTAAAGAATTACAGAAAGACTTGTAATGTAGCAGTAGAAAGAAATGTAATGCAATGTTTAAGTCTCGTAAAAAAAAAGCTGATATTTTTTCAGCTCCGGGTGATAATGTATCAAGTGAATTAATGCATTACGATAGTTACACGCTGCGCTAGCGATATACTAAATGGGATTTAAAAAAAAAAAGTATGTTGATAATAACGATAAAAATAAGGCAGTATGCGATATGTTTAAAACAAAATCTACCGTTATAAGAGAAACATTTGAAGCATTTTTGATTATAGATTTGACCTTACTGGAGGTACACGTTTATCTAGCATGACTTCGTAATTATTATTATTAGTTTTTTTTTTTTTTTTTTTTTTTTACTCATTTCATGTTTCATTTTGTGCTATTAAAAAAATACCACAATGAAAATATAAACTGGTAACAGACCAAAATGAAAGTTACTCTAGGGAACGGAAGTTTCATTCTTTTTTGAGTTTAGATCGTAAACAAAAGATTCACAGATGAAAATTTTAATATCAATAAGAATATAAATTTGGTTAATTACAAAAGCATACCCCCTTTAGAAGAATATTTATGATTTTTAATGTGCGGCATGTGCATATATTTGTTTAAAACAAAATTAAAGATAATAATAAAACATTATTTTGTACCGATTTATCACCATAAAATATTATTAATTCTGTAGTTATTTATGCATCCCGGAGTTTCCAAAATTATTTATGCATCAACCTAGATCGATGTTCATTGTACAGAGATTTTCAAAACGCTTAACGTTTGGCTTCCAAATTAGTGATACACAAATATCAATAAATAGTTCTTTAAGAGAATAGTAGTGTATTTATACTTAGGGAAAATTAATAGCAAATATTAATTTGCAATCATTATTACAAATATAACATCCATATGTTTAAAACGAAAACATTTAACTTGTTAATTTAATATTTCTTTTTAGCTCACAGGCTATCAAAACCTAATCGCTTATGTGCCGCCCATTCTGTATATATGTATATAACACGATAATTCATGATAAAAATATCTGATTTACTTGAAATTTTGGATATAGATTTATTCTGGTGAGGCGCTTCCCTGATTAGTTTTTGAAGTTCATTCGATAAGTATAAGGAAGGTGGGAAAGAACGAGGAGCTAATACCCCTCCCCTTAATTTATATAAATAAGTTTTTCCTGCAGAATTATCAGATTTCATTCAAATTTTAGATATAGGATCCTTCTGATGGGGGCACCTCCGTAATTAGTTTTGGGAGTTCAGTAGATAAGTGTAAGGAGGGGGAACTGGGCTAATCCCTCCCCCTTAATTTAGATAAATGGAATTTCATGTAGAATTATCAGATTTCATTAAAATTTTAGATATATTATATCATTCTGATGAGGCGCCTTCGTGCTTAGTATTGGGTATTCATTGGATAAGTATTAAGGGGGGGGGATTGGGGTAACATTCTCCTTAATTTAGGTTAATGGGTTTTTCACGCAACTTGCTTCAAATTTTGGATATGAGTCCATTCTGAGACGATGCTTCCCTGATTTTTTTGGGGAATTCATTGTATAAGTATAAAGTGGGAATCATGGGGACTATCCCTCTTAATTTAGGAAAATGGTTTGTTATGCAGAATTAACCGATTTGCTTCAAATTCTAGATACAGGTTCATAGTGGTAAGACGCTTCTTTCATTAGTTGTGGGGTTCTTTTTTAAGCATAAAGAGGGGCACGAGCAATTACCCCCTTAAATTTGATAAATGGGTTTTTATGCAGAATTATCCGATTTGCTTTAAATTTTGGATGTAGGTTTTTTCTAATGAGATGAATCTCTGAGTAGTTTTGGAGGTTTAATGATTAAGTATGAAGGATGGAATGGGGAATACTCTTAAATTATATAAATGGATTTTTTTCAAAATTATCCGATTTGCTTCGAATTTTAGATGTAAGCTTATTATATGATAAGGCGTATCCCTGATTAGTTTTTGAGATTCAATAATAAAGTATAAAGAGGGGAAATGGAGGGGGACTATTTCTCCCTTTAATTTGTTTTTCAAAGGGCACTATACCTTGAAAATAGAAGGCTATAAAATACAATTAGTGTATATAGCCTGTGAGCTCAATGCCGTCAGTTTAACTGAGCAATATTCTTTTTATTAATTTATTTCTTATTTAGTATTCATATAAAGCATACTTATACTTGCGTTGTAGTGATTGATACATTATCAATTTATATATATATATATATATATAACCAATTCCAACGAACGAGGTTATAAACTCTTTTATATATAAGTTTTATGTATTCCTCCTAGAATAACTGTTGAAATGACGCTTCCATTTTCAATCTTTCATCTCTTTTTATAGTCTTCTATGTTTACCAGAAGAAAGCATTGAATTCGTGAAAACATTCAACCTCAGGGTTTTGATGGATTTATATTTTTCAAGCCCACTGTTTAATTGCATTTAGGAAATGTCTGTTTGTGAGTTTGTATGTGACAAAAAATTTGAGGTTCTTTGTTTCAAGAACTAATGCACTGAATTTAATAATATTTTAGATTCAGTTAGGCGTGGACATAAGTTGTTGTAGATTAGTTGTTGTTCTGAATCTTCCAAGAGATGGTATTGCTATGCTCTATTTTTCACGATTAAAAAAAATAAAAATAAATAAATAAATAAATAATAAAATAAAATAATAAAAAAAAGTTGTATTTTAAGAACTAATGTATGTATTTTCATCAAACTTCAAATTCAGTTACACGTTAACATAAGTTGCTGCTGATTAACTTTTGGTGTAAATCGGGCCACAGGTGGGTGGCTCTGCTATGCTTACATTTTTCACGATTTCTACATTAGTTCTATCTCAAGTAATGCCTCGTAATGCTCGATTTTTCATCGAATTTCAGATTTAGTTAGACTGTTATATTAAGTTGTTAAGTGTTGGTGTAAATCGCTCAACATGCGGCGCTGCTATGCTGTATTTTTCAGGATTTTAGCAAAAATTAATGCATTGAATGTCATCAAACTTCATGTTTTGTTATTTATTACTGTTAATTGTTAGTACTGATCACCGAAATTCGGAATTAAAAATCTGTTTCGATCGAATCTTAATTAAAATTTTTCTAAAAAGAAATTTATTGAGTGATTTCTAAATTATGATTTTTCCCCCCTTTGAAAGTCAATCGTAATTTCTAAACATAGATTTGTGTTGTGAATTATTTTGATAACACTTTACTTTTTGCGTAAAATGAAACTGAATTATATCCAAGAAAAATTTATGTATTTTATATTCATTTGATCATTTTACCTGTAATTATAAAGCTGTGCTTCGTTTATAAAGCATATTCTCCCATAGATTGTTTTTTTTTTTTTTTCATTTTTTTTCCTTTTTTTTTACTTGGATAATGTATAATTTCAAAGAATTTAATCAGTGTAGCACAAATGTCTTACAGTTGCACTAATAAGACATTTATTCGGTCCGTAAGAGGTTTGTAGGACCGAAATTATAAATCAGCTCCAAGCCATAGAAAGATTTTTTAGCCGGCCTATAAAGTACCGAGCTAAAAAGCTATTATCCCTTGCATTTTGCAAACATTAATAAGAGATCTGCACGGGCCGAAATTGTTGGGTCTGGTCCAACCCGTACAGAGATCTCTTTAGTCCGGCCCATTTCGATACAAAACAAACATTATTGGCCCGGCGAGGTATAAATTTAAGCATCAGCCCATAACACATACTGGTATAAAAGTAAAATCTCGTAATAAGCCCTGCTCGATTATAAAAGTTAAAAAGTTTGGTCAAGCCCTGCTCTTACAAACACTCGATTAGCCCGGGACGACTAAATTTTAAGAAAATACAAATTTTTGCTTTGATATGTTAAAAATCATCTTATACGAGGAACCCTGACCAAAAATACTTTTATCAGCTTTTTATCATGTTTATAGACTTCATTTTTAAAAAGCAATTTGGATTGTGATATTTATTTCTTAAATTAATCTTTATTTTATGTAAGTGTTTTAGTTATAAATAATATCGTTAATCTCTATTCCATGCCTTGAAAACTTAAAAATCTGGAAAATGCTATACAGTAAAATCTTCTAAGCTGCAGTCGCACACGATAGAATGAAAAAAAAAAATCCATTGTAGACAAGTTTTCTTCTTAGCAGGTAGACAGTATGTTCTAAATGTATTGTATTCGTTTTCGTTGTCATTAAATTTATTTTGCAATTTGCATGAATCAACACATTAGCCTTTTAAGAAAAGATCTATAGACGGATTCAAAGTTCACTTTACTGTGCTTTATTTTTATTACCCAGAAACATCTTACTAATCTTTAGAAAATAAAATTAATTTTTTTAATTGTAAAATATTTAACAATTTAAAAATACATAAATATTTTGTAAAATTTTTTTGGATTGGATCAGATTTAAGCGGTTTTCTCGTAGGCCACACCAAGATGGGATGAGCCAATGGTTTTTATACAGGCTGGTCAGAACCAATAATTAAATTTGAGGCTACTGCAGTCCTTTAGGAAAAATGAAGTCCAGGCCCGATCCGGTCTGGAAGGAATGAGTCAGGTCCGGCCCCAGTTTGTCGTAAACAGTAAAGCCTGGGACCCGAAATAATGATGACGAGGTCCATTTGAACTTACTCTCCAGAAAGAAATAAACCCGTCACCCGACCCCGAACGACTGAAGGACAGGTCCGGTCGGGCCCGGCCCGAGTGCTGTGGGTAAAAATTGGCCCGAAACTGGCCAGCTGACTGTGCCCCGAATGGCCCGTACAAACCTCTAATCTTATACACAAACTTTTCAAAATTTTCAAATGTATTTTGTATTTTAAATGTATTTTGAAAATACATGTATTTTGTATTTTGAATTTTCTTAATTCGAAAAGTATTTTGTATTTTGTATTTTAGCTTCTAAAACTAATGTATTTTGTATTTTGTATCGAAAATGATTTTTCGATGTATTTTGCCCAACTCTGATATACTGCTTGCATGTCAAACTAGTGTTAAATCGATTTAAGCAAACTTTGCAAGCCTCAATGCTTTCCGATTTAGGAAAAAGGTGATGTAAGAAAAATATGATTTAGGGAAAACAGAGCAAGTTGGTGTTAAATCGATTTAGAAGATCCGATTTAAACACACATCACAAACCTCAGTGTTTTCGATTTAAGAAAAAGGCGATTTAAGAAAAAGACTATTTAGGAAAAACATTGAAAGCTGGTGTTAAATTGATGTAGTAGGATTTGATTTAAAATTAGCAGCGGTCACTTGCCATGTGGATATTAAAAATGTAAAAGTGGCAATTAAAAAATTTCCTTCGTTTGCCACCCTTGTTGTCATTTGCCAAGTGGCGGTTAAAAAAATCCATTTTCGGTCGCCCAGTGAAATGCTGTTTTTTTTCGTAGAAATATGGATCTCTACATTGATTACATCAAATTAGAAAAGTGTTTTCTTCTTTTTCTTACTGGATGCAAACAGATTTCAATGACATAGCTGTATTTTCAATATTTTGGTTTTTTTGCAGAGTTCTTTTACTGTGTTCAGTTTGATTATTTTTTCGAGAAATGCAGTTTCATTTTGCAAAAATATATTCATCGGCATTGATTCCACACACATTTCAAGTAATTTGTTGGCTATCGATCACCATCCTAGTCGTCACTCGCCAAGTGGCGATTTAATAGATCTATTTTCAATCGCCAAGTGAAATGTAGTTTTTTTCATGGAAATATGCATCTCTACATTAATTAGATCTAATTAGAAAAGTGGTTATTTCTTTTTCCTACTGGATGCAAACAGATTTCAATGACATGGCTGTATTTTCAATATTTCGTTTTCTTTGCCGCATTCTTTTATCTATTTCAGTTGGATGTTTTTTTCAAGAAATACAGTTTTATTTTGAAAATATATTCATCAGATTTGATTCCATATGCATTTCAAGTAATTTATTGGTCATCGATTGCCACTCTAGTCATCACTCGCCAAGTGGCGACTTAAAATAATAATTACTGATCGCCAAGTGAAATACAGTTTTTTCATCAAAATATGCATATCTATATTGATTACGTCTAATTAGAGAACTGGTTAATTCTTTTTTCTATTGGATGCAAGCAGATTTCGATGATGTTTTTGTATTTTCAATATTGCGGGGTTTTTTTTGCCATGTGCTTTTAGTATATTGTTTGATTATTTTTTCAAGAAATACAGCTTTATTCTGGAAAATATATTTATCAGCTTTGATTCTACGGGCGTTTCAAATAACTTATTCCTTTTTTCACACTGGATGCAAATGGATTTCAAGGGCATTTCAGTACCTTCAATTTTCGACTTCTGTTGCATGCTCAGCTCTTTGATTATTATTTTTTTTTTTCAAGATAATACTGTTTAATGATGCGGAATACACTCACCAGTATAGATGCCAATTGTATTATTACATTGGTAGTATAAATTTGGCGTTTCCTAAATTCCCGCGCCGGGGCGACCGCTCCCTTCGTCCCCCCCTCCTTCCGCCCTTCTGCACGGCGCTACCCTCTCAGAAATGTATGCTGTATCTCAGCCCCCTCTGAAATGATAAGTCTACATACGCTACTGCTAGCATAGATGTCAACTGCATATGATGTGTGTAGTGTATTACTAACACATTTATTAAGGGGGGGTCCCCCCCCGGAAATTCTGTGCTTTTAATGGTGAAAATGTGCAATTTCTCCCCCCCCCCCCTCGGAGCCACAGAAATACCTCCCGGAAAAAAGTGTCTGAATTCAACATTGCGTTTATTTATTAATTAAAATCCAAAAAGCAATTTGTGTGTTTTTTTTTTTTTTATTAATTCACTATTTATGCCTGGGAGGGGGAGAGGAGCAAGTTTAAAGTTAAAATTCAAATTTGCAGGTCTGAGCCTTAAATCGTCTTAACGCTTACATTGGAAATCCGATTTAACTATTGGTCTTGAATAGATACATCGAACGTCGCGATGTAGCGAAACGATGTAGCCTTGATTTAACGCTTACATCGGAAATCCGATTTAACTATTGGTTTTCAATAGATACATCGGACTTCGCGATTTAGCCAGTTCTTAAATCGCGATGTAGCGAAACGATGTAGCCTTGCTTCAATGCTTTCCGATTTAGGAAAAAGGCGATGTAAGAAAAATACGATTTAGGGAAAACAGAGCAAGTTTGTGTTAAATCGATTTAGCAGGTCAGGACAGGACCGTAGCTAGAAGTGAATAATAGATTGCGGGGGGGGGGGGGGGGGGGGGCTCGAGAAAATGTAGGGGGTGCTTATTTGTTTTTTATCTTTCTTTGACACAGAAAGAAAAATTAGTGCATATTCACATTGTAGATACTATGTTTCTCATTAAACTGTTGTAATAACTTCATTTTATGCTAAAAAAGTACATGATGAAAATGTAGGGGGTGCTTATTTGTTTTTTATCTTTCTTTGACACAGAAAGAAAAATTAGCGCATATTCACATTGTAGATACTATGTTTCTCATTAAACTGTTGTAATAACTTCATTTTATGCTAAAAAAGTACATGATGAAAATTTTGAGTCTATAACTGGTGAAAAATTAAACATCATGTTAGCTTCATATGTACAAATAGGATGAGGGAATGCTGAAACGCTTATTTTAGATACAATTTAGTAATTCTGCAAAACTGTGAAAGGGTCTCAAAACTAAATTAGATTTTTGAACAGAATTTTATTTGGATTTTCGGAACAGAAATTCATTGAGTGACCTTGGAATCTTTTTCAGGGGGGGGGGGGGGGGTCAAAATATTTTAGGGGGGCTGAGCCGCCCATAGCGCCCCCTATGTGTTAAATCGATGTAGCAGGATTTGATTTAATACAATAAAAATTAGTGGCCAACACTTGCCATGCGGTAATTAAAGATATAAAACTGGCGATAATTTTTTTTTTTTCGATCGCCAAGTGAAATGCAGATTTTTTCATGGAAATACGCATCTCTACATTGATTACATTTGATTCGAAAAGTGGTTATTTCTTTTCCCTACTGGATGCAAACAGATTTCAATAATTTAGCTGTATTTTCAATCCCGGGAGCAGAATCGGCGCAATGCTGCGACAAACTATTTTTTAACTTTTAAAAATTTAGCAAAAATTAAAAAAATTCTGTCCTAAATCCAAAATTTCGGACATAAAATGCATCGCGAATTTCGATAGTCTTCGAGAAAAAATCAATTTCGTCATATATCGCGAAAAACACGTGACTTTCGTTCAAAGATCGTGAAAAAACGGTAAATTTCGTCAAAAAATCACGAAAAAAGGCAAATTTCTTCAAAAGATCACGAAAAAACGAGAGTTTTTGACAAAAAATCAAGAAAAAACGACAAATTTTACGAATAAATTACAAAAAAAAGAGGCTAATTTCGACAAAAGATCACGAAAAATAACGGCCAATTTCTTCAAAAGATCGCGTAAAAACGGCAATTTTCGTAAAAGATCACGGAATAACGGCAAATTTCTTCAAAAAATCGCGAAAAACGGCAAATTTCTTCAAAAAATTATGAGAAGACGGAAATTTTCGTTAAAAAATCTAAAAAAACTGCAAATTTCGTAAAAAAAAAATCACGCAAAAAACGGCAAATTTCTTCAAAAGGTCGCGAAAAAACGGCAAATTTCTTCAGGAGATCGCGAAAAAACGGCAAATTTCTTCAAGAGATCGCGAAAAAAAACAGCAGGTTTCGTCAAAGGGGACTCTCCCCCCTCTTTTGGACAATGTATGAGGTGTTAAAAATTCTGAGAACAAAGACAACTTCTTTTAAAAATATACTTTTCTTTTGTCTATCACAAATACTTAGGAGGTTTGAGTGCATATAATGTAATGCGAGGGATTGGTCTGCAGACTGTTTTTTAAGTTTTTACTTGTGTTGCAGACTGCAGAAAAAATTTCTGCTGCTGGGTTTTCAATATTTTCGTTTTTGTCATGTTCTTTTAGGTGGTCAGTTGGAATTATTTTTTCAAGAAATAAAAGTTTTATTTTGGAAAATATATTAATTCATCAGGTTTGATTTCACATGCATTTCAAGTAAATTTATTGGACATCGATCGCCACCTTAGTCGTCACTCACCAAGTAGCGATTAAAAAATGTATTTTCAATCGCCAAGTGAAATTCAGTTTTTTTCATCGAAACATGCATCTTTACATTGATTACATCTAATTAAAAAAGTGGTTATTTCTTTTTCCTACTGGATGCAAACAGATTTCAATGACATAGCTGTATTTTCAATATTTCGGTTTTTTGCCGAGTTCTTTTATCGTGTTCAGTTGGATTATTTTTTTAAGAAATACAGTTTTATTTTGGCAAAATATATTTATCAGCTTTGATTCCACATGCATTTCAAGTAATTTGCTGGTCATCAATCGCCACTCTAGTCATCACTCGCCAAGTGACGACTTAAAATAATAATTATTGATCGCCAAGTGAAATACAGTTTTTTTTCATCAAAATATGCATATCTACATTGATTACACCTAATTAGAGAACTGGTTAATTCTTTTTTCTATTGGATGCAAGCAGATTTCGATGACATTTTTGTATTTTCAATATTGCGGGGGTTTTTTGCCATGTGCTTTTAGTATATTCAGTTTTTTTTTTTTTTTTTTTTTTCAAGAAATATAGCTTTATTCTGGAAAATATATTCATCAGCTTTGATCCCACGTGGATTTCAGATAATTTATTTCTTTTTTCACACTGGATGCAAATGAATTTCAAGGACATTTCAGTATCTTCAAAATTCAATTTCTGTTGCATACTCAGCTCTTGGATTATTTCCCCTCCAAGATATACTATTTAATGATGCGAAATAACTATACTATATAGCACAAGAAAGGATAAAGGGGGGGGGGGGTTAATAAATACTGTATTTTGTCTCTATAAATAAAAAAAACTGGTTTTCATAGTCTAAAGGTAAAATCGCTAAATCGCGATTTAGCCCTAAATCGCGATGTAGGATGGGTGATAAATCGATTTAAGAAATTCCTACATCGGCCCAGTGCTATTAACTAGAAAACTTTGTTAAAGGGAAGTTGCACTGTATTGGCAAAAAATAGCATTTTAATAGAAGTGACATAGTTATTCTGTAGCATTTGAACAATCGAGTGCCGAATTTCAATTTGGTTACAGCCTCTATAGACTCGTTTTAAATTGGTTGATTTCTGGGAAACTAATCATACTAATTTCATGGAAATTTAGATTTAGACTAATTGAAGGGTGTAGAATACATTTATAAAGACAAACTTGAGTATTACTATTGAAAAAAAGAGGTTTTTGGTTTTATTTTAATATGTAGATGGGCTTTCTAAGCAAATTTTATATGCACCATTTAAAAGTAGATTTCATTTCCAATCGTTTGATATTTGTAATTTTCTTTTACAATTTGTTGTCGAGTTAGTCGGGGATGTTCCCTTTTTTCCCCCTCGCACGGCTGTACATACATACATACATACATACAAAAAATGCGGTAACATTAGCTCTCAGGCTTTGATAGCTAAAAAGAAAAAATACCGTTTGACTAACGTGAAATGCCACTGAGCGATCCTGTTTCATACTCGCATCGTCAAGTATTGCACGCAAGCGAACTTTACAGGTTAGCAGAACAAATCAAGAGATTTCCTTACATAAAGCTATTTTCCTCTCATCCTGTTGGACTACCCAATTTTAATCGTCAAACATAAAATTTAAAGTTTGCTTTTATAAAGAGCAAAGGAAGTCACATTTTTAAACTAAAAATGAGTGAGTTAGCTTTCATAAGTTCACAAATTTTTGATCACTTGTTCGCAATTAGCCAGAAAAAGCGACTAGAATCAGTGATGTCGTCAGAAAACACCCGCCTCCATCCGTGTCGCGTTTAGAATCTTCCTGGTTGAGCTGGAGGCATAGACTTCTGGAAGTTCTTTTTCTCCATCCTTTGTCGCATTTTCGACGGGTTCAACTCTGGCTAATCATTGAATTTTTTTTTAAACCACGGATATAAAAGAAACCGAGAGAGACATTATGGTCTATATTTTCCTTGTTTGAACAGTCTTTCTCTTACGATATCAAATCGGAAGATATACACTTATAGAAAGAAGGTATACACAAAAGAGTATACGCTATTATTATGTTGGGTATATGGAGTTATGCAGAAGGTGTACAGCGTGCATGCCTTGAATACTTTCCACTAGAATACTCACTTAATATAAATAAATATATATTGATTAAAATATAGAAAAAGTGACGAATCTCGGTATGACGTCCTGAATTTTAACCTCTGTTTATCATAGGAATTTTAACACAAACCATTAAAAATACTTTTTTAAAAGGTTCGTGATTTTTTTAAACCTATGTAACTTATAAATGTATCTAAAAATTTAAACATTTAGTTAATAGACAGTTGTTGGAAGATCTTTTCAGTCTTTACACAAACTTAATTCTTGTTAAACTAAGTTAGAGGCTGCTGCTTTTACATTACAAAAATTAATTGCATAATTATAATGTAACGTGCTACAAATATAAATTCGTTTTGGCTTTCTAACCCCACAGCAGCGAACGTTTCTTATGAAAGCAAACTTGCGATAGTTAACAATAGACATGCATTTTATGCAATCTCTTATATACATTTTTCAGTTATAAGGTTATATGTAAATATATATAATTTTTTTTTTTCCATGTTTCAACGTGGTAATTTTGTGTTAAATTCAATGGTTTGTATATTGTTTTACAATTAATGGTTGGTTTTATATAACTTTACACATAGTATTAAAGTTTATGTTTACCTAAAAACTAATATGCATAACTTAAAAATGACCAAGTTATTGAGATAAGCTATGGTTGACTATTGTATTTGTCTTAAAGAAATTATTTGTAAATATTAGAATAGAAATTATTCTTGGAAATTCTTAGCTAATAAATAATTTATTTTTTCCTATAATAGAGGGCAGCACCATAAGCATATAATTTAATTAATATATTAATCCTTTAGATGGCAGCACTAAAATAATTTTCCGCTAGAAGTTGTAGTAATATATTCTAGTTAATTAATATAGTAATATTAATAATTGATTAAAAATAAAAATATAATATTTCTAATAGTAGCATCTATTTTTTTCTAAATATATTATGAATTATATAGTATAATATATGTTTACTAATTTTTATAATTATTGTTACAACTTTATTTTATTATCTATGTGATTTATACTATGACCATAACCGTGACTGTTAGTAAGTCACATGTAGTTTGTATCTGATTGCACTACAAATCTTGCTAGGATATGGGTAATGGTAAATATCTTAGTATATATCTTTTTTTTTTTTAATGGAATAATGTATTATTGTTATTTTGTCATATTGATTTTATTTTCGTCTATGTGTATCTTTCTACTAATTTGTCATCTGAATAGCTTCCAGCCAGTCGGGTGTATTGTGAGTCGAATTCTTAGCTTTCAGCACGACTCATAACAGAAACTGGTTGGATGTTTTTGCTTTTTTGTTAAACTATACACCCCTGATGAAGTAGTTTAATGGAAAAGCCTTCTACTGCCTTTTTATCCATTTATCTTTCATTATTTTGGTAATCTGCCTTCTATTTCACTTCAAACTTCAACTGTTTTCAATAAGATGATTGTAAAAATACTGGTTTCATTGGTTTATTGTATGGTAATATATGAATTACTCTGGTTATATAATGTCCATTTATCCACTTATTTCTTAGTAATTTGGTAATCTGCCTTCTATTTCTCTTCAAACTTCAACTGTTTTTAATAATATGAATGTAAAAATACTGGTTTCATTGGTTCTTTTATTGGTATTGTCTGAATAACTTTGGATGTATTTATAAAAGTATTTATATATATATATATATATATATATATATATATATATATATATATATACAGGGTGATTCATAAAAGATGGGCAGAACTTTAAGGGGTTATAGTACACTTAAAGACAAATATTAAATAGGAGACTAAGGGTCCCAGACGTATTCCCAAGGAGATAGGGGGCATTAAAGTTTAGGGTCCGAAATTTCAAATGATTATAAAAAATGGAAAAATTGGTCGATTCGTTTGCGGTTTTTGCAAAAAATTTTCTTTATGCCAGTATTTTCTTGAAATAAAATTTTAAAGTTCAATTTCAAAAAATGCCGATAGGGGGCGCTTTAGACTTTGGAGTAACAAACAACTATTTTTTAACGTTATTTTTTGTATTTCTTTAAATGATTTCGAAAGCTTAGACTTAAACTTAAATTTTGATCTAAAAATCTGAGTCCTAACGAGTAGTTAAGTAGCGTAAACTGAAATTTGAAACCCTTCTCCCCCCCAGAACAAAAATCAGTTATTCCCGATCTTTGTGTCGTAGATTAGGCTCTAACTACTGCCGCGTTTTGCTAAAATTATTCTTTATGTCAGTATTTTCTTGAAAATAAATTTTAAAGAAAAGTTTCAAAAAATTCCGATAGAGGGCGCTTTAGACTTTGGAGTAACGAACAACTATTTTATACCGTTATTTTTTGTGTCTCATTAAATGCTTTCTAAAGCTTAGACTTAAATTTTCAGCTCAAAATCTGAATCGCTGAGCGTGGTTCAGTAGCGAGGGGAGGGGGTTCAAATTTCAACTTCTGAACATAGTTCAGTTTGCACTACTTAACCATGCCCAACGATTCTGTGCTGTGATACGAGGCAAAAATACAACTTTCGTCAAGGACTGCATAGTCGGAATTCACACATAAAGGCACTGGCACAGTTGGAAACGTCGCTCATGCAAACGTTAAAGCTCCATTCCTGACGCTAGTCACCGGGTGAAGAAGGAGACAGAAAGTATGCAAATGTCAAATGGGGAAGAAGAAGAACACGTATGCAAAATTTCGACACGATTCAGGCATAAAAACCACTGAACGGCGAATCAAGTGTAAGTCGCTGTAGTAATGAATCGGAAGATGGTGCCCTTCACGAATAAGGAAAAGGCTGAGATGCATTTAATTTACGGAGCGGCAGATGGAAATGGTGCAGAGGCACAACGAATGTACGGAGAGCGATTTCCCAACAGGCGGTTGCCTAACCGCAAAAATTTCGAGTGCTTGCACAGACAGTTGTGTGAGACGGGATCATTTCTCGCTTCCCGGTCGAATGCAGGTCGTGCAAAAAAGGACGAATCAGTAGTTGTTGCAGAAGCCATTCTGGATGTAGTAGCGGCGCAGCCAAGTACAAGTAGGGATGCAACGGATATTGATTTTGTCGGATACCGGATATCCGGTATCCGATTTGCCTGCCGGATTCGGATATCCGGTACTAAATATGTTTTTAGTTATGGTGAATGTTTGTTTATTTCTTTATGCAATGCCATCTCAAATAATAAATTGCAAACGTGTTTCACACACCATTACAACTTTTAAACGTATTGGAATATAATTTACAGAAACTATATATCTTTGACTATCAGGGCTTGAAATTCGGGTTTTCCCAGGCAGAGAGAGTTTTCCTCATAACATTTGTAAATGCAGGGGAGTTAAACTATATGAGAAGGAAGAAATTAAAATAAAAAAAGAATCAAGCCTTATATATATCATATCTATTTTTCAATTTTCACTCAGTGTTATGGACAATTAATAATTGAGTTGCTAAATGAATATTTTAATTTAGATTTTATTCGATTTTGTGTGGTTTAGAATCTTTTGTAAGTTACACTTTTTTATTTTTATTTTTTTTAATTTTGTAAAATCTGATGGGCATTCATTTTTAATTTACTTGCAAGAATAATGCATTTAGATGATTGTATTGTCAATATCCTGCGGTGATTGTATACCACTTAGTGGAATTATCCTCAATACTGTAATTTCTGACATTTTAGCTAATTGAATTATGTTCTTCTATGCAATGGAATTTTAAATCCATATGAAATTCTGAAAAGGACAAAATCAGTAGGTTTCCTCTATTCCTTGAGAAATGGTTTATTAAAAAAGGTCATGTCCTAATTTCTGTGAAATATGCACATAAACTATTTATTGTTTCTAAATGTATTTCCTTAAAGTTTGCCATTTTTTTTTCAATAATTTGGAAAGCAGTTGATGTTATCGGTTGAGAATGGACCTTGTGGTGTCTGCATTTTATTTTGTTTATTATTGGTCCAGGAAATCCATGACGTATGTAGTATGTGACACTCATTACATGAGTCATGTTTTGATCATCATAAAAATATAATGTTTTTACTGATTTTCATTAACTCAATGGGAAACATTTAAACATCTTCTTTGGACAATGGATGTCCTTATTTTATTCATTTATTTATTATTATTTTTTTACAAAATTCTTTAAATTTAGAAGAATTTTTATTTGAATAGGAAATCAAAATGTCATTTTTAATAAAGAAGAAAATAAAAAGTTACAAAATGGGCAGATGCAAATTATCAGATATGGGAAAAAAAAAAAATCCAAACAGAAACATCGTATGAAAGATCATCTTTTAAATGAAAAAAGAAGTATGATTATCAAGCCCATTGATTACAAAATGTGCGATGATTTCAAAAAATGAAAAAAATCTAATACTAAACCATTAACTGTAAAAAAAAAAAAAAAAAAAAAAAAAAACATGTTTTTTTTTTCCCAATGTGCAACACAAGATCTAATCTCATTTTGTTTAGTGCTGATTCCAGGCTAATTAGATAGAGCTCAGAATCTAGTGACTATTACTGCCCTTTTAGAAATTTCTTGTTTCGGCAAAAGAGACAAAATAAATTAGAAAAAGAAATTCACAAAATACGGAAATCGGCCATAGAAAAAATATTGCTGATTTTGTCCACCATGGCAAAAATAAATTTTTAAAAATAGTCAATCGGTCTGAAAAAATTTGAAGTTTAAGGGAACTTGGACTGTGGGAAAATATAGCGAAATTCATCAGTCATTTACAGTAAAATATTGTGAAATTTGTTAGCCTGTCACAAGCAAATATCATGAAAATCATCAGCAGGTAACAGAGAAAAAAAAACAAATTTTTCAGCTGGACACAGGAAAATAATTATTAATTTCAGAAGAATGTCACTAAAACAAAAAGGGAAATTTTCCAATCAGTCGCAGAATAAAATAGCTAAATTTGTCATTCAGTTGAGAGAAAAAAATTGTGAAATTTGCCAATCGGTCTCGAGAAAAAAGTTGCAAAAGTTTGTGAGGCGAGCAAGCGAGAAAATTGTGAGAAAAATTACAAAGTTTTTCAATCAAATGCAAAAAACCAATCATGAATTTTGTATATTGCCGTAAGAGAAAACTGTGAGATTTGCCAATTGATAGCGGAAAATATCACAAAAATAGTCAGTCAGTCCTGAGATTTGATCGCCATTTAACAAAAGAAAAAAAAAATTCAAAAAGGAATTTTTTTTTTTTTTTTTTTTTTTTTTGGAAAACAGGAATGTTTTGGCCATAAGATATTTTAAGGCATGAATCCAGCCATCTCATGCCAAAGTTCAAGCCCTGTATGCGTATATTAATAATATTGAATAAAAAATGTACTTCAAACATTTATATATTCTGCTTATTTGTCAATGAAACGCTGATAATGGCTAATAATTACAATGAAATGCTGATAATTGCTAATAATTTGTACAATGAAATGCAGATAATTTATAGAACAAATTTTACACATTTATCAATATGTTTATTTTATAATTCTAAAGTAATTTCAATAAGAAATACATAGCTTCCATTTATAATGTAAACAGAAAAAAGCTTACGAATATACCAATGGTTGAAGAGTTATTTCCAAACATAGGTTTATATTTAATTATTTTTTTCATGTTTTAATTATTTAATACTGTTTTACCTTAAGCTACATTTAATTTTACTTTAAGTTAAATCAGTTTCAAATTTATAAGCAAAAAAAAAAAAAAAAACTTAATTTTAAATATTTACAATGAAATCATGAAAATAACTAGTTGGATGCACCAATCCCAAAACTCTTCTATTCCATATATCTGAATGTTTCAAAAAATATTTACACAGTCGAGTCTCTTATATAAACGAAATCCATCATTCAGTCAAAAAATTCGTTGAATAGAAAACGGCAAAAAATTTTGTACTTTATAAGAAAGCGTTATGCTTATCCCAAAGGAGTTTTTATGCAGATACAGTAGAAGATAACACCAGCATAGATGACGTTTAGTAACAATTCTTCATTCAAATGATCTCTCACAACAAAAACTGTTCCAAGTCGCCACAAACAACAAACATAAACGCTAAACTCTAAAATTAATGAGAGTTAGTTTAGGTAGATGAAAACCTGCTGAAAAAAACAACCTTTTCTGCAATTGCCCCCTCACCCCTTCCTTATTGCTGACTTACTATCCAAACCAAGAAATAAACACCATTTTCAAGACGATAATGGAATAGTTTTATCTTTTAGGATTCTTTGTGATTATTGCAAATCGTTCCAATAGCAAGCAAATGTTTCACTCTTTTCCAAGAACGCAAGCTCACCTTGGCTAAAACAAAATCAAGTATAACCATGCAAAAATGTTTTTTTTTTTTTTTTTTTTGGGGGGGGGGGGGGTTGAATGCCTTTTTTTGGACATAAGGAATAAGGTAGAGGATGCTATGTAGCTATGACTTATAAACGAGAAATCAATGAAAAAAATTTACTCTACAAATAATTTGAAGCGTTTTCAGAACATATAAAAGAACATTTTTGAAAAAATTCGTTCAATGGAGATATATATTTCCCTATATGTAGATTATTATTAATGTAATCATGAAAAAAATTGACCGTTCCTACAAAAATTTCGTTAAATAGAGAAATTCGCTGGATAGAGTTTCGTTGTAGAGAGAGTCATCTGCATTAATACTACTTCAATATTGTTAGTTATGTACTGTACCAACTTTTATTTTCATCTAGAATTTTTGCTGCAGTCAGTTAATTAGATTAAGAATGAGTTAATCTCGATCATGATATTTATTAAAATCAATATTTTTTTCTGTTCTGCTATACATCAGTTGTTTGCGAATAGCCAGTTTTAGAAAGATACAAAGTTCGCATCGCTGCACGAATCACCAATTCTCTGTAAGGATTATGAAAAATCAAAATAATTTTACAAAAATCATTATTACAGTACCATCTTTAGGCAAACTATTTTCATACTGAAGGAAGACTAGACAGTCATTCCCAGAAATGTATCCAAAGAAATTTGGTTCAATTCTATGCATAACTTCATACAGTATTTGATGGTAGAACAATGAAAATGGCAGAAAAATTGCGATTACAGCACCGCCTTACAGCTAAATGTTTCCATATTGAAGAAGAACCTGCTGGTTACAGTCAAAAATATGCACAAAATATTTGGATCATTCTATGCATAACTTCATACACTTTTTTGTAGTATGATGGCGACACTGGGACAGACAGATGTTTTGAATAAACATGTTTTTGGGGATATTTGATCCCTAAAACACGCAAATTCGTCAAAAAAAAAAAAAAAACAATTTGATTACAATAATTTCTTCTTCGAAAGATAGAAGAAATTAAAAATAGGTTTGTTTAGTTGTGTAACTTAAAAACCCATTAACCCATTGTTTAAATTAAAAGAAAGAAAGAAAATTAGTAAAATCGCAGTTTCATAAACAACTTCAAATTTTATGAAGATAGAAAACCAACGTTTAGAAATGCATGTAAGGTAGCAAACAGCTGTTTCGAATCTATTATCATTCGCTCCCGTAATAGGTAAATAAGACTGTGCTTCCCTGTCGCTTTGCTCAGCTTAGCTTTTTCTAACACGCTGAGTCTTATACTGAGATGAAGAATCTCGATAGTAGATTCGAAACGACTGTTTACTATTCTTTTCATGCATTATTTGTGCATCTCTCAATGTTGGTTTTTTATCTTTATACATTTTTGCACAAAAGCTTTATTTGCTATTTTGACTTCAAATTTTGTTTTACAATCTAAAAGTAGATACAATTTTCTAAAAGATGTAAAGGTAAATTTTTAAATTTGTTACAGAGTTTAAATATAAATAGTTGCAAAGCTGGCAATTCTTTAAACTTTTGAGAATTACCTTTTATTCATCGATAGGGAACTTATAATAATATGTCATCTTTTGCATTATAAACAAAAGTTTTTCGTATTGTTTGGGATCAAACGATTACTGTTGTTAATATATATTTGGTTTGTTGCATTCTGCCGGATATCCGATAGAAAAGTCGGATATCCGGTGACTGTGATTCGGATATCCGATGATATTTCGGATATTGAAAAATCAGCCGGATATGCCGGATATCGGATATTGGCCGGATATCCGTTGCATCCCTAAGTACAAGTACACGAACAGTGGCTAGGCAGGTAAATACCTCACAGTCCATGACTTGGAGGGTACTGAAGGATGAACATTTGCTCCCGTTTCATGTGCAACGAGTCCAGAAACTGTCTCCAGGGGAATATCCAAATCGTATTGAATTCGCCCGCTGGTTTCTGCAGCAGAACGCGCTAAATCCACATTTTGGACGAACTGTGCTTTTCACCGATGAATGTACCTTCACACGTGAAGGTACATTTAACACACACAATGCACATGTATGGGCGGATGTCAATCCACATGCTACGTATCCACATGCTCATCAGAGACGCTTTTCCATCAATGTTTGGGCAGGAATCCTCGGAGACCACCTAATCGGACCGTACCTTCTTCCTGAACGCCTCAACGGTAAAACATACCTCACATTTCTGCAACATGTGCTGCCAGACCTGTTAAACGTTGTTCCTCCACGCATCCGGCGGGTCATGTGGTTCCAGCACGATGGAGCGCCAGCCCATTACGTACGAGACGTCCGCAACTATCTGGACATCACATTTCCGAACAGATGGATTGGTCGAGGTGGTCCTGTTGCTTGGCCTGCTCCCTCGCCAGATCTTTCACCCCTCGATTTCTTTTTTTGGGGATAATTGAAGGCTCTTATGTATGAGACACCCATTGAATCCCCCGAGGAACTGGTCGCCAGACTTTCCGCCGCTGTAGGGGAAGTGCTCGAAAAGCCTGATTTTTTCGCGAATGTTCGCCGTTCCATTCTTCGCCGTTGTTCTGCGTGCATAACCTCTGGTGGTCACAATTTTGAACATTTATTGTAATTACATGTTAATAAATATGCTTTGGTAAAATAATCCTAATTTGTGTCTTTTTACCTCGTATCACAGCACACAATGTGTGGGCATGGTAAACTGAACTGTGCTCAGAAGTAAAAATTTCAAACCCCTCTCCCCAGAAACTTAACCACGTCTAACGATTCAGATTTTGGGCTGAAAATTTAAGTCTAAGCTTTAGAAAGCATTTAATGAGACACAAAAAATAACGGTATAAAATAGTTGTTCGTTACTCCAAAGTCTAAAGCGCCCTCTATCGGAATTTTTTGAAACTTTTCTTTAAAATTTATTTTCAAGAAAATACTGACATAAAGAATAATTTTAGCAAAACGCGGCAGTAGTTAGAGCCTAATCTACGACACAAAGATCGGGAATAACTGATTTTTGTTCTGGGGGGAGAAGGGTTTCAAATTTCAGTTTACGCTACTTAACTACTCGTTAGGACTCAGATTTTTAGATCAAAATTTAAGTTTAAGTCTAAGCTTTCGAAATCATTTAAAGAAATACAAAAAATAACGTTAAAAAATAGTTCTTTGTTACTCCAAAGTCTAAAGCGCCCCCTATCGGCATTTTTTGAAATTGAACTTTAAAATTTTATTTCAAGAAAATACTGGCATAAAGAAAATTTTTTGCAAAAACCGCAAACGAATCGACCAATTTTTGTATTTTTTATATTCATTTGAAATTTCGGACCCTAAACTTTAATGCCCCCTATCTCCTTGGGAATACGTCTGGGACCCTTAGTCTCCTATTTAATATTATTTGTCTTTAAGTGTACTATAACCCCTTAAAGTTCTGCCCATCTTTTATGAATCACCCTGTATATATATATATATATATATATATGTTTGTGTGTATATTAAAGTTATAAGAAAAACCAATACGCAATTTACATATTATTCCCGCTTTAAGTTCTCTTTTGTAATATTTTACTACATTATTTATAAAAATATTACTACTATTATTAAAATACTTTATAATAAGTATTACTTTATAAATATTTTTTAAAGCAATTTTTAGACAATTTTATTATTTATTATTTATATATATATATATATATGGGTGATTCTCAAAATAGGGGACAATTTATGTCTTTCGGCATACAAAAAAAAAAAAAAAAAAAAAAAAAAATTGAGGTTTTCTGTCATGTTTTTATATTTAGATATGTTTGTCTTAATATTATTCATTATTTGCACTCAAGAATTACTCATTTTTTAGTTAAAAACACATTAAAATAACAGAATAAATGTTCAAAATGTCATTAGCATGGATGTCCACAGCAGCTGTGCCTTGTGTATATACTAGCATTTTTCAAGAGTTAATATCATGTTTATAAAATAAAACAAATGTTATTCTTTCTTTAAATTAATCAAGGAGAGGATTAATCCAATAAATTTCTTTTTAAAAATAAAATTATAGTATATAAAAAAAGAATTAAAGTTTGTCCTCCATATTCTATTTTCAAAACAAGATCATACTATAACAGCAGGTTATTAATCAAAATTTCATTTTCACATATGACAATAGTTTGAAAATATAAAGGTTCTCCATGGCAACAGGTAGCCATTTTATCCCAGCTTGAAAATAGAAGCATGTATTGTATTTTAAGAATAGAAGTTCAATATTAGGGGCGTACATCAATTGTATGTCATTAGAATGGATAATAATTTTCATGTTTATTTTATAATTAAAATTTTTATTTTACTTATTTGCATAGGACTTTTGTGTTTTAAAAAGCCCCGAAAAGGACTATTGCATTGTGATTATATTATGGTTCATAATCTTATTTAAATTAAAATTTGTCATTAGCATGGACAAATATCAGTGTCATTAGCATGGTTTTTCTGTCCATGCTAAAGACTCCTATGTGCATAAATGTAACCATTGCTTATATTGTATCTTTTACAAATTTTAATTTTACATATAAATTTAGGTATTACATTTATTATCCCTAAAATATGCATTAAATCTGTCAGAAAATCACTAAGACAGCTTCTTACATTGTTAGTGTCAGAATGTTGCTCATGTAAACAAAGTTGTCTCTTTGGTAATGTTTTTATTCTCCTTATATGTATATATGTAAAAATGGAAACCATTTGCTGAAAAGGAAGGCTAATAAATATAGAAAAAATTATTTTAACAGGAAGAAAATAAAAATTTCTTAATATATTTATTCCATACAATTTGTTTTGTCATTAGCATGGCTCAAAAAATACTAATTATTTTTTTTAAAGTTAATTTTTAAATATTTAGCTCTGCTGACTACATGTAAAGTATACCTAATACTATATTAACAACACCTATTTTTTTCAGAAATTTTGCTAACAGTAATTTTTTTAAGATTTCACTTTTGAAATTGTCCCCTCTTTTGAGAATCACCCATATATATTAAAAAAAGTGAATTGGAACAAATACATTTAGTGAAATGTTTCCCGGTCATGGTGTTAGATTTTATTATTCAATACAATTTCTGTGGTAATGAGATTCGGATTAAAAAAAAAATAATAATAATAAAAATCTGAAGATTGGCAATTATAGATATGATGCAAATGCGATATTTTTTCGAGACAAAAATGAAATTTGGCATTTCAAATCAAAAACTATATGGAAAAAGGGAACATCTTGTTAAATATATTTCCCCGCTCAAATTATATTTATCAGATTTTGAGAAACAAAAAGGAAAATTGGCAGCTATGCAATATGAATTAAGATCTATAGCTGGCCATAGTATAAAAACTAGCCATTTTAAAATTGTGCCCATTGTGACATTTGATGAGCATCGTATCAACTACAATTAGAGCGCGTACCAAATAATAGGAATATGCTCTGTACTCGAACAATACAGAATAGCTGTAAAAATTTCATCCTTTTTTTAAAGCATATTTGAAGATAAAAGAATTTAAAACAGATCTGTAAGAATCTTATTTAAATGTATAATATGAGTAATAATTCATAATAAACTTTTTCTCGGTACATAAAAATATATTTACAAAAAATAGAAAAAAGGTAAGAAAAAAACTTATGTAAAATTAATACAGATTGAAACTATTTTAATTTTATTTTTTAAAACTTTAGGAAAAAACCACGGTTTTGGATAAAAAAACAACGTTTATAAACAAACACAATTTTTTTTTTCTTTAATAATTAAATTTATAACATTGCAATTAAAGGCGCAAAAACACAATAGCGTATTGTGTTTTTGCGCAATTGTGTGTTATTGCAAATGTATTTTCAGGAGATAGGACATGTTTTTTATTTTTGTAAATTTGTTCTGTCCCAGAAAAAAATGCATCGACTATAAGCATTTTTAAGTACATATGAGGGGAAGGGGGATGTAGAGCTTAGAGGTCTGCTCGAGTCAGACCCGCTTGCACTTTCGCAATTTACGGGCCCGCTCGTGCCCGTTAATGAGCCTATTAATTAATGAAAATAGACTAGACCCAATTTCCCCAGGATATGCCAATTTTTCTCAACATTAAATTAAGATTTTAATTTTTTTTTCTAGAATACTACATTCATATGGCAAAATTTAGCATTTTAGATTATTATATGTGATTATTATGTGTATATTAATTCCTTAACAATGTTACTGTTTTAAAAATTTTGAATTTACAAAAAATTGTCAATAAAATGTGCACACTAAATGAAATTTTGAACTAAACTTAATTTAAAAATGTATAAAGATTTATGTTTGTGTATATATAAATCCACATACACACATTGCTTTGGTATGTTACCGTTATCTTATTTCATATGCATATCAATGATTCTTACACAAAATTACTCGTACTCAACTAATTACAAGCATGTTAAAATTTCAGTCATTTCCACCGGGGCCACATTTCTATAGAATTTGTGCCATGAGTGGTCCTTTTGTACATGGATCTAAAAGGGAAATTTAGACATGTCCTTTTAAAGTTTAGAAACATTAAAAAATTACATTCCGAGATAAATGGAAATAAAACAAAAGATAGTGGCGTTACAGTGGATAAGCCATAAAATATCCCCAGTCTTTCTTGAAGTAACTATCAGACTACAGTAAAACCTCCATAACGGACACTCCCGAATAGCGGACACCTCTATTTAACGGACAGTTTTCCAATCCCCACTCCCAAAACCTAAATTTTTATATGTTTAACCTCCGAATAACGGACATTCCGAATAGCGGATACTATTTTCGCCGATAAAGGATCAAAAAATATTTTTTAACAAGACAAAAATGAAAAAAAAAAAGTTAAAAAGCCTCTAAATTTATCAGGGTAATGTGTTCCAAATTTTGTAATCACAGATAAATGTGGAGGGTGAGCTGAGGAAATCTCTCCTTCAAGTTCAATGTTGAATTCAGGGGGTTGCCTGGGAGGGACATCTCCCAGAACATTCAAATGTCTATATCCCCCCCCCCCGGAAGATTTTACGATTTTATGTTTTTAATTATCAAAAAGTGTAATCTCCATCCCTGCTCGGACATTTAAAATCAAATTACATGCAATCGCAAGCATCAAATTACATGCAATCAAATTACAAGCAAAACTTTTGTAACAGTTTTTTAAAAATAAGAATGTTAATGAACAGCAGTAAAATATATGTACAATTTTATTTAAGTTTTATTGTTTAAAAAATAATTTTAATTTCTCATTAATCATATAATAGATGTTTTAGGACATAAAAATGTCAATTAATGAAATATTAAGCATTTCTTAGTGATTTTTTGTATCTCTGAGGTTTTCCCAATAGCGGACACCTCCGAATAGCGGACAATTTCTGCGTTCCCGAAGTGTCCGTTATTTAGAGGTTTTACTGTTATATATGACTTGCTTTGTTGACTGAAAAATAAGATGAAGACAAGTCGTACTATTTTAAACCAATAAAATAAATGTTTAAAAATTTTCTTCCAATCTTAAGAGAAGGTTGTTTCGAAGAACTTTAAAAAGATCTTTCCCTTTGTTTTGCATTTCTGAATCTTTAAAAAAAAGTCTACAACGTACTTTTTCAAAACAGTTTTTGTTGTACTCTATATTCAAGTTGTGACAATCAGTTCAACGGACTGATATCACAATGACAAGATGGCTCAAACTGTGTGTATGTAACATAAATTTCCTGGCCGCTTTATCTAAAAAATTAATGCCCGGAATTAATTTAAATACTCGATACAGTTAGATATTGATATAAATTGGTGCTGATTGGGTTCTGGGTTAATCGCCCAAGAGGTGCCGCTATTATACCGTATATCGTGAAAATTACGGTAAATTGCAATTTTCACTATAGATAAATCTCAGAAACTAATGCACGGAATTTCCTCATATTTATGCTATACTACATCTTGACATAAATCCCTATAAATAAAGTTAATTAGATTTATTTATATATTGCATCACAGGTATCGATGCTCTGTTTTTCCCAATTTTAGCGATAACTATATCTCAAGAACAAATACTCATTTAATTTTGGTTGCAGACGATTTTACTTATATATAAAATAAAGAATACTGCCCAGCTAAACTGATGGCATTGAGCTCACAGGCTACAAATACTAATTGTACATTAAAGCCTTATATTTTCAAGGGTTAATTCCGTTCGAAAAAAAAATTAAGAAGGGGAAACAGCTCTCCCCTTTCCTCTTTTTTTATACTTAATCATTGAACCTCCTATACTATCAAAGACATGCTTTATCATATAAAAAATCTATATCCAAAATTCAGAGCAAGTTAGATAATTCTTAATAAAAACCCATTTAGCATTTATATAATTTAAAAGGAGTTATCCCCCTCTTTTATACTTAACCATTAAACTTCCAAAATTATTCAGAGATTTGAACGAAATCTGAAAATTCTGCTTGAAAAACCCATTTATATAAATTAAGGGGGGGGGGGCATTAGAACCCCTGTTCCCCCTATTTATACTTATTCAATGAACACCTAATAACAGTCGCCTCATCAGAATGATCCTAATCTAAATTTTGAACGAAAACATAATTCTGCATGAAAATCTCATTTATATCAACTAACGGGGGGGGGGGGGATTAGAACCCTTGTTCCCCCGATTTATACTTATTCAATGAACACCTAATAACAGTCACGGAATCGCCTCATCAGAATGATCCTAATCTAAATTTTGAACGAAAAATTAATTCTGCATGAAAATTCCATTTATATCAACTAACGGGGGAGGGGCATTAGAACCCCTGTTCCCCCTATTTATACTTATCCAATGAACACCTAATAACAGTCACGGAATCGCCTCATCAGAATGATCCTAATCTAAATTTTGAACGAAAACTTAATTCTGCATGAAAATCCCATTTATATCAACTAACGGGGGGGGAGGCATTAGAACCTCTGTTCCCCCTATTTATACTTATTCAATGAACACCTAATAACAGTCACGGAATCGCCTCATCAGAATGATCCTAATCTAAATTTTGAACGAAAACTTAATTCTGCATGAAAATCCCATTTATATCAACTAACGGGGGGGGGGCATTAGAGCCCCTGTTCCCCCTCTTATACATATCGAATGAACTCCAAAAACTAATCAGGGAAGCGCCTTGTCAGGATATACCTATATACAAAATTTCAAGTGGATCGGATATTTTTATCATGAGTTATCGCGTTACGCACATACATACAGAACGGACGGGCACATAAGCTCTCAGGCTATGATAGCCTGTGAGCTAAAAAAGTTTTATGAAGGCCACGGCATACTAATTTAAAGTGGAATCATCAACTATCAATCTGTTATATTTCAAAATGTCATCTTGGAAGGGGGAGGGGGGGGAGAGGGGAATTAATAAGCATATAATAGATTATTGCAAATATATTTCATAAATTCTATGCATATCTTAAAATAATTTCCCAAAATTTAACTCCAAAGAAACAGTCTGGATCAAGGAAACATTCCATTAACAATTAAAATCTTAACAAATGCGCAAAATATTCTACTTTTCAAGAAATAGAATTAACTGTTTCCACAATAGTGAAATATCATTATATTCAGGAGACGACACCTTTTCGAATGGAGTTCAGAATTTCGAATGTTCACGAAGGATCAACATTGATACTCAGAGTTATAAGAACTTTTTCAAAGTACTGTGAGAAGAAAAAAATCTAAGCAACAATCGGAGAGGCTACCAAGTATAATGTTACTACAGAAGAGAAAATGTTTTCCTCTCGTCGGGTTTTCTTTTACAACTTTCCTAGTAAACTTTTTTACAAGTATAATTGACAGAGATACGCGTGTGACTGGCTGTTTTTAAGACCACCTAAAGTTTTTTAAAGCAATGATTGAGTTTAACCAAGTGCTCTTTCATTCCACACTAAATAGAAAGAAGCTGCAGGATTCATACTCTATTTGAATAACAAAATTCCCTGATTTTTCCAAGTCATATTTACTACAATTCCCTAACAAACAATTCATGGCATTTTTAGAAATTCGAATTCCAATTCTATACCTTAATGATTGAACTTATATAGCAAAAGAGAATACATTGATAGATTAATAATAAAATGTAAATTTACCTTCGAAAATGAAAATAACTTATCCATTTGAAACTAAAAAAATATATATCATTTGATATTTAAAATGTAACAAATATGATAAAAAAAAAAAAAAAAAAAAACAGTAAAATACAATTCAGATGGATTCAAAGTAACTTTTTAATCAAATAACTAAATGTATACGTATTAAACGTTCATTTTTTTTTTTTTTTTTTTTTTTTTTTTTTAAATAGTTTTGCTCATTATATTTTATTTGTGTTTTTAGAAGCAGTTTGTTGTGTAAGTTTAAATTTTTTGCCTTTTAACATTTTGCCTTCAGCTACAACTTTTCTTTTTTCCGTTTTGTTTACTTCGTAATTTTTTTATTTAAATATTCGACAAATTTGTATAGCTAAAAGACTTATGTTAAAATGTGAATTTATCAAAAATTCTATTTGTAAGTAAAAAATCAGATTTTTTTTTTTTTTTTCCTTCAGACGGACTATGGAATTTATGAGAACTACCACATTATAGCACACACACAAAAAAGAAATTCCATGACTTTTCCAGATTTTAGAAAAAAATTGTGTATCATTTCGAGCAATTGTCATTTTCCCTGACCTTTGCCTGTTTTCCAGGTTTTCCAGTAGCATAGGAACCCTGAAGTTGTATACGAATTTCAAGCATTTTTTAAAAGAAACCATTTATTTAAATATAAATTTCAAATTAAAGAAAACTAAAAAACTGCAATTAAATAGTTGTACAAGTATTCTATATCATACATTTTTTAATAATAATTAAATTCTACAAGCGATAACACAATAACATATAATGTAAGAGCATCAGAAAAGAAAGAGGGACGAAGGAGAGAAAATGAAAATATGCTTGTTTATATCTAAACATTTGTCATAGAATTTCATCGAAATTCTTATTATCAGATGATCCAAACCGGATTACCCAGGTTACAAAATGTACCGCTCAATGTACAGAAGATAGATAAAAATAGGGGCTAGATCACTCACACTCGCTAGAGTTAATCCTACAGGAGATTTCTTTTGAAAATATATCTCATTTTTATTTCAATATTTTATTTTACTTTTTTCATTGAAAAGCTAAAGTCAATCTCTACAAAGGCCTTTTTAAACTTTTTTTTTAATGGGGAAAAAAAAAAAAAAAAAAAAAAAAAAAAGAGGATAGATTTTTATTAGAAACTGAGACCGAAAGTAAAAATATTCTATTAAAAACTTATAAATAAAATCGAGAAAGTATAAAAGGGCTTTTGAATAGACCAACAATAACTATCCGAGGGAAAAATGCATATAAAAATGAGAAATTTTCAAAATAAAAGATAAAATAAAATAAAAATTTGAATTAACATTTGCGAGCGGGTTTTTCACATAAGCTGTGAAAACACTTGACTGTATGATTACCCTGTTTTATGTATGGGCACATTTTATTTTTTTTACACGATTAAATTTGCGAAAAATTCAGTTAAAATATAGAGATGTTTTGTGCACAGTTTTCAAGAAATTTTGTGAAAGTCCGGTTTCAAAGTGAAAAAAATTGCGAAAAATCGTCTTAGATCTTAAAAAAAAGTGAAGGATCTTTTTAAAGGACCTAGCTATTTTTCTAAACTGACCAACAATTAATTTTATTTATTTATATTCAGATTGCCCATGCCCACGAAATAAAATAAAGCAATTTTAATTTTTCAGTGCCGATGAAAATTATAGGACTGAAAAGTTAATCAGTCCCGTGTGAATGTCATGTATTTAGTACTAAAAAAATTATTAAATACATGATTATTTCATTTTGTCATTATTTCTGCAATGCAAAAAGTATAACAATATACATACAACAAATCATCATAAAATATAACTATTAAGTCCTCATGTATCATTAAATTTCATGAACACAAAATGAATTTTATTATTAGCCTCCGATGCTATTTCTTTCAGACAAGCTAAAAAATGTCGTGTCGTCAGTCCTGAATTTTATACTCAACCGATTTTGATAATTATTTTTTTAAATGAAAGCTATTTATTTGTAGTTGTGCCCATTTTAGCTATTTATTAATTTATTTCCATTTTTATGTATATTTTTTAATTTTAAATGCTTTTTTACGATATTTCTTAAATATGGTGGCAACTCAGTTTAGCTTTTCTCTCGATAACAAAAATTTATTTTCCATTATCACTTTCCACGAGTCAGAAGCTTTATTTTATCAGTGAACATGTCCTTGCATTTAAAAGAAAAAAGTCAATTGTTTTCGTAATATTTAACCACAATAAAATGATTGCGTATAATTATGCACTACACTGGTGTCCAAAAGTTAAGCATAATTGGTAATTAAGTAATTATTTTTAAGTAATGAAAGAAATATGAATCGGAATGTGCTGAAACTCCAGGAGTGTAAACAAAATAGTACGCGTCACATATTTTCGCGAAGAGTTTTCCCCGAAATCGAACAGGGGACCGTCAACAAATTGAAAAAGAACTAAGATCTTTTGGATAACCCTGTCAAAACTAATGTAGCAAAAGCGTTCAAACTGCACATTATGATTAATTGGCTTATTGTAATGTACTGTGTTAATTTTTACAAGGATAGCATGTATACTCGTAGAGAAATTAAGGTTTTTATAAAAACAGTCCTAAATTTTTCCAAGTTTTTTGCTTATAATTTGCAGAGTTCTTATTATAAAATAATGTTCTTTTCTTAAAATATGACAAACATCATTGTACACAATACCCTGTCATCAGAATTTAAAAATAATAAAAATTGTATGAAAAATGAGTATGTTTAGTAAATAATTTTTCATTGCGCATGCGTCAACGATATCAAAATGTCATTTGCATATTGTGTTAGCTAAATGTATAGAGCAACTTCTGTAAAAGTTTCAAAAACATAGCTTGAAAATTCTGAAAATGGGAGCCTATAGAATCAACTCAAAATCCGTTATTCCTAAAGGAAGCAAAAAAATCAGGGGTTTTACCTAAATATAGTTGTACGTGCAATATCGTGTAGGCACTAAACAATGGAATATGGATACAGCCCCTCATCTTTTTGCTTCATTTAGGGAATTAAGGATTTTGAGTTGATTCTATAGGCTCCCATTTTCAGAATTTTCAAGCTATGTTTTTGAAACTTTTACAGAAGTTGCTCTATACATTTAGCTAACACAATATGCAAATGACATTTTGATATCGTTGACGCATGCGCAATGAAAAATTATTTACTAAACATACTCATTTTTCATACAATTTTTATTATTTTTAAATTCTGATGACAGGGTATTGTGTACAATGATGTTTGTCATATTTTCAGAAAAGAACATTATTTTATAATAAGAACTCTGCAAATTATAAGCAAAAAACTTGGAAAAATTTAGGACTGTTTTTATAAAAACCTTAATTTCTCTACGAGTATACATGCTATCCTTGTAAAAATTAACACAGTACATTACAATAAGCCAATTAATCATAATGTGCAGTTTGAACGCTTTTGCTACATTAGTTTTGACAGGGTTATCCAAAAGATCTTAGTTCTTTTTCAATTTGTTGACGGTCCCCTGTTCGATTTCGGGGAAAACTCTTCGCGAAAATATGTGACGCGTACTATTTTGTTTACACTCCTGGAGTTTCAGCACATTCCGATTCATATTTCTTTCATTACTTAAAAATAATTACTTAATTACCAATTATGCTTAACTTTTGGACACCAGTGTATAGTTGGGGAACGTTCACGTTGAGAGTACAGTTTATACTGTGTATGATATACTTCCGCGACAAGAAAAAGTGCGTTGACTATTTTAATAAAATCTTACTCAGTATCTATTTTTTCTTCAAAGTTTTAATGCAAAAACGATTTATTCACCAAATGGAACTGATTTAAGTTTAAAATTTTCAATATTATGATATGTACATAGAAAATTTATATAAAAATGTATTTATTCGCTTTGGCGAGATTTTGGCGATAATAAACATGTGTTGAACAAAAATTGCAAACCTTTTACAGATAACGGCTTCCCGCATTTTCCGAATTTCCGGTCAGTTAAGAGATAATTTCTTAAAGATCGCGGTACTTAATCTGCAATACATATTTTTTATTTTTGAAACTTTTTAAAATACAGAAAAAAAATTTGTGGATTTGAATTTATCGGAAAATTTTAATTGAAATGCATACCAAATATGACAATAAAATATTAAAGTAAAATTAAATAAATGAAAAGGTTTTTATTTAAGTGCTGAGGTTAAGAATCGACTGAAACAGGTTTTAAGGTCGAAACTGATACGGACTTTCGGTGATCTTTCTATTTTCGGCTGAAAAAGAATGTAAAAAAAAAAAAAAAAAAAGTAAGCCATACATGAACGTACATAATTATTTATTAATTATATGTATTTATTAAATATGCATGGTTATTAATTAATTATACATATTTTTAAATATACATAATTATTTTAATTAAATGTGTTTATTAAATATGCATAATTATTTATTAGCAGTACATATTTACTAATTAATTATACATATTTATTAATTATACACAATTTTTAATTAATTATGTGTGTGACTCAAGTGCACTCGCTGCATCTTAAACCCAACACTTTTTATTTTCCTAAAATAGAATATAATTGAACAACGATACAGAAATATTTTCTATTATGCCAATTTATTTTATTATTTTTATATATATATATATATAAAATATTTATTTAATTAGTGTTAGGCATACACAGGTCGATTTATCTTTTATAACAATTTTTGTAAATTATCGTTTGTTGTGCTAGAGCCTATCTCGAAGAGTATTCGAAGCACTTTTGCAGTTTCAAAATAAAAATTTACTATTACTGTTTGTTAAGTTTTCAGCTTTTAATGAGAACATAAAAATAATCACATATGAATTGCTTGCTTTATAATTCGCATTCACATCTTGAATCAACGATGATTGTAAATAGTAAATTGGATCAATTGTAAACAATGAAGTTCATAGCAATAAATAGTCTCATTTGAACCTCATTTTTGTCCTTAAGTCTTTATTTTCCCTGGATTTCGTTCTACCGAAATCCATTCAACGAATTGCTATTAATGTTTAGAGGCAATAGTAGAAATAAAAAACATTACATAATTATGCTAATATAGTATAGAAGTTTTAACGTGAATATGGGATTGAATAACAAAAATAAAATAAAATAAATAAAAATAAATAAATAAAAAGAAAAATATATTGATTATAAAAATAAGTTTAAAAATTTATTTTACACATTTTTATAGTGTGCACATTCTATAATTTGTTTCCCTTTAAGATTTGTTTTCCTTTTACATTCAATATTTAAAAATGTATCTTAAACGGAATTTTAGGTTGGTTGGTTGATTTTTGACGTCCGATTATCTACGCTAGGGATATAGGACCAGGGGGGAGTGCCCTTCGTGGGGGTCTTTCTAAGGTAACCTAACCCGTATTTACGCAAGGTTCGAAGAAAACCACGAAAACTCCGAACGGTTAGGCCGACAGCCGCGATTGGGTTCGAACCCAGCACCTGCCGTCTACCAGTTGAGAGGTCCGAACCTCTCGGCCACTGGTGGGGCCCCCGGAATTTTAGGAGGGGTGGCCTTCCCTAACGAAAAAGAAATTGCTGTCTTTTCTTTCTTTCTTTTTATTATTTATTTTTTTATTCATATTTTTAATGCTAGTGAGAAATTCAAGTTTGAATATTTCTTTTCTTTTTCTACGTTAAATTTTAAAGTTGCTTTTTTTTTTTAATTGGCATGCTATAAAAAATTTCCTGCATGAAAAAGAACATGAAAAGACTTCATGTAAAATACAAATGTGAATTCGTGTGGTTCTTCAAAATTGCACATTGAACAATGTTAGGTACCTGGTACAAATTACACACATATCAATTTAAATCTGATTATTAAAAACACATTTATCAAAGAAAAAATTACGATTCCATTACAAAATAAAAAAAAAATTATAGGTGATATTAAATTGTAACAATATGTTTGTTTTTAACTTTCAAAACATTTTAATTCTAAAGATTACTTTCAAAGATGAAAAATTCTTGGAGTATATGCATGTTACTCTAATTTAAATAATGTGCTTTGATAATAAATTGTCAATAACCGATTATATTAATCTTTCAAAAAACGACGTAAAAAAAAATCTTTGAAATTAGCTTTTAGCAAACACAATTCAAAATTCATATTATGTCGCCGAAAAGAGTGCTACAATGCCAGATATTGCAACCATGTTAAGCCAACGGGGTAAAAAGTCTATCAGGCTTGTACATACTCGCTTCTTTCTCGTTCCCTGACTATAATTGAGGTAAAAAAATATATTTACTGAGAAATAATAATAATAATGTAAATAAAATAACAGAAAATAATTTATGATAAAAATTAATGTCTAAAGAAAAATTTCAAATGAGGAAAATGATGTCATTCAGCAACCAGATAAATGGGAATTACAATATTATTACGGATGCCTTTTTCATATTACAAATAACAGTAACTTTAAAAAAACATTTGAAGAGAAAATGACATCACTATTTAAAACATCGCATTTTTACTCATAACGATATTACATTTCAATGCTTCATTATGAACACTGAGATTGAGATTTTATTTTCAGATGACTTCAGTTAGTGAAAATAATGTCACAGTAAAAATGAAATTAGTTTTTTTTTTAATAAAACTATTTTTCTGTGAGTGCATATAAAATAAAATTTCGGGATTTCGCCAGCATTCAGATTACAATTTTAACTGAAGAATAATTTTAACTGCGAATATTTGCATGCAGAATTGTAATTGGCAAACTTGACATTAAATTTGGAAATATATTTATTATATAATGATTCAATAATGTAATTACTTTTATCTTTTTTTAAACCAAATCGATCGGGTCTTTTAAATATTTCATTCGTCGAATTCGATGGGACTCCACTCGTTTTATTGTTAAAATGCATTTCCCTTTTCTCAGAGTCTATAAAAAAGCGTTTAAACTAAAAAAAAAAAAAAAAAAAAAAAAAATCCGTTTTTGATTAATCTAGTCAATGAAGAAGTAGCACGTCAAATTGTATCGCTTTATTATTCCGCAATTCCAATGACTCAGAGAGAAACTGCTAATCAGTTGGGTATTTCACACCGTTCTGTTTGCTATTATATTGATAAACACAACAAAAATTAAGTTAGTTCATTGCATTCTAAACGGGGTCGCCCTTCTAAAAAACCCTATCGATTTTTTTTTTTTTTAAATCGGAGGCGAAACTGAATTCTGCAATGGCAGAATCTACATTCAACTTGTTTATTTATTTACTTATTTATTTATTTATTTTTATTTTTTATTCATTTATTTATTTTAATTTCAATCTATTTTAGTTATCGGTTTGTTAATATAAATTCATAACTGGAGTTAAAAAATATATAAAAATAAATGCTGGGATCTGAAGAGGTTAAATAAAAGATGTACCAAAATAGAATTTTTAAAGCCGCTATTTTTTTTTAGTAGTTTTACATTAATAAGTAGCCAGCCAGTGTTTTAATCTATCCGCATACAAAGTATAACGAGCTAGGAAAAAAAAAAAATCTCCGAATTATTAATTACGTTTGAAAATCAGAAAAGGATGAAACAAAAAAAAAAAAAAAAAGAAAGAAAAAAAGAAAAGAAAAAAAAAAAGAAATGCAGAACAAAAATTTGCACTAAAGTTTCGTTTTTCAAGATCAAGCCTTAGAAAGAAAGAAATGAAACTTAAAACACATTCTCATTTTAGGATAATAAATTTCCGAGCGGCGGCAAACGTTCACATATAATGAACGGGCAGTATTTGGCGTTGTTACAAATTTTGTAGCACCGGAAAACCAAAAAGATGTATCTCAAATAGAACAATTTCAAACCTAATCGTTCACTTTTATTTCGCTTAAAAACTCATTTTTATGCAGAAATATTTACGTCGTTCTTATCAATTAAAATTTTATTTTAAAGAAAAATAAATTATGATAAAATAGTGTTATTCTCAGCTGAGTAGATAGCGCTAAGTTGTTTTATCAGATAACTTTATCATTACATGATAAGAGAACAACTCGCAAACTCATTGCATACTGCATACAATAAGTAATTTGTTAAAAGACCACACACAGTTTGTGTAATGTTTAGGAATTTCTGTTATCGGTTACGGGGTGAAAAAAAAATAATACTATATTTCCTTAATAATGGCTAAGATCTTAAAAAAATCTTTAAAGGATTAAAGATGACTAAAAAATGACAACTAGAAAAGGAGAGTGGATGAAGCATAGACAAATAATACGAATGATTATTTACTATTTTTAATGCAAATGCTAGATAATTCTTATTGTAACACTTTAGCTACATACTTTTGCTTTTTTTTTTTTTTTTTTTTTTTTTTGTAATGTTTTAATATTTTTAAAAAATGTCGAAAGCTTAAAAATAATTTCTTTGTAATAATACTACATAAATTAATCATACACATAACTGGCGTAGCAACCAGATGTATCGCATTTGCACGGCAAGAGACTTTTATGGGGTGGGGAAAAAAATCTAATTCGGCATTTTTTTTGTTTTATTATAATCAAGAAATCAAGTTTACAACGTAAACAATATGACAATAAAAATTTGAAAGTTACTCATTTGAATGCAAATTACCATTGAATATCTTTATATATATATATATATATATATATATATATATATAAGGACAGTAAAATTTTTCAGAAAATTAAGAACAGAATCACTTCTAAACGTTAAAAAATGAAAAATAAAATCCTTTGTAGAAAAAAAAGTGGCTCTAAGAAATTAAATTTGGGCGCAGAAAGAAAAACAAAATGCCCGTTTTGGAGCAGAAACAGCCAAAATAACTTATTTGTAGCAGAAATTTCGATTTGGCGCCATTCGCGCCTGATTATATATGCACCCCTGTAATATAAAAGCATCAGTAAATGACTTTTATTAACCCTTTCCGTCGCGGTCCAATTTTGTACATAAAATGAGAAATTATTGACTGACACCGGAATTTAGAAACCGTCTTAATTCAAGCTTGCATTTGTAAAAGCAAAATTGTATTAAAATATTCTGAGTGCCGTTTACAAGTTTGGAATAATAATTCAGGGGATGGCCCGGGGGGGACATACCCCACCGAAACAATGAAATGTCCTCCCCGGAAAATTTGAGATTTTGTATTTTCATTGGTCAAAAATTGCAATTCCCTTCCCCCCCCCCCCAAGAACTCTATAATGCTCCCCCCCCCCCCCCTGAGCCACAGAAGTCTCGCCCATGAGAAAAATGTCTGGTCTGAATTCAACACTGCGGAGTAGGCACACAGTGCCGGACATAAATAAAGCTAATTACATGTAACAATTGGATTAAAAAACTGCAATTTTAGGACTACGAAAAATACCCTACACGGAAATAATTTTCAAAATACTTTTACAAAAATCATGAGGAAAAAAAAAAAAAAAAAAAAAAAATCAGCTAGCTATTTTTGTATTTCTAACCAAATGTTCAAAACAAATATTCGTAAATGATGTAAAAAAAAAAAAGAAAAGAAAAGAAAAGAAAAAGAAAGGAAAGAAGAACGACGTACTCAATAATTCAAACATACGATTTCAGAGAGGTTACAGAGTTTTAAGCATTCTTCTCCACTTTAGAAATGAGACGTCGTTGTTTTATGGATAGTTTTACTTTCTTCTAAGACCTAACCTAATGATTATCCTGAGAGGGAAATCCCCAAATATACTCTTCAAGTCACGTTCAAAAGGATTTCCGTACTAAGGTAATCCAAATTTCCAAAAATCCTATTTCAAAAATGTTGAAAAAAAAAAAAAAAAAAGAGCAAGAGCGATTCTTGAAATAATGAAGACGGGTGTTCAACAGAACAGCGTAGAGTACATATTAGTTATAGAAAATATCTGTATCAATCAAACACGCAAAGAAGTACAAGGAGGGGTCGCGACCTCTTTACCGATATCTATAAAAATAGCAACATATAACTCGAAATCAGGGTTAGAAAAAAACATGTTTTTTTCTTTTAATTTTTTTTTGTTTTTTGTTTTTTGTTTAAAACAGATTTTAAGCGTTTTTTCTCATTCAGCAGCATAATTTTGATTAAAGCGAGCAAAAATTAATAAATTAAATATAAAGAATATTGTTATGTTCTCTGAGCACCAATTGCTGAATTTATTCAGAAAATAACAGAAACAAATCTCTTACATAGTTTTCTGATCAAGAGTATAAGTATGATACCATCTTAAAAAAAAAATAATAAACCCACTATGCAGGCTTTTGATATTAACTTTTAATCTCTTAATTTTATCGTAGTTTGTGCAAACTTTTTTGTAACAACAGGGAGACAAATTAAGTATATAACTATTCTACTAAACTGAACATTGTTTTTAATTTCTGCTCATTATAAAAAAAATCTATAATAACCGAAATGGTGCAATTGAGTTATTATACAATCGTGGTATTACACTATTATAAAAAAAAAAAATGGCTGCTGACTAGTGATGGGCGATAACGAGAAGATTTTCTCGATTGTATTGAACATCTCGATAACTTTCGATTGTGTAAAATTTTTCTCGATGACTCCAGTTTGCAATGGCTTTTATACCATACAGGATTCGATTTTATCAAGAGTCGTCTGCAGGTGAATGAGTCGGTGTTAATAAAGACACGACGGATTTACTCGCTAGTGAGCCCCTCCTTTCAGTGCTGTCTCTAATTTATACGCAATCTTGTAATATGAAATCTCGAACTGGGTCCTCGTTGTATACGGCATCATATACCAAACGCGGTGTGCACGCACAATAAAATCTTGAGAAGAAAAAAACAAGTAAGAAAAATCATGCGTTAAGCATAGATTATGAAGCACTTTCCAACACTTAATGAAATCTTTAACAAAACTTTCTTATTTAAGGAAATAATAGTGTATAGCCAAATATACCCAAATATGTATTCCAGTACATTAGAACAGCCCTGTATTTCATATGTCAGTTCATATAATGGGAAAATTTAGCTTAGCAAGAAAATACCCAGTAGCCTGAAATTTCTTTTTCAGCAATTCATACTATTAGATGGAAACATACTTGAATACTTTTGTTCAGCCCTGTGTTTTACATTGTACCTTTATTACACGTCAGCATTAGGCTAAAATTTATTGTAAACTAAAACACTTTTAAAACAACTGAAATCACATTCTCATAAATCATCATTCATAGGCGTCCATGTACCGAATTCTTTGCGTGGCCCTGTATATCCCTTTATCTATATTCTGCAAACATTTCTCAGTAAATTGAATGCAGCTCAGCGTAAAAATGCATAGCTTATTTAAGAACCACCTTTAAAAAAATTCACGCTCCTATTCAGTAACGTTGGTGAGCTCTTTTGGGTAGCCCTGTATATCAACTATAACATTTATACACACCATATAATGTGCATATATTTAGCGAAATATAAACGCGAATATCATAATTAAAATCCATTTCATCATCGGACACATATACGGTACTTCGGAAAGAATATACTATTTGAAATCTTTTGAGTGGCCCTGTAAATGCTATGTACTTCATATTATGCAAGACAGTAGCGTATAATTTATATTAAGCTTCAGTGCCATACATCATATATCAATTTTATTATACATGAAAAAGCTTAATATATTTAAAATATGTCACACACAATTCCCCCTTTTACCATTAGCTAATGAATTTCTTTTGTATGGCCCTGTAAATGAATAATAGCTACATTTTCACCTTATATTTTATAGAGGGCATATTTTAATATGTTTGACAGGATTTTTACATCTTTATATGTTTTAACATCTTTAAAATTCCTTTGAAACGATTTTTCTTCATGAGCCGTAATGTAATAGGAAACTTTTGATTCGCCCTGTAGATAAACTAATCATGGTAGAAACTTCAATTTCGATAGGACTTGTGCTAGGATAAATGTCAATAACATCCTAAAATTTCATGGCAATCCGAGATATTAACGATTTTTTTCCATGGGCTGTAATGTAATGGAAAACTTTTGATTCGCCCTGTATATAAACTAATCATAATAGAAGCTTCATTTTCAATAGGGTTCGTGCTAGGGTAAACCTCAATAACGTATAAAAATTTCATAGCAATCCGGGTATATTTACGGGAGTTAGAGCGCGGACAGACGGCCAGACAAACCGAATGCATAAGCACTTTTCAACTTTGTTGGAAAGTGCTAAAAAACATCTCGAACCGAACGAACCTTGGGGGTGTGAAAGGTGAAAAAAGAAGCATAAGAGCTGCATAATATGAATAAAAGGGCATACTGCTTCCCAACTATATATCACATGAAGAGTATTGGCAAAATTTAGAAAAGTGGAGTGAGGTTCGCCGAAGGTGTATAACATCATCAATAACATGAGTAATGGTCACAGCCCTTTCCAACACTGTACACATGAAGAGTATTGGCAAAATTTAGAAAAGTGGAGTGAGGTTCGCCGAAGGTGTATAACATCATCAATAACATGAGTAATGGTCACAGCCCTTTCCAACACTGTACACATGAGGGATCTCGGCTAAATCTTGACCCCCCCCCCCCCAAGGTAGGGAATTGGGGGCAAATTAATAAGATCGAGGTACATAAGATCAATAAGTAGTCACAGGCCAAACTACAACTTGCTGCTTTTCTAAATTCTATATATTATAAATATTATTTACTAAAAGCTCTGTAATAATAATAATAATAATAATAATAAATAAATAATGGCATTTCGGGAGTGCCGACAGAAGTGAAAACTTGAAAAATTACGTGTATAAATTTTTTATCGCCAGGAAATATTTTATAGTCCAGGAAATACAAGGAATAAGTATTCGCGTTAAATCAACGCCTACACATGAGAGGAGGCCAGAGTCCCAGCAGTAGCGAACAATATTTATATGGCACAGATGTCATACACACACCACATTGGAACGATTTTTTTCAGATGCCGATTTGGCGAAAACCTCGTAGAAGTTTGAGAAATTTAAATTTCAACCCATTATGGGTCCGTAACTTGACCCAGAATGAGGAGAGAAAATTTTTTATGCTAGATTTGTAATGCATGAAGCATAAGCTTTCAATAGACATATTACATCAAAAATTGCGAAACGCCCTCCACCCCCCCCCCCCCAAAAAAAAAAAAACGGTGCTATGGTGAAAAATTGGAAAACTGCAAAAAGAGCGGCGAAGAAAAGTTAGCTATGCCATAATTTTTCTCCCAGCTGTAGCTCCCATAGAAGCAAAGTTATAGACTTTTAAAAATTGAAATGAAGTGAAGAAATGAGCAAAATTAGGTGAATAACAGACAGGGGGGTCCACAGCCCGGGGGTGGCATGTAGCTTAAACCTTTAAGCAGGGTTCAGTTTCTGACGTCAGAAACTGGTTTTTGACATGACAAGTGTCAAAAACTGGTTTAATCCATCAAAAATTGGTTTAAACTGTCAAAAACTGGCTTAAACCATCAAAAACATATAATGTGCTTTAAAACATTTTAAGAACAAGAAGGAAAAGTTGAATAAGTCTTAATGATTTAAGTGACTTTTTATTTAACATTAATTACTGTAATTTAATAATTACAAAAAAGTTAAATTATATTAATTACAATTAAACATTTTTGTTTTTTAGAATGTTCAAACAGAAGAAAATGAATTTATACAGTCAATAATCTGGATCAATTTTACCCCTCAGCATCCTATAACATTTATTTATACCCAATCAATTTCTGAGTTTAGAGTGTATGAAGCCAAAGTTAGAAAATACTCTCTCAGTTGATGCTGAGCTAGCAGGGCTTGATAGCAGAAGCATTGCTAGTTGAGCAAGTTTGGAGGCAGACCAAATTTTGAGATTTATAACGGATTTTTTTTTTTTTTTTTTTTTTTCCCGGAAATGATAATATACAGTACAGTAATAGTGAATTTTTAATATTACATCTAATGTTGTATATGTGCGACAGATATTTAATGTGAAATTTTACAGATCAGTGTAGCATTTGAGGTTTCTGACGTGGTTTTTGACAAGAGGTTTATGACATGACGGTTAAAACCATGGTTTAAACCGGATAAAACCACACACTGTCAAAAACTTGCCAACCCTGCCTTGTTAAAATTAGTATAGAATCAAATGAACTATATTTTAAGGTGTATGCCTTCAAAGAGAGAACTTTAAAACAATGTGCCTAAGTTATGATAACAATGTGACGAGTTCAATGGTATTTTCCCATCTCAAAAAAATTCCCAATGTGCCTAAGGACATTTTCAATTCAACAATTCGATCTAAAATGACAAAAATGCAAAAAGTTTCGAAAACTGCCTCCCCCCCCCCCGTCGGCTATGGGAACCAAATTGGGAAGGGGAGGGAGAAAGTATTATAATATGAAAGAGTAATTCGAGATCTTTAAGATGATATACTACATGACGGGTTTAAAAAAGTGAAAATTGTCCCCCTTCCCCCGCCCGTTTCGCCCCCAAATTCCTGTAGCCCGCACTTTAATTTTTTTAACATTTGATAAATAATGTTTATCCCAAGGCTAACTTATCATAATAACAAGGCTTGTCATTCCCTAAGTTTCCTTTGTCTACAGTACACGTGATCAAAATTCACGTTGTTAGCGCCCTCTGTCGCTCAAATATATTGTTCAGCAAGGCCACTTTATCATAATAATAGGCCTTACAATCAGAAAAAAATGTATGGGAGAAAATGTCCGAATAGTTGCGAACTCATAAACCGAATTTATACCGTAAGTATCGCCACCTGGTGCATATTACTAGTAATATTCTAATTGCATAGGAAAAATCAAACTGTATTATTCACAATATTATAAAAAATATTTTTCAAATTCCACTAAAATATATACGTAAAAAATACACTGAAAATGATGAATTAAAAGTAAGAATTAATGGTACTTTATTAATGTAGAGTCATGGGCGTTATATATATATATATATATATATAGCTTAGCGTAATTTTCGGCTTCAGAAAGTATGATTTATTGCCAAATGATGTAAACAGTAATGAAAACAAACTTGTAAAATGTTTCGTTTGTCTTTTAAGAATTTATATGAATATTATTATTGTTTTTATGTACAATTTACTTATGTTTTTGCATAAAAATAGAAAATTGGCTTTTTCATATGAAATATATTGTATAACTATTGCAAAACATTTCTTCTCTATGAGAACAGAAAATAGGATTCCAGAAAATATGTTGCCAAATTTCCTTTTCTCGCCAAGACCATTTTCTCTATTTGAGAAAGGTACTTTGAAAAAGTATCGATTTAATATTATATAATGCAGTATTGGCTATTTTTCTGTAATATGTTCCGGTTTCGCATTTAAAGTTATCTGCAAATAAGCATTATTCTAGAACAATGCGATATTAAGTATACGGTTAAAAAATGAAATTATTTAGCGCCAATTATACTTGCTTAATGAGCCAATTGGCTGTAAGTTTAATTAAGAAAGGAGCGCCAAATAAAGATTTACACCACAAGCGTAGCACAAAAAGAATTTATTTTTGAGGATAAACTTTGAGATGTGTTTAGTTTAAGTGATTTATAAATTTCTCATAACTTTCATTTTTTTAATGTTTATGATTTTTATCCGGTTTATACATATAGCTAACTATACAGGGAGACTAAAAAGAATTAAAATATAAGATCGGGGAATACTTTAAATTTTAGGTATGAGAACAGGTTTTTAATCGAAAATATTGAGCGTAGCGTTTATTAGTTAGGTAGAAGAATGTATACGCACAACCAGACCGGGAGGCGGCAGCACAGACAATCATCTCATCGAGTTCACAGATGGAAAATATAGGATTAGTAAAATCTCGGTTCCCATATTAAGACGCAATCGGTCTGCCAAATTATATCTCGGTGAAAACACCTAAAACTCTATTTTAGTGGTTAACTCATAAGTTTACCATTGTGCTTTCCTGCACCCAAAAGTATAAAATCATGGAAGTTTGGGAGTAGGAAAAAAATCGTAAACTTATGAGTCATCTGCTAAAATTGGGTTTTTTATTTTCTACACAGATTTTCCTTGGCAGACCGATTGCGTTGTAATATGCTAATCAAGATTTAACTAGTCCTAGATTTTCATCCATGACCTCGATAAGGTGATTGTCTATGCTCCTTCCCGGTGTAAATGAAATTATATACAATTGTTGCTATAGACAGTGATACTTTTAGTACATTTTAATAGATATTATATTTATAGCGTAATGAAATTGATATGTATTATTGGGATTCACAATAATACCTTCCCTACAATAAAAGGTTCATGTAATACTCGTATCCTTTTACAGAGTCACATATTATAAGCTTAATTTAAATTTGAGGTTTAAATTAAGCTTAATTTAAAAATCTATATGTCATATACACAACTTCTCAAAAGAATCCCATATAATGAACTTTAATTCTCGAGAATTGCTAAAAAAGTAATAAACAAGTTGGAAATTGCACGTGAAGCGTAGCAAATTAGGTGCGTTCGTACGATAACGAAGTTTAAAAAATATTACTTTCATATATCAATCTCATAAAATTGTAAATAGTGAATTACAATTAAAACGCTCATCAAACAATGTTCTCCCTATACCATTATGTAATGGAATACTTTTGTCTGGCCTTGTAAATCAATAACAAATGTTCTTTGCACCACAAATTATGTATGATGTATATTATAATATGTACTTTATAGTTGCATATAAATTTTATTAAGTTCGCATGAGTGTAACACGATTAAAATGCATTTGAAACATTTTTTCCCATTGACCGTAATGTAACGGAATACGTTTGATTGTCCCTGTAATTGATCTATGCATCTGATTTTCATAAAATTTGAAATAACTCGACAAAATTATGTAATAATTATGTATTTTAAATTTCAAACGTATAGAATATATTTGAAACTTTTTCCTAATTGACCATAATGTAGTTGAATACTTTTGATACACAGCGGTACGCAACAGTTCACCATTTTTCATAAATAATTACAGTAAAATAAGTTATGCCAAAAAAAAAAAAAATAAATAAATAAATAAAAATAAATAAATAACAAAAAACTGCCGAACTTTCGAAAATTGGAAAAATAACAAATCTCATTTGAAAAATACAAGCTTACAGCATATCGAAAAGAAAATGGAAAAGCATATATAGTAAACAAGGCCCGGGTGGAAAACAAATTATAAAATTTATACATTTGTTACTACAACAGAGGGCGTTAACAACGGGAAAAATCACGAGGTTTCTGGCCAAGTTTACTGGGGCCACGAAAACTTAGCGACTGCCAAGTCTATTATTATGAAAGTGGCCTTGATGACTAGTAGTACGCACCAGATGGCGCTACATACGAGACAAAATCAGTTAATATGTTGGCAGCTATAGAGACAATTTCAACAATAGATTTTCTCCTGAATGCGAGGCCTGATTATGATAAGGGGGCCTTGGTTTATCCAATACTTCGATCAAAAAACCACACTTAAAATGATAGGTATTGTAGAAATAGCGACGGTTTTAATCCTACGTTTGTCCTCTCTCCAGCCCCCTCTTTGAAAATTTTTTTGATAAATAATATTTATTGGAGGGTTCCAAGCAACGGACAGCTTAGTATGGCTAAAATACTTGAAACTTTGAAAATTAGGTCTTCATTTCACAAGCTATTGTCATATTCTCATACCTCTTTTTGTATCTCGTTTCTCGATAAACGTTTCATTTCACAAAGCTTCATCGAAAAAAACTCTGCTCGATAAACCTTCATCTCTATTCTCAGCGAGAACAAAAATCATCCTTATAGAAAAAGGCATTCATCAGGAAACCACAAGCTTCTCGAAATGCAGCTTTTATCAAGGTTAAATTTCATCGCAAAGTTAAAAGTATTTCGATAAACTTATTTCATCGAGGTAAATTTTCATCGCGAAGAAATGAGTTTCTCGAAATGCCTGACTTTATCGGGATGAGATTTGCTGAAATGAGAGGTATATACGAAAGCTCTTTTAACCATTCTTTCTTATTATGAATCTTTCTACTTTTGGAATTTTAAGGGGCGGGAGGAGGGAGCGATAAGGGGGTGAATTTTTTAAATCGTAGCTATTTCGACAATAAATGTTACTTTTGGTGTGGATTTTTTTATGGAACTCTCCGGTAAATAATATTATTTATTAAATATAAAGATTTTAAAGTGGGGGCTGCATCATTTTAGGTGTATTCTGGGAAAAATGAGTGAACCCACAGGTGACATGTAAATTTCAAACATTTTTTTAAAAATCCGTCATGTTATATATACATCATCGGAATGTTTTAGCACCTCCTTTTCATTTTATGAATCTTTCTCCTCCTGGAGTTGAATTTCAGGAGGGGGGGGGGGGGAGAAAGCGATAAGAGGGTGAATTTTTTAAATTGTAGCTATTTTGACAATAAATATCATTTTAGATGTGGAGTTTTTTTTCATGGAACTCTTTGGTAAATATAACTTATTAAATATAAAGATTTTAAAGTGGGGGGTGCATCATTTTTAGGTGTAATCTGGGAAAAATGAGTGAACCCACAGGTGTCATGTAAATTTCAATCTCTTTTTTGGACCCGTCATGTTATATATATATATATATATATATATATATATATATATATATATATATATATATATATATATATATGGGTGATTCTCAAAATAGGGGACAATTTAAAAAATGAAATCTCAAAAAAATTACTGTTAGCAAAATTTCTGAAAAAAATAGGTGTTGTTAATATAGTATTAGGTATACTTTACATGTAGTCAGCAGAGCTAAATATTTAAAAATTAATTAAAAAAAATAATTAGTATTTTTTGAGCCATGCTAATGACAAAACAAATTGCATGGAATAAATATATTAAGAAATTTTTATTTTCTTCCTGTTTAAATATTTTTTTCTATGTTTATTAGCCTTCCTTTTCAGCAAAGGGTTTCCATTTTTACATACATATAAAAAGAATAAAAACATTACCAAAGAGCAAACTTTGTTTACATGAGCAACATTCTGACACTAACAATGTAAGAAGCTGTCTTAGTGATTTTCTGATAGATTTAATGCATATTTTAGGGATAATAAATGTAATACCTAAATTTATATGTAAAATTAAACTTTATAAATGATACAATATAAGCAATGGTTACATTTATGCACATAGGAGTCTTTAGCATGGACAGAAAAACCATGCTAATGACACTGATATTTGTCCATGCTAATGACAAATTTTAATTTAAATAAGATTATTAGCCATAATATAATCACAATGCAATAGCCCTTTCTGGGGCTTTTTAAAACACAAAAGTCCTATGCAAATAAGTAAAATAAAAATTTTAATTATAAAATAAACATGAAAATTATTATCCATTCTAATGACATACAATTGATGTACGCCCCTAATATTCAACTTCTATTCTTCAAATACAATACATGTTTCTATTTTCATGCTGGGATAAAATGGCTACTTGTTGCCAAGGAGAAACTTTATATTTTCAAACTATTGTCATATGTGAAAATGAAATTTTGATTAATAACCAGCTGTTATAGTATGACCTTGTTTTGAAATTAGAATATGGAGAACAAACTTTAATTCTTTTTTTATATACTATAATTTTATTTTTAAAAAGAAATTTATTGGATAAACCCTCTCCTTGATTAATTTAAAGAAAGAATAACATTTGTTTTATTTTATAAACATGATATTAACTCTTGAAAAAGCTAGTATATACAAGGCACAGCTGCTGTGGACATCCATGCTAATGACATTTTGAACATTTATTCTATTATTTTAAGGTGTTTTTAACTAAAAAGTGAGTAATTCTTGAGAGCAAATAATGAATAATATTAAGACAAACATATCTAAGTATAAAAACATGACAGAAAACCTCTCAATTTTTTTTGTATGCTGAAAGACATAAATTGTCCCCTATTTTGAGAATCACCCATAAATATATCTCATCGGAATTTTTTCGCACCTCTCTTTCATTTTAAGAGTATTTCTCTTTTCTCTTCCTGGAGTTGAATTTCAGGAGGGGGAGGGATAAGAGGGTGAATTTTTTTTTTTTAATCTTAGCTATTTTTACAATGAATATCGTTTTAGATGTGGTTTTCAGAGGAACGCTCTGGTAAATATTATGTCATAAATTCAAAAGTTTAAAATGGGAACGGCGTGATTTCCGGGTGCATTCTGGTGCAAGAAAAAGTAACATTACGGCCACAGGTGAGGAGTAAATTTCAAATTTTTTTTGGACCCGTCATGTGATATGTCATAGAAAAGGTTTCGGAATACTCTTTCATATTATGGACCTTTCTCTTCCTGCAGTTTAATTTCAGGACGGGGGAGCGACAGGGAGTGAATTTTTTTAAATAATCGCTATTTCGAGAATAACTATCATTTTAGAAGTGGTTTCTTGGTGGAACCCGCAACGTATCCCCAAGGGTATGCGTACCCCCAGTTGAGAACCGCTATCCTAAGAGAATTATATAAATACCAATATAAAAAATTAAATTTAAAAGAATCGTAATCATCACTTATTTTTACAAACTTTGACCGACTTTTGAATTTGGCACTTTCTTAAGCCGCGTCATTTATTTCAACGACAGATGGTTATTCACTTAGTTTGTCTTGTGTTTTCTACAAGAAATTGGAACACCCTGTGTACTTTTCTAAAATAATTTTAACAGTTCATCAATGAGCTTCATCCCATCATAAATTTCGTAACTTATTATAACGTGTATTTAATAGAATATAATTGTCAAAATCAAAATGCAGCATCATTGCGCTGCGTTTACATAAAAGCTGATGGGGGCTGGGTACATGTGGCAAACCCAAAGGCACATCAATGCCGGACGCTTCAGCTCGTAAATCTAGTATCCCTAGTTTTAAGGGATTTGAAACAGATTGAAATGCGAGCAATTCAAAAAACAATGTTACTTTAACAGTACTAGGAAACATGTAAAAAATGTCTTGTGTTAGAATTTCGATTTTTTTTTTCATTTTTTTGCGTCGGTTAGCCATGTAATTTGCTAAGAAAATCACATCCTAAAATTTCTCATAAAATTTATGAAAATTTCATATGATTAGTACTGGTTTAAGTGGGATAATTTAAAATCGTTATAACTCGACACATTATTTATCAGATTTCAATTTCTTTCGGATTTCTTTATTTAAATATAAAAATCTAGTTTTAGTTTTGTTCCAGGGTTTTTGTTTTTCAATATTAATTTTTAAACTATTAAAAATATTTATTGAAAAAATATTATAACTTTTAATAAAAATCATATTTTGAAAATTAAATATTTTTTCAAATTTGCCGAAACAAAACTAATTTAAAATAATCAAAAACGACATGTTTCAATTTTACACTTTTTTTTCTTAAAGAATTCATAACTTTAAATAATTTAAAGACGAGAAATAGCAGGAGGAAAACTCATTATGCAGAAAAACGAAATGTACTGTTTCAATGTCCGTCAGAACAATTCTTTTTCTAAGATGCAGATTAAGTCTTTTTTTTTATATATGTTACAGGACAAACCCGATTTTAGGCCTAACTAGATTGGCCTAGACCAGACTAGTCTATCCTAACGCCCATCGGAGAAACTAGTTTTTCCTAGGCCAAACTAGTCTATCCTAACTCCCATCGGATAAACTAGTTTTTCCTAGGCCAAACTAGTTTGGCTGAATGGTCATTAGGATAAACTAGTTTAGCCTGCTATTCATTGGTTTAAACTAGTTTATCCTAGGCCAGTTGAATTTGGCGTGTTTTTATTGATCCCAAAGACCGCTTTGGCGCCATACTTCTGGTTCAGCCTAGTCCAATCTAGTTTATCCTAGGCCGATTCAATTTGATGTGCTGTAATTAATGCCAACCATTGTTTGGCAAGCTCACAAAGAAAAGAATTATTTCAAACTCAAATTTAATTTCTCAAAAATTAATCAAGTTTAAGCTCAAATTCAAAATATTTCAAACGAATCCGCTCAGCTCAAACACATCTATTGAAATAAGCGAAGTTCATTTAAAATTCATTCTTTTATTTATTTTACTTTCTTCTGTCTTTACAATAAATGTTTGATTCGTGAAAATTTTATAATTCCGGTTTTTGACGCATTTACACATTTTAGTGGTCCAAGATTCCAAAAAACATGTTCTTGAAATTGTGAGTCTATGACTCTGTCTGACTGTCTGTGCCATAAATTTTGTAGGAGCTGTAATTGAAGAACTAATGCACGAAATTTTATGCGGTATCCTTTTTCTTAAATATTTAACATCATGTTTTATTAGGTTTCTAAAAGTTTCAAATAAGGGTAATATTTAATTAGTAGATAAAACATTAAAAAAAGCTGAGCTTTTTAAAAAAAATTACGAATTCTGTTACGAATTAAAAATCTTTTCATAAAACCAAAAGTTTTTATCCGATTGAAAAAGTAATCCGTAATTCCTTTATTTTTAACCTCTGAACCCCACAAATTAATCAGGTAAACACCTTATCGGAAGGAACCTACATAAAAAATTTGAAACATATCGGTAAACTTTCCGTGAAAAACCTATTTACATAAATTAAGGGGGTTACCCTCCATTTCCATTCCTCCTTTCTCTATACGTAAACAATGAACACTCACAACTAATCATTGAGGTGCCTAATCAAAATGATCTTATACCTAAAATTTTAATAAAATCTGATACTTTTGCATGAAAAACTGACTTATCTAAATTAAGGAGGGGAGGGGGTGCAGATTAGCCTTTTGTTCCCCTCCCCTTATTCTTATCCAATGAACTCCTGAAACTAATCAGGGAAGTTCGTTATCAGGATAAATCTATGTCCAAAATTTGAAGCAAATCGGATATTTTTATCAGGAATTACTGCATTACGTACATACGTACGTACATACATATGTACATGGTTACATATATAGGATGGACGTGTCCTTACTCAGAATAAAAAGTAATCTTTGACGGATACATACATTTATTATTTGACAAACAAAACAAAAAAACAAACATATAAGAAATAAATCATCAAATCACTCTTTGTGGTTATTCATAACATTCTTATCAAACATCAATTCGTTGTAAATATTTTATAGTTCTTAAAAGATTCGTCTTAAATCTTTGCTTTTAAATTGTCAGAATCATCACTTTTGTTTTATTCAACATCCTTAGCCGTCGCCGAAAAACGTTCTATTTTCTTTCCTTCCTCTTTTTACACCTGGTCACACAGCTTCGCTAATTCACCTTTTTTATTTAATCTCGACCCAGAGTTCCGGAGAGTTGCGAAGGGAAATACAGTCCAATTCAGGTGCAACAGAGAGTGTAGCCCACAAGCGAGAGTATATCCCACACATACACACTAACAGAATATGCGAGCACATTAGCTCTCAGGTTTTGATAGTCTGTAAGATAAAATCGCATCAAAGTGCATCGGCCAAGGATAAATTAGATCAAAACTAGAAAGTTAGCGCCGTGGCATTCTTTAGATTCAATAAAATCACGCCAAATTGAATCGGCCTAGGACAATCTAGATCGGCCTAGGATAAACTAGTTAAAACCAATGAATAGCAGGCTAAACTAGTTTATCCTAATGACCGTTCGGCCAAACTAGTTTGGCCTAGGAAAATCTAGTCTATCCGATGGGCGTTCGGGTAGACTAGTTTGGCCTAGGAAAAACTAGTCTATCCGATAGGCATTAGGATAAACTAGTTTGGCCTAGGAAAAACTAGTTTATCTGATGGGCATTAGGATAGACTAGTTTGGCCTGTAACATACATAAATTTAATTTCAGACATTTTACTGTCCTAGAGAGGCTGTTAAAAAATTTGTATTCTGGGCCCAGGCCGGACCAGGACCGACACGTTACTCTTTTCTGAAGACTCGCCTAACCGGGTCTAACGTATTTTTAATACCAGAGGAAATTATATCCTTCTCTCTAGGTCTGCACTGGACGAAATTTTCAATCCTGGTCTTGAATAATCCATTTTAAAATCCTTGTCTCTGACTGACCTAATACATGCATAAAATAAGTAAAGTTTGGTTCAATCAAAATTTTTACGAAAAACATAGATTTTAAAATTGCTTTTATTTTATGAAATAAATAAATAAAACTTTCAAATTCATTTTTTTTAAAGAATAGTTTATTCAATGGCTAAAAAATTAAATATAATAAAACCAGTGAAAAAAATCTGCCTATGACAGAATTCTGTCTTACACGGAAAATGTGTTGATCCATGCACAATAAATATAATAATACCTGAGAAAAAAATAAACTCCATTTACACCTTCTATAACGTACTTTTTCTTTCCTATGTGAATCCGTCTTTAAAGGTTTTACTGTATCACATTTTTCAATGTCCCCAACGCATAGGATATGGATTAATGATATTAAAATATAAGTGAAACATTTACATATAAATAGAAATTCATTGATAATATAAATATACCACAGGCTTTGGTGCTTCTTTAACAATAAAAAGTATAAATATAATAAACAAAAAACTATAATAAGTATTTTTGGTCAGATCTCATTTTTACGAAACAATTTTTAACTACACAGAAGTAAAATACTATATAGAAATTCACGGTTCAGTCAGGCTTTGATTTAAACTTTTCCATGCTGGTACGGCTTATGATTTTAACATTTTTTGATGCCGGGCCAAAGTTTTCCCCCCAAAGAAACCTAGATATTTCAATCCATGCAGACCTTCAGTGCAAAACTACTAATATATTTTGAAAATAAGTTTAGTTTTAAATCAATACGCTGCTTTTTTTTAATGTCCAAATAAGACGCACTATCTTAAATAGATATTTAATAACGGATAATTTGTGGATAATCCCTCACTTGCTTTCAAAATAAATCAATAATTCTTCCTTTACCGGCATGGTGGCGGTTTAAGTATTGAATTTTGGATCTTAGTATCTCTGTGAGGTTTTTAGATATGGACATGAAATTTTTTTTTTGTTTTGTTTGTTTAATTTAGGAATGGATAAGGAATAACTTCCTAATTGTAAATTTTGTTCTACGGGGGGCCGTATAAAAAGTTAGTTTTTGCATTTTTTCAAATAGACCTCCCATGGAGTTGCAACTTATCAAAAATTTCACCTTTTTTTTATGAGTTTTTGCAATTGGAAGTATGGGTCTAAGAGCAATATTTAAGAAGATAGCCTATTGTTTCGATATTTATGACTCACCCTGTATATAGCTTGATCATGTTTATTTTAATAAAAATAAAAATTTTGGATATTTATCTTAGATTGCAATTTAAATTATTTCAATGATATTTTGAGATATCTGTATTAAAGTAATTTTGTAAGAATCATGTAAAAAATAATGGGGTTTAAAGACGTATATTCCCTCCTAAACAGCTGAACTCCCTTCCATTTATAAGTATTGGGAGGGAAATGTAGGGCAAAACTGGGAAATTTTATTAGCGGCCACTGGCTGGTAGGACTATTTTTTAAGTGGCCACGTTTTTTTAACTAGTGACTACTTTTTTATTTAAAAATACAAAACATTAAAATTTCCATAAGTATTAATATAAAATTAAATAGCCCAAATAAATATGTTAATATAAATATATTGGAACTAAAAAAGGTATAATCCTTGATGAAATGCAAGGAAATTATTTTTCTCTTTTTGTAAAAAAGTGGCCAGAAGGTGGCCACTGATAAGAAATTTTTCTTGCCACTTTTTCTTATTTATTGGCCCTGTGGGCCTAGAGATGGGAATGCTCAGAAAACCCTCGGAAAAATTGGGAGAAAAAAGTTTTTTTTCTGAAGGCTTATTTTTCAATTTTTCCAAACTGGAAAAATTGAAATTTCATTTGTAAAATATAATATATTGAAAATTTTGTAATAGCTACATTCTCATACTTTTAATTTTATTTATTTTTATGTTGAGTGTCCCACATGAAAACTTTAATGTGGATAATTTGATCTCTCAGCAGAAATGTATTTGAGAAGACTTGAAAGGATCCTGCAAATTTTTTTCTAGTTTGAAGCACAAGACTCTTCGCAAAATTTCTCTTGAAAAATAGACATTTCAGAAAAAAATTTAATCTCCAAATTGAATCTTTTACAAATGCCATTATTGAAGAAAAAAAAAATCTCATGCCATATAACAGCTGAATCTTATCAAGTTGTATATATTATATGTATGAATAACCTTATTAAAAATGTCTAAATATGAACCTAACTATAGTAATAATTTCTAAATCATAAATTCTGATTATATTTTGTATAAATATATACAAGAAGTTCACAAAAAGAGGATTACATGAAAAAAATCTACATATATAATTAAATGCAACTTCAATTTTTAAAAATTAATTCATGTGCAAAATTATTTCAATAATAAGCTGATTAATGGGAATGGTAAAATTAAAAATTTAGCATAAAATTTTGAAGCATGCATTTATTACTTTCTTCTATCTTTACAAGAAGTAAATAATAAATTCATGAAAATTTTGACTTCCAGTTTTTAATGTATTTAAACGTTTTAAAAGGTCCTGAACATGATTTAGTGGGTTTTGGAAAATATCTGTCACTCTGTGAGTCTGAATGTGACAAAAATTTTATGGGCACTCTATCTCAAAGAACTGATGCACATAATTTCACAAAGCTTTTGATTCAGTTACACCTTGATATAAACTCGAGATGTTTAGTTATTAGTGTATATCGCCCAACTGATGCCGCTGCTATGCTGCATTATTCATGATTTCCACAATAGATCTATCTCAAGAACTAAAAGACGATTCTTCATCAAACTACAGATTCAGTCAGTTCCTGATATATATTAATGTTGTTTAGTTTTTGGTGTAAATTGCCCTGTAGGTGGCACTACTATGCTGCATTTTTCAAGGTGCTGAATCTAAAATTGACCTCCACTTTACCTCCATAATATACAGTAATGTTGCAAAACATGGGCAGTTAGTATTAAAAAAGTACAACTGCGATGAAAAAAAAAAAAAAAAAAAAAAAATCCATATCTTATTATAAGCAGGGTTGGCAAGTTTTTGACACCTGACGGTTTTTACCGGATTTTACCACGGTTTTTACCGTCATGTCAAAAACCTCTTTGTCAAAAATGTCGAAAACTGTCAAAAACCTATTTTTTAGTAGTTTGTCTTTATATTATAACAATAATTATTTTTTCATGCTATCTTTAGTATTAAGTCAATTTACGTGAAATAGCTAGTATAAAAAAGATTCTTAAATATATTTTATTCATAAAAACAAAACAGAATCTGCATTTAAAAGAAAAGCATATAAGAATGTAATAATAATTTAAAAATAATTTTAAAGGTAAAAGATTTTTACTCATACAGTCATATGCAATATGCATGTTACAAAAATATGCAATGTGTTATTCCTTTTAATTCACTTTAAATAATACATGAATAATTGTAAATAAAACGTAACCAGGACAAAAATAGTCTGACTTTAGGGTAGCTAGTAAATTTTAATTTAAAAAATATTTCATGATTATTCAGATAAAAATTTATATATAAAATATAGGTGCTGGAATGGTCTATAAAACTCATACATATTAGCACTAAAGTTAAAAAATAAAAATTTGAATATACAAGTATAAATATACAAATTATTATTATATTCTGATTTTTCTTAAATATTGTTCTGTTATTAATCTTATACTATAATGCGAGCAAAAATTGTGTGTGTGTGTGTGGGTAAATTTTATCTCAAAAGCGGCTCTAACGATTTTCGCAAAAATTTGGATTTTACCATTTTCGGGCACGAGAAGACCATTGGGCTAGGTCACATGTTCGAGAAAATTCGATTATTGGGTCATTTTGGGTCATAATGGGTCAGGATCAAGCTATTTATATCTAGAGAACGGCTGGATCGATTTTAAGGAAATTTTGTATCCAATCGTTTTTTGTCACGAGAAAACAATTGAGTTGGGTCACATGTTCGAAAAATTTTGATTAGTGGGTCATTTTTGGGTCATTGTGGGTCAAGCCATTTTTATTTAAAAAACGGCTCTAACGATTTCGACCAAATTTTATATTTTATCGTTTTGGATTACAAGAAGACCATTAGATTAGGTAACATGTTCAAGAAAATTCGGTTAGTGGGTCATTTTTGGGGTCATTGTGGGTCATGCTATTTTTATCTAGAGATTTTCTCACGCAATTTTGACTAAAAATTGCATTCTATGGTTTTCGAGCACGAGAAAAACATTGGGCTAGGTTACATGCTCGAAAAAAAATTTTAATGGGTCATATTGGGTCATTAAGGATCTGGGTCAAGCTATTTATATTTAAAGAACGGCGTGATGGATTATAACGAAATTTTGTATGTAGCAGTTTTTTGACATGAGAAAACTAATGGGCTAAATCACATGTTTGAGAGATTTCGACTATGAGGGTCATTTGTGGGTCATGATGAGTCATAATGGGTCATGGTCAAGCTATATCTAAATAACAGGTGGATCGATTTTAACGAAATTTTGTATGCAACATTTTTTTGGCACGATAAAATCACTGGACTAGGTTACATGTTCGGAAAATTTCGATTAATGGGTCATTTTGGGTCATTAAGAGTCTGGGTCAAGCTATTTATATTCAAAGAACGGCGTGATGGATTATAACGAAATTTTGTATGTAACAGTTTTTTGACATGAGAAAACTAACGGGCTAAATCACATGTTTGAGAGATTTCGACTATGAGGGTCATTTCTGGGTCATGATGGGTCATGGTCAAGCTATATCTAAAGAACAGGTGGATCGATTTTAATGAAATTTTGTGTGCAACATTTTTTTGGCACGATAAAATCATTGGACTAGGTTACATGTTCGAAAAATTTCGATTAATGGGTCATTTTGGATCATAAAGGGTCTGGGTCAAGCTATATATAATTAAAGAACGGCAGGATCAATTTTAACGAAATTCTGTACATAACAATTTTTAGAAACGAGAAAACTAATGGACTAAGTCACATATTCGAGAGCTTTCGATTATAAGGGTCATTTGTGGGTCTTAATGGGTCAAGGTCAAGCTATATCTAAAGAATGGTTGGGTCGATTTTAACGAAATTTTGTATACAACATATTTTTGGCATGAGAAAATCATTGGGGTAGGTCACATGTTCGAGAAATTTCGATTAGTGGGCCACTTTTGGGTCATTCTAATTTTATCTAGACAACGTTTCGCGCAATTTTGACTAATTTTGTATTCTACCGTTTTCGGGCACAAGAAAATCATTGGGTTATGACAGATTTTTGAGAAAATTCAATCAATGGGTCATTTTGGATCATAAGGAGTCAGAGTCAAACTAACTATATCTAAAAAGCGGCTCAATCGATTGTATCTATTGTTTTTCGGCATGCTAAAACTAATGAGCTAGGCCACACGTTCGAGAGATTTCGATTATAAGGGTCATTTGTTGGTCATGATGGGTCATGCTAATTTTATATAGAAAACAGTACTCACCATTTTGACTATACTTTGTATTATATCATTTTTGAGCAAGAGAAAACCATTTGGCTTGGACACATGCTCGCGAAAATTCGATTTGTGGGTCATTTAGGGTCTTAATGAGTTAGGGTCATTCTAATTATATATAACAACGACTCAAACAATTTTACCTAAATTTTGAAACAAAACGTTTTTTGTCACGAGAAGACTATTGAGCTGAGTCGCATGTTAAACAAAAGTATATTAGTGGGTCATTTCGCTTTATTGCTGAATGCTGCCAAGATAATTTTACCTAAAAAATGGCTTAAACGATTTTGATTCAATTTTATATTCTACTGTTTTTGATTACCTGAAGACGATTGAGCTATGTCACATGCTTGATCAAATTTGATTAGTGGCTCATTTTGGGTAATACTGGTCAGAGTCACGAGAATATAGCAAAAGCCAATAACTTGGTGATATTTGAGAAAATATTGGCGACATATGGCCATAAAATCGACTATAAAAATTACGAAAACCAAAACACGTATTTGGAGCCAAATGAAAGAATGCCTCCAAATTTGGCTATATCTAGCAAAAAATATTGTCTTTCAGAATGTAAAGAATTTTTTTATACATTCTCAGAGCTGCCAAGTGTCCGGCTTTTTGGATACCAGTATTATTATACAGAAAATGATGTTTTAAGTAATTGGAACATTGAGACGATTTAAAAACAGATGATTTTCTCTAAGATAATACTGGTGTGCAAAAAGCCGGAGACTTGGCAGCTCTGCATTCTTAAGAGGATTCGAGATGCATGGTTAAACCAATCAGAGTCAAGCTAAAAAAGTGATTTAGATTGATGTCCTTTCGTTGTAAATTTTAAAATAAAGTAAAATTTATAAACATGCGCATAAAAACATAGTTTTCTTATTGATTGTTTTTCTAAATAATACTATTATAAACATGTTTTAAAGTAATAATACAGAGTTAATGATACAGTGAAAATACTATATCGAGTTGAACATAAAATTAATTTTGACCGAGATAAGCTCGGTCTCCCCTGCTAGTAAAATTTTAAATCCAGAAGCTTTCAATTGAAATTGAGTCTTAGAGGTTTGTATCAAAATTTTATTAAAATAAAAATTTTAAGATTTTGTTTATTGAACTGAAAATAAAAATCGCCGTTTAGTTGCATTCATGAAGTGCATAAGATAAGCATTTCGAAATATTATATATAATAATCAAATTTATTCAATGAACCAGTTCTTGACATCTATTTTCATAACATATAACATTTTTGCATCCCTAAAATGATTTAAATGTTTTATTAGAAATGTTATATTGAATGTTATTTAATAACTATAATAACCTTTTATTATCATTTAATAGTAATGTTCATTGCAGTTAGTAGAATCTATATTAATGGCGATTATGACAGTTATTGTTCTTTCTTTATTTTAATTTTACTCATGTATTTTTAAATTTTTCCCATTTAGGAAATCCTTCTTTTAAATAAATTTAACAAATGTAATTGAAAATAACAATAATAACAAAAACAACAAGGAAAAATTGACTTACAAATGAATTGCATGCTGCACTTGCATTATAAATCAGACAAAAATTGAAAATGATGGGTTATTGACGGATTAAACCGGTAAAAACACGGTTTTTACCACTGTCATGTCAAAAACCAGTTTTTGACGTCAAAAACCCAATTCTGATTATAAGTAAAATGCGTTCCAAATTATACTTTCCTTCTTGATTAAACTTTGAATTTTAGTAGTTTTCTAAAGAACAGTAGAAGTTTATCGCTGTGTGTAACTGCTTTTGTTAATTCCTTGCGAGCATTTTCTATTTGTAGTGTTCTGTTTGCATAACTTTTGAGTTCCACTCTTAAAAATATGAAATTACCATATGGAAATATTATTGAATATGATTTCTTACTCAAGAATGGAATACCAGATTTCAGGATAAAAAGAAAAAAAATTACGTTTAATTTAACTTAAAAAAAATATTTTCCTGGTTTCGGTGAGTAAAAATCTAACAGTCAATAAATCCTATGCTGTTTTTGTTACAGACCTGAGTAAGCCAAACTAAAACTTAGTTTTGATTTAGATTATAAAACTAAATCAAAAATTTGAGTTGAGATTGGAATGCTATACCAAAACTAAACATATTTTTTAAAGGAAATAAAATTATAATTGTAAGAAAAAAATGTAATATTATAAAAATATATATTTTTAAACAAACAATGGAATTTTTGAATACTGATATTGATAATAATGACAAAACTGCAATAATTTATTTCATTAAATTAATATCATTTACTTAAAAATTATACTTATGTAAATGGAATACATAATTTATTTCATTCCAAACTGTAGGCATATTGGCTCAGGTCTTTATATTAGGTCAATTGCTAATTAAACATGTAACTGAAAAATCATTTCAACAGAGATATGATATAACAAACAACAGCATTTAATAAAAATTCTTAGACTGTGAAAAAAAAAATATATATATATATATATATATATATATAAACAGGCTTTTTTTTTTTTTTTTTTTTTTGTAATATAAAGTGAAAATAATTTTCTTTTAATACAATTAAATGGAAAAAAAATGTTTATTATCTAATATTCTCTAAGAAAATATAATTTATTTGGGAGAAACAATCAAAAAAATCAATTTTTCAAAAAAAAAAAAAAAAAAAAAAGGTAAAAAACCAGATTTTTTCCGCCACTTATATTTTTCCAGAAAATTTACATCTCTACTGTGGCCGGTGGCTAGTGTTAATTTCGCCATTTAGAGGGGGGAAACTTATGTTTTGGGAAAAATTTAATTTCAAACCCTGATATTCAAAAAGGTTTAGTTTTTTGTTAATTACTATATGTTTTCGTGTATAAGCTGAGTATATGACTTTTGAGTGAAAAATTGTCCAAAATTCAAAACCTGTATAAACAAGATGCTAAATAAATGTGATGAAAAATTCAGCAAGAGAAAATTTATATCTATGAGAAAGATACTATCCGAAACTATTGATATCTCCTAAAGATCTTCGGTAGATCCCCAACGGCCTTACTTCTATTTTTCAACACTTGGGTGTTTTCTTAAATGAGTCATTTAAAGACATGCCCTGTTCAAAGTGAATTGAATCTATGGCACCTGGGGATGCAGATGTGACAAATGGCACAAATTTTTAAAAAATTCGCACTGTTCTTATAACTGAATTGATGTAAAAAGCTTGTCTTGAGTTGCCACAATAAATGATAGCTCAATCTTCAGAGAGAGAAAAAAAAAAAAAAAAAAGTTGTATTAATAATATTAATATTGTGATGGATAGAAATGAGATGCCATTTTCGCAGATGACCATAATGATGAACTAGATACAGACTATATTCATCCTGATGTAGCAAACAGAAAAACCAAATTTAAGTAGTTGCTTGAAAATTCTGATAATGAGTATGACTTGTTCTGACTTAAATAGATGACTTTTTTTACTTTAATTTTTATTTTTTTTTGTACTTACTAACGTTTACATTTTAGAATATCCAACTTGAAAAAAAAAAAAAAAAAATTATACTCGTATATAAGCCAACACTCTTACTTTTGAGTAAAAGAAAATCCCAAAATTACACAGAAATATACTTTTATTATACACAGAATTTCTTATACACAGAAATATACTTTTATTACAATATATTTAAAATATTTTAATGATAAGCGAAATGTGTTTATAATTTATTATTCTGAGATGACATTAGATACAGACTTACGAAAGAAAACTGTACTGTATACAAGACTGTACGAAAAGAAAACTGCACTCAGAGCAAAGCTAAAATTTGCCGCACCCCCCAAACTTTTTCTTGTAACAGACCAAAAATGATGTTGATAGTATAATTTGACACCCCCTAAATTTCTGCGCCCAAAGCGACCACCCCCTTTTCGCACGGTGCTGCTTGTATAAAACCAAAAACTTTCTGCAAATTAATGTTTATATAAAATTACATGTTATATTATTTTTTTGTGAAATTAATTAAAAAAACTATTTTAAAATAATTACCATTTAAATTGAAAATCAATATTAATTAAAAAATAATTATTTTGGTTTAAAAAGAGTTTTTTTTTTCTTTTGTGATCATTTGATGAAATTTGCAGGTTTTTTTGATGAAATTCCTTTTTTTCTCGCAACAATATGAGATTTTTCAGATTAAATTCACCTTTTTTGATAAAATTACCGTTTTCCTGCACCACTTTGTCGAAAAGTTTTTTTATGGCTCTTTGACAAAATTAGTGTTTTTTTTCATTAATTTTGTGTTTTTATTTTTTTTGTGATCCATCGAAGAAATTTGTGTTTTTTCAACAGTCCTTTGGCAAAATTCATATTTTTTCGATGATTCTTTGATCAAATCTACATTTTTCCTGCAATCCTGTTGCAAAATTGGCTTTTAAAAAAAAAAAAAAAAAAAAAAAAGATTGACAAAATTGATTTTTTTACAATGACTATTTGTCAAAATTATTGATTTTTTTTTTTTTTTTTTTTTTTTTTTTTTTCCTGAATATTTGGATTGATGAATATTTTAGCAAATTTGAATACAATTTTGAAATACGGTAGACTCCCTCAAATCCGCAAAGCTTGGGACCAGGGGTTGTGCGGATTTTAGAATTTTGCAGATTTCTGGTCATTGATTTGTTTACATTTTTGAAACATAATTTGATTGATAGTTAAGCATTGTAATCAATGCATATATTGGTTGACAGGATAATTAAGTACAGTAGAGATTCCCTTAAATCCGTAAACACCAGAAATCCGTGCATTTTTTCAGATGTAAACAATGAAATTAAAGGTGGCGCTGAAGTCAGTGGCTAACGCAATACAAACAATTCTATAACAATATCTATTTTAAAATCATGTTCAAATTTTTGCTTTTTTTTAAATGTCTTTCAATTTAAATTCTGCAGTGTTAAATAATGTGTTACTTAGACGCACAATGATCGATATTTAATCGAAATAATCATTATCGTATCATAGTTGCAGCGTAATATAACTGTCACGGGTTGTTTGGTAGTGTTTGTAATTCATGTGGCAGGATAATTTTTGCTATATAAAATTATAATTTTATAGTTCTATTACTATTTCCTTATCTCTGCTAGTTACAAATTGAATTTGGGATTCTACATCTGGTTTACTAATTACGATGATCAATATTTAATCAAAATAATCATTATCGTATTGTAGTCCCAGTGTAATGTAACTTTCAATGACCATTTGGTAGTGTTTGTAATTCTAGGGGCAGGATAATTTTTGTTCTATAAAATGAATATTTTAAAATTAATCAAGCTTTTTTTGTTTATTAACAAAGGCAAATTTTTTTCTTTATAAAAAAAAGATTGATTCTTCCTCATCATTATTTATATTTAGTATTGTATCTTAATTATTTACTTTATTTTAATATTTTTCTAAAATTTTATTTTATTTAACTTTTATAATAATAATTACTTGTTTTTCAGCTATTTATTTATTTGGTACTACTAGGTTATCCCATCGACCAAAAATCAATCGCCAAACTATAAGATTAAATGCCAATAATGGATGATCGTGAATTTCACATTCAATGACATTAAATACAATACACATTTGTTTAAAATGCCATTAAGTAATTTTTATTTCGACATTTTATTTGAATTTTTATTAATATTCTACTAATTATTTGTTTCTTTTGTTATTTAAAATAAAAATTATCTCAATATGCGTAGTTTGGCGATTTGTACAATTTGTCGAAGGGATAAAAGTAGTACCATTTATTTAAATATTTTACTTAATTATTTTAATGTTTAAATTTATTATATGCATTCATTAATATAATGCTTAGCCATCAATCAAATTAATGTTTCAAAAATGTAAACAAATCAACAACTTGAAATCCATACAATCCCTGACCCAAAGCTTTGAGGGAGTCTATTGTAGTACCCAAATTAATAGATATAGTGCAGAATAGAACTTGACAGACTTGTATGAAACCAAAAAATTTCTGCACACGTAAATTGGGTAAAAAACTTTCTGCAGATTTCATGTTCAATAAAATTACATGTTATATTATTTTGACATAGATTGCAATCTGTCGAAGAAATTCCCCTTTTTTATGCGATTCCCAAATGGAATTTGTATTTTTTATGCAATTGATGGACAAAATTTGTATTTTTGTGCAATTTATTGATGGAATCTGTATTTTTTGTGGGATCTCGTACCAAAATTTGTGTTTTTTTGTGTAATCTGTTTTTGAAATTCACATTTCTTGCACAATTCACAGCTGTACTTTGCATTTTTTACACAATTCACAGACAAAATTGCATTTTTTGTGCAATTCATGGTTTTTGAACTAAATTCTCATTTTTCTGCGATCGTTGGACGAAATTTTAATTTTTGTGTAGTGCTTTGTCGAAATTTGCATTTTTTGTACTGGTCTTTGGTGAAACAGGAGTCTTCTGCGAGGTCCTTTGCTGAAATAGGAGTTTTTTTACGTGGTCCTTTGTCAAAATAAGAATTTATGCAATTCTTTCTTGAAATTCGTGATTTTTTCAAGCTCTTTTATCAAAACTCATTTTCTCACGATCTTTTGATGAAATTTGAGGGGGGGTTTTCTGCTATCATTTGACGAAATTTGTGTTTTTTCGTGGCCCTTCGATGATATTTCATGCTTTTTTTGGATAATTCGATGAAATTGGAGATTTTTTTTCTTGCGATTGACAAAATTATTTTATACTGTAACTGTTTGTCAAAATTCACGATCTTTGCGGTAAAAAATTTCAGACTAATGAATTTTTAAAGTTTCAGCATCAAATGCCCTTCATTTTGAAAACTTCGAAAATCTGCTCTGTTTTTAATAGTATGCAACAGTAAATGAATCAACATAAAATTGGGGGAATAATTTTAATTTTTTGGTACAAGAAAGCTGCAAAAATATAAGTTTTTTCCTTCCTAAAAATTTCTGCGCATGGTGTATGTCTATATTATACAATTCTGGAACTTGACCTCATGTTTAGATTGGTGTAATTAAGAGAGATGAAAATTTTACTAACTATTAAAAATATAAAGCTTTTGATACATTATCTATACCCTGTAGATTTAACACTGCTGAAAAATACACTTGTTCTGTCAAAAAATTCATTTACTGGTGATGATGAGTAAAATAAAATGACATAATTCCTTAACCATAATCCTGTATTTAAATAAATTATAGCTTAAATAATACAGCTGGAGTCAGTGCAAGCAGAAATAAGGGCTTCTACACTAGATTCTTTTTAATAAGCACCTCACCTTCATAAAATTCTCTTAATAAAATAAACTCCTCTTTAAAAAATTCCATTCTTTAAAAGTATATACACCTTATTCATAAATTTTATGTTGTTAAAATTTAAAACATGTAATTTGTAAGCAAATTCACTAGAAGGGGAAATTTTATGAGGATTAAAAAAGTTATATTAATAAATGCTTCATTTTAATAACTAGATTATAACATTTTTTCCCAGAAGTATGATAAATTTCATAAAAATAATTTCCTTTTTATAACATCTGCCAGAAGAAAAAACATGCATTGACCTCTGTGCGATTTTCTCTTCCTTCAAACAGTTTGTTTTATTTTAGATTTTTTACAAGTTTTAGGAGATTAAAACAAATTTTGATTTGAAGACTGATGTCTGATAAAAAGAAAAAAATATATTGATAACAACAAATTAAAATCCCATCTCATATAGTTAAAAATTATAAAATATAATAGTTTCATAAAAAAAAAATAATAATAATAATTACAGAATGCACATACACTAGGAAAATGTTAAAATAATTTAAAAGCAGAAAATAAACATACTTCAAAATAATCAGTCACATGCAGATTAAGGAGAGATTTGTTTTCTATGTTATAACTAAAACACATAAAATTACCTAAATAAGTACACTGAACTTATAAAAAGATAAGATTCCTGTATGTTAAAAATATTTTAATAAATATGGCTAAATATAATGCTTGAATTTAAAGAAATTGATTTATTATCACTATTATTAATTACCTGAGAACTCAATATTTATTTCGAATATTAAAAGAAAGAAACTTTATGATTTTTATTGCGTCTAAAATAATCATCATGTGCAGATTAGATATAATATATTACCAAAATACATATAGTTAATTAAAATATAGTTTGGTAGCTTCAATTTTTAGTTAATGAAAACTACTTTGCCTATATATTTTATACAAGAAAAAAATGTTTTTAATGTAGCTTTCAAAAAATAAGTTTGGGCGGCAATAATTTACTGATAACATTGAGAAATTTAAACACAAAATTAGCCTATTAAATTATTTAACATTTAGCAATTTATAAAAAGTGCCAAAAATATTAATTAAATTTAAACAGTAGTTGTGTAATGTTAAATGAAACTAAAAAAAAATTATTACATACTTATCTAAATTAAAATATTTAAATTAACCATTTAATAATTATTTTATTAATTATTTTCTCATAAATTAAAAATATATAAGGAATAATATATTTTCTATGCAATGTAACTTATTGGCCTCAAAAGTGTGCATGCAGTATTAACTCATATTTTCTCTTAAAAAAAAAATATATAATAAATTCAGAGCAGTATAAAATCATAGTAAAAAAAAAAAAAAAAAACTGAAATATAGTAAAGAAACACAAACAGAAATTCTTTCTACAAAAGCAAATTCAATATCATATTTCTGCTAAACCTTGAAAATAATATATTTTTACAATTATCGGAACAGAAAGTTCATAAAATATTTATAAATCGGATGTAATAAAAATAAGAAATTCTTATATTATTCGAAAACACATATGAAACTATGATCAAATGCAAAGTGAAATGCATAACACATTTCCGGGATGTAAAAAGTAAGGAGTATACTACATCGGATAAAGAAAATAAAAATTATAGAAATATTTTAAATATTTAAAATAATAATAATGATGCACGTATATATTTAATTAAAGACAAAGAGATTTTTCTTTTATACGAAAATTCTAAAAAATTGTGGAGTTCTCTATAAAACTAAATTTTTTTTATTTACAATATGAAATCCGCCTACATAATTGGGTTTCCAAAAAACGAAACTTTCATATGCACAAGCGCAATTTTTTTACATAATATCCATCCAAAACAATTTTACAATCATTTTTTAATGAAAAACATTTCAAGATTTTGATTTATAATATTCTTAAATCGTAACAATCTGTTAAAAATCATGACTAGCCGGCTAGCCATAATGCTAGGTAGCAGCCAAATTATTAAAATTACTTACCGCTTTTAGCGCTGCAAGCCTATCTTTCGTCATATTTATACCTTATATAAGTTTATTATTCACAAAACTATTTCTTTTATTTAATTATTGTTAATCATCACATAAATTTTGTAATTTTACTACAAACATTATCGAAACCAACACAGCACAAATTTTCATCGATTTTCTGTCAGCACAGCCGGTTGTCGAGATGCCAGCGACATCTACAATTGATTCTGTGCAGTAATATACATGAAATGCAGAATTTGGCGATGGGCGTGGCACAATAGTTATATATCGAATAACATATTGGCAAAATATTTCATTTTAATATAATTTGAACATCAATTTATTAAAAACACAGTTCTGTAATCTGATAATACTTATGTTGAAACACGAAATTATCTTGCATTAAAACAAATTACTTCATTATTTCCTTGTAATAGTACCTTATTATTCTAAATTTTTACGATAACGATATTTATCAGAATAATTATTTATGAAAATATTAATTTGAAATGAAAAATATAATTTTAATAAAAATTTATTCCATAAATATATACAATAAAATTTAACGCCTGAAAGAAATAAAAGATAACTGTAACTGTGATTCTTAATACTTTTGGTTTCAATGGCCGTGTTCAGCTGTTACGCGCGCTGCACGCGCACGCTAGGAGCCACGGACATGGAGTGGGTACTTATAATTGATGGGATGTGAGTTCAGTCCTCGCTACTGTGCCACCAGTTACTGTAACTGTTCGCTCAGTAACAGATGGAGAACAGATCAAGGATGTAATTACTTGTGGTGCCAATTATAAAGATAATCTGTTACAAATGAAAATGAGCTGGCTGGCCGAATGGTTAGAGTGCTGAGCTTAAACCCAGACGATAAGGGTTCGAAACCTGCGCGGGCCAAAGTTGGTTTGTGTTTTTTTTTTTTTTTTTTGGTTGCTTTTTATTAATAAATAAGACATTTTTATTAAAGATAAATTTTATATTAATAATACAGAAGCACATGTATTTCTATTATAATAATAAAATACTTATTTAAATACGAGAAAATGAGATTTTTGCGGAGAAAGTTTTAATATTCCAAATTTAGAATATTAAAAGGATAATTAGAACGATATTAATATCGTTCCAAAGTGATTTATATATATATTAAGAAAATGAAAAAAAAAAGTTTTCTGCGAAAATATCCGTATACGCATAAAATAATTATTAATGTTCTTCTTCTTCTTCTTCTTTTTTTTTTTTTTTTTTTTTCTTTTGAAAATTTTAGAAGTAATTTTTTATTGAGATTAGGATGCAAATATAATGCATGCGTGGATATTTTACGGTGTTAAAATCAAAATGGAAAATATTATAAAAGCAAAATGTAAAAGATATACATTTTTTAAAATTAAGAATATCTGCATACATATATTTTAAAGAAGTGAAATATCTGGAGTTTGCCTTCTAGTTTTGTAATGAATAAAGTATGATTAGAATGTTTATAATTTTTCTATTAAAAGTATAAATAAGTGTTTTGCTTATACTAACATAATTACGGATGTCGTTTGTTTTTCATATTTTATGACATATTTTGGCCTGTTATCCACACGGTATTAAAATATACAATCATTAAATAAGAAATATATACATACTAAAACTTCTTCTGAAAAATTATCTAACTAACAATGCAAATTCCATTGAAATCAATCCAGTATTGTAGATTACAAATCAATCTTGTAATATGTGGATACAGGGCCATCGCTAAGACTTTTTTATTGGTGGGGGAGAAAACCTTAATATTGTCAAGTCAAATTTTTATATTCGCCAACTCGTTTTATAATTTTGCCAAGTTAACGCACTTGGAAAATGTAATACAATTGTTATTTGTAAAAAAAAATTAATAATATTCCCAATTAGAGTTGTAACTTTTGCAAATTCTATCAAAAATAGAAAATGTATTGCTGTTTTTATTAAAATTTTAATTAAATTTGACATAAAAGTTTTAAATTTGCAAAGTGTAACAACATTTGTCAATGTTTTGGGAGGGTAGCCCCCCCCCCCCAACCTTAGCTAGTCCCCCGTGTGGATATCTCAACCTTGGTTTATCAACAGCATTTTATTAATTACAACAATAGAATCAACAGTATTCTATTATTTAATACGAAAAGTATAAAGCAACTGATAAATGATTTTCACCAATTGTTAAATTGTATCAGTCAACCTACCAACTTTGACAACAAACAGCGTGCAACTCGGTGCAACCAATAACAGATAAGCACAAAACGCACAATCACGTGATCAAATCGCCCATCATTTTTATTTGCGTCGCGCGCGTCAAGGTTTGAGCAGGGTTGGTTGTCATTTTTTAAATGCTAATCGGGCTTAATTACATGAAATAGGTCACGTGATACTTTTCCGGAATACTTTTAATTTTATTTGAGTGGTCACAGGTGTGTATTTCTGTTACGAAAATCATGATTTGAAAGGATAAAGAGATATGGTATTTGTATTTACCAATTCTGAACCATAAAAATAATACAATAATTGAATAAATTTAAAATTCTCTTCTTCGATAGCACCTACTCCAAGAGAATCTTCTGAGCGCGCGCGCACAAAAAAAGCCGCTTTTGAACACGGCCAAAGTGTAAATAAACAGAAATCTGTGCGATGATCTGTTTATGCCGTGTTCCAGTGTTGAGAAGTCATAATTTCGTCAATTTAAACATAGATTTAGTGAACTCCTATTTTAAATGCTTGAGAAAATGTAGTAGTTCTAATCTTAGTTTTGTACCTAAGCATGAAAAAGTAAATTCGAAAGATATTTCTGTAATACAAGATTTTATTAACCTTGGTAATATTTTGGTGTTGACTGGTGCTGGGATTTCTACTGAAAGTGGATTGCCTGACTATAGATCTGAAGGGGTTGGATTATATGATAGAAGTCGAACTAGGCCCATGCAATATAAAACTTTTATTTCTAGTTCCGAAGCCAGAAAGCGATATTGGGCTAGAAATTTTATAGCATGGGATAAATTTTCGTCTACACAACCTAATGATACACATGTTTGTTTAGCTGAATGGGAAAAGAAAGGCATTTTAAATTACATTGTCACTCAAAATGTTGATAGACTTCATCATAAGGCAGGCTCTGAACATGTTATTGAATTACATGGAACATCATATATTGTCAAATGTTTAAATTGTGGTTTCAAATTCTCAAGATATTTATTACAAAAGAAATTCAAAGAAGTTAATCCCAATTTTGTGGTAAAATCTGAAGAAATAAGACCAGATGCCGACATAGATATAGATCCTTCTGTTGTTGATACTTTCAATTTGGTGAATTGTGAAAAATGTGATGGCATTTTGAAACCCGATGTCGTGTTTTTTGGCGAGACTGTTCCGAAAGACATAGTATTTGATGTCTATTCAAAAATAAAACAATCTAATGCTTTACTTGTATTAGGATCTTCTTTAGAGGTATGTTTAATTAAAAGTAATTCTTATTTTGCTTATACATCATGCATTGTAGCTAACGTTTTTCGAAGTTATTTTTGTGTTTTACAGTGTAAATTAAATGATTCATTAATTATATTCTTTTAAAAGATTGGATATCTATTTATAATATTCAGACATACTAACTATTGTTTTTGTTACAGATTATTTTTTACAGCTGGCAAAATATACTTAATAACTCAATGTAATATTACAGTAGACTCCCTCAAATCCGCAACACTAAAATCCACACATTATTACTGATGTAAACAATGAAGCTTTCAATCTAGATGTAGAGGCAAAATTACAGAATTTTTTAGTTTTACATCATTTTATTTGTATTTTCATAAGTAATTCTTGAATTTATGTCTGAACTCTTAGTTTTTCATAAAAGAAGTATAAATTTATTTGTGAAAAAGATCAAAATATTGGAGATACCACTAGTAATCACGATCTTTTTATCCAATATAAGATGTATTAAATAAGTTTTTTGGTTATTAAGAGTGATTAAACTTTCTTACTTTATGATTTTTTTGTGAATTGGATATCTTAAGAGGAAAGTTCCTTTGAATACTTCAAAGAAAATGTATCTTATTTTTATTATGCATATTTAATTATACATTATTAGCTACATATTTATACTTATATACAGTGTTATAGTGATAAAAAAAGGAAGAAAAAAAAAACAGAGGGTATAATTCTAAAATGAGACCTGTACATGCATTAGCCTTATAGACCAAAGTTAAAAAACCAATAAAATTTATCTTCAAAAATTGTATTTATTGATTTTACAGCAGTTTCTGAAAATGGAAATTATAAGATCACTTATCTTTTTAACATAGAAGTTTTTTTAAAGTACTTTAAAATACTCTCGAGAACCTACAGATTTCAGTCAGGGGCGTAGCTACAGGGAGGGTGTGTGTGTGTGTGTGGGGGGGGGTGACCCCCCCCCCCCCACCACCACCACCACCACATTCGGCAAACTCATCTCATTCACTTTCGTCCAAAAAGTTGTATCATTTCTCCCCGTTTGTATCATTGGAGTACTCATACTCCACATTCGCAATATTCATTAAATTCGGTAATTTCCCTTTCATTCAAAAATTGCATTATTTCGTGCAGTATTTATCCCTTATAAGAATTGCCCCACCAGTGGCAGAGAAGTTCAATCCCCAAAACTAATAGTCGGCCGGTGCTGGGATTGAACCCAATCGCGCTCATCGGCCTAATCGTATGGAGTTTTCCGTGTTTTTTTTAAACCTTGGATTTCCTTGCGTAAATCTAAATACGGACTAGGTTCACTTAGAAAGATCCCCATGGAGGGTGCCCCACCCCATTAGAGCCAAGATCCCACATGCTGATAATTGGCCGTTGTAAACACAAAACAAAAACAAAGCCCTTGTAAGAATTTAAAAAAATTTATTACAAACGATAAAACAATGTGAAAACATATTTAGAACTACTAAATATTTTCTGAATACTCATACGCATTATTCCGTATACTCATTACATTCGGTAATTTCACTTTTGTTCAAAAATTGCTTCATTTTGTGCTGTATTTTTCCTTTGTAAAGAAAAATTAAAAATATATTTTTAAAAATATTACGAAACATAAGACAATGTAAAAAGTGATGGACAGAAATTTTCAATATTTAAAACTATTAAATAATTTTGGAATATTCATACCCAAATTCGGAATACACATTGCATTCGGGGATTTCACTTTTGTTCAAAAATTGCATCATTTCACCGGTATTTTTTCTTTCTAAGAATTTTCGAAAATTTATTAAAAAATTATTAAAAAACATAAAACAATGTCATTTTTTTTAAAAAACTGTTAAATATTTTCAAAATACCCTTACCCCATATTCGGAATACTCATTACATTCGGTAATTTATTTCATTCAAAAAATGCATCATTTCATGTTGTATTATTTTCCCTTCTGAGAATTTTTAAAAATGTATTACAAAACTTAAAACAATGTCAAAACATATTTAAAACTACTAAATATTTTCTTTATTATTAAAGCTCTACTATTTACACTGTTATTATTATTCATTGAGTTGATTACCATTTTCCGTCATTCTCATGTAAAAATGGAACAAGAGAGAGACAAATCTTTGTCTCGCTTTCAGAGCCTCCAGATCACCTCCACGCCCCTGTAATCTTCGTTTCCGATCTTTTAACTGAAGTTTGTAAAATAATAATAATAAAAAAGTACATGTTTGTAAATTAGGTACAACCTGTGACCTGCGGGTCAAAAGAGGTCTGCGATGGGTTAACATGTGGCCCGCGAATTTCGTCAATTTATAACTGAGTAAAATTGCACTTTTCAACCTAGGTCGCAGGAAAAAATCGTAAATTTCGTCAATTTGTGATATGAAAATGGAAAATTTCGTCAGTCACTTAAGAACCGCAAATTTTGTTTATCAAGCATGGAAAAATCGCGAATTTTGTTCCAAGTTACGGAAAAGTCAGCTGTTTTGTCTGTTTACCACGCGGATTTCGTTGATTGGGGACGAAAAAATCACCAATTTTGCCGATTTGCAATTAAAAAAATCGCTAATTTCGTTGATAGGGCAAGGAAAAACCGCAGATTTTGTCAATCATTCGCAGAAAATTGAAAATTTCTTTGAGCGGCTGTAGAACAATCGTGAGTTTCGTCAGTTTATCGCGAGAAAAAATCACGGATTTCATCAATTTAAAGTGAAAAAAATGCAGATTTCGTCAGTCAGTTAAAAATTTCATTGTTCGTAAGCGGAAAAATGCATCTTTCATCGATCAAGGACAGAAAAAGACGCTGATTTCGTCGATTGAGCACAGACAAATTGTGAATATGGTCGATCGCCTTCATAATACGGCGCGAATTTAATCGATCGGAAACGAAAAAAGCGCGAATTTTGTTGATCGATTGCGAAAAAGCATCGAATTTTACCGATGAGTCGCGGAAAAAAATAGCATATTTTACCGTTCGTGCACGAAAAAATTGCGAATTTTGTCAATCGGATGAGAAAATTCACAAATTTCGCCGATCGGGCAAGAATAAAAATCTAAATCTTTTGATGATACGTGAAAAAGTTTCGTTCATATGTTGCGGAAAAGTCGCCTGTTTCGTCTGTTTACCGCTCGAAAAAAACGCGAATTTCGTTGACCGGGCGCGGAAAATTTGAAATTATCGTCTATCGGACATGGAAAAATCACGAATTTTGTCTATCGGACATGGAAAAATCACGAATTTTGTCTATCGGACATGGAAAAATCACGAATTTTGTCTATCGGCCTTCGAAAACTCTCGAATTTTGTCTATAGGTCTCCGAAAAATCGTGACTCGGCACAAAAAAATCGCAAACCTTATTAATCTAGGACGAAAAAATCGCGAATTTTATTAAAAAGGCTAGGAAAATCGCCAATTCCGTCAATCTGGCACTGAAAAATCGTGAATTTTGTAGATCGGCTTTGTGAAAAGTTCCAATGCGGGCGATCGGGCATAAAAAACTCGCGAATTTTGTCTATTCCCAACGAAAAAATCGCTAATTATGTAGATAGAGCACGGAAAAACTGCAAATTTTGTCGATGATGCGCAGAAAAATTGGAAATTTCTTCGAGCGGCTGCAGAATAATCATGAGTTTCGTCAGTTTATCGCAAGAAAAAAAATCACAGATTTCATCAATTTTCGGCGGAAAAAATGCAGGTTAAAACTCCTGGTCAAAATATGTTTTGAACCATCATTAGTAAATGTCATTTACTGGGAAAATAAATTTAAGTTGATAATTTTGATAAATGATATAATTAATAGTACAACAATTTGAAGGGTTTGTCAAAATAATATTTAATCTATTTTGAAGTTTTGTAAGTGTTTTCAAATTAGTGCTTATTTTAAAGGAAAAAAAATTTCTAAAGATAAGCACAATCATAAGTATTAAAATGTTTTTAATAGGTCGATTACATATTGTTATCTAAAAAAAATAAACTAAATCACTTAAAAAAAATAAATAAATAAATAAAAAAAATAAAAAAATTATTCAGAACTTAAAAAAGGATTAGAAGCAGGGCTGCCGGCTTTTTCTGGTTTAAACCACTTAAAAAAAAAAAAAAAAACAAAAAACAATTTCATAATATTTTAATTTGAATTTATAGAAAATAGCTATTAGTAAAGTAAATTAACATGCACAGATGTAAAAATAAATAATAAGATATACCTTGGGAAAAAAGCCAATAAAAACCGGCTTTTTCCACTAAAAGCCGGCCGGCTGGCCTTTTGTTGAAAAGGCCGGCTTTTTTGCAGCCCTGATTAGAAGTAACAAGAATTGCTGCGATAAGCTAAAAGGATTTCATACCTTATTCTGGATAAAATCAAACTTTGAACTACTGATGAAGACTTGGAACTATCATTCATCATCATTTGAAATCTACAAATTTCTAATTAACTAACATTTTATCGCTGCCCTCTAAATGCTCTGGCGTAATGTATTAGTTACACTTAAAAGAAAAAAAAAAGATATTTAAGAAATGTGTTTCTATTTGAAATGCTATTATATGAGGTAAAATAAAATTCCATTTATATAAAATGATTATTAGCATATTATGTATATAATTTGATATTGATTTTAATATGGATATGCAGTTCAAATAATTTATGTTAACTTGGTATTTAATAAAATTTCGTATACTTTTGAGTAGAGATGTAAATTTTCCGGAAAAATAAAAGTAGCGGAAAAAAACTGGTTTTTTACCGGTTTTTTTCGGAAAAAAACGAAAAAATTGGAAAAATTGATTTTTCATGACTGTTTCTCCCAAATAAATTATATTTTCTTAGAGAATATTAAATAATAAACGTTTCCCCCCATTTATATGTATTAAATGAAAATTATTTTCACTTTATATTAAAAAAATAAAAAGAAAGTAGCAAAGCCTGCTTTTAAAAGTTTAGTATTTTTTTCCACAGCCTAAGAATTGTTATTAAACACTATTGCTTATTATATCATATCTCTGTTGAAATGATTTTTCAGTTACATTTTTAACTACCAATTGACCTAATGTAAAAACCTGAACCAATATGTCTACAGTTTCGAATGAAATAAATTATGTATTCCATTTACATAAGTATAGTTTTTAAGTAAATGATACTAGTTTAAAGAAATTATTGCAGTTTTGTCATTATTATGAATATCAGTATTCAAAAATTCCATTGTTTGTTTAAAAATGTATATTTTTACATTATTATACTTTTTTTTCCTTTGAATTATAATTTTATTTCCTTTATAAAATATGTTTAGTTTTGGTATAGCTTTCCAATCTCAACTCAAAAAAGTTTTGATTTAGTTTTATAATCAAAATTCCAACAAAACTAAGTTTTACTTTGGCTTACCCAGGTCTGCAACTAAAAAATAGCGTAGGATTTATTGACTGTTAGATTTTTACTCACTGAAACCAGAAAAATATTTTAAGTTTAACTAATGTAATTTTTTTCTTTTTACCCTGAAATCTGGTATTCTATTCTTGAGTAAGAAACCATATTCAATAATGTTTCCACATGGTAATTTTATATTTCTAAGAGTGAAACTCAAAAGTTATGAAAACAGAACACAATAGAAAGTGCTCACTATTTGAGAAATTAACAAAAGCAGTTACATACAGAGATAAACTTCTACTGTGCTTTAGAAAACTACAAAAATTCAAAGTTTAATCAAGAGAGAAAGTATAATCTAGAACATAGTTACTTGTAATAAAATATGGGGATTTTTTTTTTTCATCGCAGTTGTACTTTTCTAATGCAAACTGCCCATGTTTCTGCAACATAACTGTACATTATGGAGGTCAATTTTAGAATCAATATCTTGAAAAAACATTCAATTAATCAGCTATAACAAAATCTTGAAAAATGCAACATAGTAGTTGCACCTATAGGGCAATTTACACCAAAAACTAAACAACAGTTATATATCAAAAACTGTCTGAAGCTGTAGTTTGATTTAAAAAAAAAATCGTCCTTGAGATAAAGCTATTGCGATAATCATGAATAATGCAGCATAGCAGCGTCATCTGTTGAGCAATTTACACCAAAAAGTAATGAGCACGAAGTTATGTCAAAGATTAACTTAATCTGAAATTTTATAAAAATACATACATTAGTTTGGGATATAACTATTGTGGAAATTATGAATAATGCAGCATAGCAGTGCCATCGGTTTGGCAATATACACTAATAACTAAACATCGAGTTTATATATAGGTGTAGCTGAATCTAAAGTTTTGTGAAATTATGTGCATCAGTTCTTGAGATAAAGTGCCCATAAAATTTGTCACATACAGACTCAGAGAGTGACAGATATTTTCCAAAAACCATCAAAACATGTTCAGGACCTTCTAAAACGTTTAAATACACCAAAAACTGGAAGTCAAATTTTTCATGAATTCAATACTTACTTCTTGAAAAGATAGATTAAAGTAATAAATGCATACTTCAAAATTTTATGTCGAATTTTTAATTTTATAATTTTCATTAATCGGTATATTATTGCAATAATTTTACACATGAATTGATTTTTAAAAAGAGAAGTTGCATTTAATTATATAACTAGATTTTTTTTTCATGTAATCAAGCTTTTGTGAAATTGTGAACTTTTTGTATATACTTGTACAAAATATATTCAGAATTTTTAAATAAGAAATTATTACTATATTTAGGTTCCTATTTAGACATCTTTAATAAGGTTATTTACATACATACACTGGTGTCCAAAATTTAAGCATTAATGGTAATTAAGTAATTATTTTTAAGTAATGAAAGAAATATGAATCGGAATGTGCTGAAACTCCAAGTGTGTAAACAAAATAGTACGCGTCACATATTTTCGCGAAGAGTTTTCCCCGAAATCGAACAGGGGACCGTCAACAAATTGAAAAAGAACGAAGATCTTTTGGATAACCCTGTCAAAACTAATGTAGCAAAAGCGTTCAAACTGCACATTATGATTAATTGGCTTATTGTAATGTACTGTGTTAATTTTTACAAGGATAGCATGTATACTCGTAGAGAAATTAAGGTTTTTATAAAAACAGTCCTAAATTTTTCCAAGTTTTTTGCTTATAATTTGCAGAGTTCTTATTATAAAATAATGTTCTTTTCTTAAAATATGACAAACATCATTGTAATACCCTGTCATCAGAATTTAAAAATAATAAAAATTGTATAAAAAATGAGTATGTTTAGTAAAGAATTTTTCATTGTGCATGCGTCAACGATATCAAAATGTCATTTGCATATGGTGTTAGCTAAATGTATAGAGCAACTTCTGTTAAAGTTTCAAAAACATAGCTTGAAATTTCTGAAAATGGGAGCCTATAGAATCAACTCAAAATCCGTTATTCCTAAAGGAAGCAAAAAAATCAGGGGTTTTACCTAAATATAGTTGTACGTGCAATATTGTGTAGGCACTAAACAATGGAATATGGATACAGCCCCTCATTGTTTTGCTTCATTTAGGGAATAAAGGATTTTGATCTCATTCTATCAACGATAATTTTCAGAATTTTTAAGCTATGTTTTTAAGACTTTCACAAAAGTTGCTCTATACATTTAACTAACATAATATGCAAATGAAATTTTAATAGCGTTGACGCATGCGCAGTAAAAAATTATTTAGTAAACCTGCTCATTTGTCATACGATTTTTATTATTTTTTAATTCTGATGACAGGGTATTGTGTACAATGATGTTTGTCATTTTTTCAAAAAAGAACACTATTTTATATTAAGAACTCTGCAAATTATAAGCAAAAAACTTAGGACTGTTTTTATAAAAACCTTACTCTACGAGTATACATGCTATCTTTGTAAAAATTAACACAGTACATTACAATAAGCCAATTAATCATAATGTGCAGTTTGAACGCTTTTGCTACATTAGTTTTGACAGGGTTATCCAAAAGATCTTCGTTCTTTTTCAATTTGTTGACGGTCCCCTGTTCGATTTCGGGGAAAACTCTTCGCGAAAATATGTGACGCGTACTATTTTGTTTACACACCTGGAGTTTCAGCACATTCCGATTCATATTTCTTTCATTACTTAAAAATAATTACTTAATTACCAGTTATGCTTAAATTTTGGACACCAGTGTATATGCAACTTCATAAGATCCAGCTGCTCTATGGTATGAGATTTTTTTTTCTTCAATCACTGCACTTGCGAAAGATTCAATTTGTTGATTAAACTTTTTCTGAAACGTCTATTTTAAAGAGAAATTTTGCAAAGGGTCTTGTGTTTCAAACAAGAAAAAAATGTGAAGAATCCTTTCAAGTCTTCTCAAACAAATTTCTGCTCAGAGATCAGATTACCCACATTAAAATTTTCATGTGAGACACTCAACATAAAAATAAATAAAATAAAAAGTATGAGAATGTAGCTATTACAAAATTTTCACTGTATTATTTCATAGATGAGATTTCAATTTTTCCAGTTCGGAAAAATTGAAAAATAAGCCTTTGGAAAAAACCCGAAAAAAACCGGTTTTTTTCCCAATTTTTCCGGTTTTTTTCCGAGCATTCCCATCTCTACTTTTGAGTGCTTAAAATCAATTTTGATCAGTTTTAGACAATTAAATTGATTTATGGCCTACTGTTCTTTATTAAAATTAAGTTTAACAGGTCAAAATTAAAATGACTAGTGTGGCGCCTTAAGATGCCACACATGGGGGCAATATTTTCAAATATCTCGCTGAAATTTTAATATTTTTACACGATTTTTCTTGAATAGGATAGCTGAAGACTATCTACATCCGGGCTAGTTTTTACTTTTTCAATTTTGGTTTCAGATTTTTTTTTTTTTTTTTTTTTTTAATTTTAATTTTTTTTTTTAAAGCTTCCGATGCTATTTTTTTCAAACAAGCTAAAAATGTCGTGTCATCAGCCCTGAACTTTCTACTCAACCGATTTTGATAATTGTTTTTTTTTGTAAATATATTTATTATATATTGATTCAATAATATAATTACTTTTGCTTTTTTTTAACCAAATCGATCGGGTCTTTTAAACATTTCATTCGTCGAATTCGACGGGATTCCACTCGTTTTATTGTTAAATTGCATTTCCTTTTACTCAGAGTCTATAAAAAAAAAACGTTTAAACTAAAGCAAAAATAAGTTTTTGACTAATCTAGTCAATGAAGAAGTAGCACGTCAAATTGTATCTCTTTATTATTTCGCAATTCCAATGTCTCAGAGAGAAATTGCTATTCAATTGGGTATTTCACGCCGTTCTGTTTGCTCTTATATTGATATACACAAGAAAAATGAAGTTAGTTCATTGCAATCTAAACGTGGTCGCTCTTCTAAAAAACCTCTAGCGATTTTATTTTTCCTAATCGGAGGCGAAACTGAATTCTGCAATGGCAGAATCTACATTCAACTTGTTATTTTTTTATTTTATTTATTTATTATTATTATTATTATTATTTTAATGCTTCAACTTTTAGAACCTGTTTGAACCGGTTGTGAAATTGAAACTATCCTAATATACTCTTGGAACACTCTGGTCACAAGAGTAACAAAATTTTGACTTAATATATAGACAAATAAAATGCTATTTTTTTACAAATTAGATGTATCTTACATAGTGGAACACAATGATATTTAATTGGTTATATAAATTTTTATCTTAATTATTTTTTAAATAAAATAATTGGAATTATTTATGAAAATTTTCACAAATGGTCACAAAATTCCTGAATGGTCGTTCCCACATGTACATTGATAATACTTATTTGGCGTTGCACAACATCTATATCTAATGGTAAAATCAAATTACTAGTATTGTTTGCTTCTTTTCATCTGTAGTGTTATAGCTGGGAAAATAGTTTTAAAGTTAAAGTGCACAGCGTAATGTTATCTGATTATGGCGAATTTCTCATTTGCAATCAGATAGAAAATATCAGGCTAATGAACACGGAATAAAAAATTTTCTTTTACTGCCCCCCCCCCTTTTTTTTTTTTACTTACCTATCATACATAGTATAGGGTAAGTCTTGTAATCGTTTTAAAAATCGATTTTTTTTGGCGGATTTACACGTTTCAAATACTGGAGATTCCAAAAAACATATTAAAAAAAAAAAAAAATGGCCGTCTGTCCGTTGGTGTATTTGTTTGCCTGTAAACGCTCCATCTCCCGGACAAATTGAGATAAAGACTTGAAATTTTCTATGTACTTAGTATATAAGAATGGGAAGAAGCCTATTTAATATCAGTAACCTGGATTATCCGGAACTATTTTTTTTTTTTCGGACTCTCGAAAAATTAGTCCTGATGAAAGTACATAAAAATTTTCGATTTTTTTTAAAGGAATAAACGTAAAAGGCAATAAAGCAACACACTTTGCATAAAGAACGAAGTCGATCGTATTATTTGTTGCCGAGATATTTGTAATCCTGTTTTCTACATTCTTCGATTTTTCATGACCTTGTATTTCATTCAAATTTCAATCCAAAGATATATTTTAATTGGAAATTAAACAATTAATCTGGCGCAGTAAACTTTTAGTTAATATGATTATTATTTGTGGAGTTATAAGGATGTTTCTTTTATGCAATTCGATACTACTTGAGTAGTTTGGCGTTTTATATAATCTGTCAAAATTGGTTCATCAGCAATTCATTAATAGAGCATTACTATGTATATTAAAAATATTTAAATATGCGTTTAAATTAGGTAGCTTTCATTACAAAAATAACTAGTTGGATGTGCCAATCCCAAAACTTTCTTCTATCTCATACATATATTTTAATATTTAAAAAAAAAATAGTTACTTATTTTAATGCTTTAATAATTTTAATTCAATACCATCCCAACTTTGATTTTCATCTTAAATTTCTGCTTCAATCAATTAATCGGAGTAAAAACGAATTTCCGTCTCTGTACGAGCCGATGGACAATAGAATGATAGGCAGATTTTTTTTTTTTTTTTTAATTCAGGGAGGATTTACTTGCCTTACCAAAAAAATAATCATATACAAAAAATTTAGTTCAATTCTAGAACTAACTTCATAAATTTTTAAGTGGCGCAAGATTGAAAATGGCATAAAATTCGCGATTGCAGCTCCCCCTTCTGGCGGATTTTTTTCAAATTCAGGGCGATCCAACTAGCCATAGCCATACACTTACACAAAAAATTTCGTTCAATTCGATGCATAACTTCATACACTTTTGGTCGGTACAATATTGAAAATGGCACAAAAGTCGCGATTGCAGCGCCCCCTTCCGGCGGATTTTTTTCAAATTCAGGGAGAACCAATTAGCCATAGTCATACACTTACACAAAAAATTTGGTTAAATTCGATGCATAAATTCATATATTTTTAAACGGTACAATATTATAAATGGTACAAAAATCGCGATTGCAGCGCCCCCTTCCGACGGATTTTTTTCAAATTCAGGCAGGACCAACTAGCCATAGTCATACACTTACACAAAAAATTTGGTTCAATTCGATGCATAACTTAATATACTTTTGGTCGGTACAATATTGAAAATAGCACAAAAATCGCGATTGCAGCGCCTCCTTCCGGCGGAATATTTCAAAACTGAAGGAGGACCTGCTTGCCACAGCCAAAAACATTCACAAAAAATTTGATTCAATTCTATGCATAACTTCATACACTTTTTGATGGTAGAATGGCGACATACACACAGACAGACATTTTATAAAAACATGTTTGTTGGAATCTCTGACCCCTAAAACGTGTAAATCCGTCGAAAACCGGAAGTCGAAAAAATTTCGATTACAATACTTTCTTCTATTGAAGATAGAAGAAAATAATAAAAAGCTACCCATTGCAGCCGTCCGGAGGTCCATCTTGTTTCAAAATGGCGGCCATTTAAATTTCTTAAAAAAATTTTATATTTAAGATTAAATGCAAAAAAAAATCAAAAGTTGAAAAATATTTTTCTTTTATTTGTTACAATCTAAATCAATGATTCCAGAACACTTTTTATTTTTTCCATATCTTAAAAAATGACTCACAAGGAAGGTCTCCATACGGGCATACTCAGAAAAATCTGAAAAAATTACAGAATGTTCTTCTCATATAGTAATATATATTTATAAAAAAATTTCGGCGGAACCTCCTTATAACGTCCGTAAAAAATAATAAAAATTTCGTTTATTTGGCGATTTATCTCCGGTTGGCGAAAAAACGAAATTTTGAAAAATACGCTTTTACGCTTCGAATACTTTTTAAAGAAAAAACTTTCTATGTTCAATTTATTTAAATAAGTTTAGTTTAAGTAATTTTAGTTTTGCATTTTTACTTTACTTTAAGTGTAATTTTGTCATATACATTTATATGTACTTATAACAAAATGAAATTAATATATTTTATCATTTAAAACACAATTTAAATTGATTAAAATTGTTCCAAATTGAAAAATACACTGTTAAAAATCTGCTGCATTTTGTTGCAACGCACTCCCTTGCTCGTATAGAAAACGATTACTTGGCCGTGAAATGGAGCTTTCTCATTGGTTGGAATAGAGATATTATATACAAGCGGTGGAGTGTGTTGCAACAAAATGCAGCAGATTTATGACACGGTGTATGACACGGTCAATTCACCGTGCTATGGAGCATTCTCATTGGTCAGAAGAGAGATATTCTATAAAAGTAGTGGAGTGACCTTGCAGTAAATGCCGCAGATTTTTAACAGTGAAGTCAATTAAAATCAATTTTCAGATTCGTTAAAATCGTCTGTCTTTGGCGAGGAAATGCACTGCTCGCCAAATCCCGCGTCGCTTTCAGCTTTTCACGCCAATTATTCCAAAATATTTTATTTTTTTACATATCTAATAATGTAATTCCGCCGCTAATTTTCACTGATCCCTTATTACCTACATGAGTAGTTTAATTCGCATTTTTTTCAAAATATTCTGAGTATGCCCACAATGGAGACCTTCCTTGTCAGTTATAGCACTTTGAATTTGTAGTATGGCTGACATTGTGAAACGATCTGATTTTTGTCACATGATAACACGCGTATTTATGAATCGATTTGGATGTAACTTGGTATATACATAGTATATACTAATGTCTCGAGCGACTTCGTTGGCCAGCATCCTCCGCCATCTTGTTTCAAAATGGCGGCCATTTAAATTTTTTAAAAATTTTAAATTAAATGCCAAAAAATTAAAAGTTGAAAAATATATTTCTTTTATGTGTTAGAACCTAAATCAACGATTCCAGAACACTTTTTATTTTTTCTATACCTTAAAAAATGACTGAGTTATAGCACTTTGAATTTCTAGTATGGCTGACATTTTAAAACGATCTGATTTTTGTCACATGATAACACGCGTATTTATTTATGAATCGATTTGGATGTAACTTGGTATGTACATAGCACATAATGAGGTTTCGACCGAGTTCGTTAGCCATTTCTATCCGCCCTCTTGTTTCAAAATGGCGGCTATTTAATTTTTTAATTTAAAATTTAAAATTAAGTATACAAAAAAGCAAGAAAATGAAAAATATTTTTCTTTTATGAGTTAAAAACTTAAAACAACGATTCCAGAACACTTTCAGGGCGGGATGGCGGGTTTCGCGCCCTATATTTTGAAATCCCGCCCAAAAAAATAAAGTGGGCGGGAGGCTCCCGCTCAAAATTTTGCATTTTGCAAGATCGTTAAAATGCACGATTTTTTCCGCGATCGATCGACAAATTTCCCAAATTTTTTCCTGCGATCGATTGACACGTTTCGTACTATTTTCTGCAGCAAAAAAGAAGTGATTTCGAGTTTATTTCGTAACATTATAAAGTCTATTTCGAATTCACGGGTGATTCTCGTCCGAGATTTCCGATAATTTGAAATTCGGTTATCAATTCCGCATAGTTGCCAACTTGTACGATTTTGCGCGCGGAAAAAACAATTGCAGAGAAATGCAAATTTCGTGAAAGGATCGCCGAAAAAGCGCACATTTCGTCAATATTTCGTGGAAAAACGACGATTTCGTCAATATTTTTGGCAACGGACTTTATCAAAAGATCTCTGAAAAATGCGAATTTCCTGTGTGGATCGCGGAAAAAACGGCAATTTCACCAAATATCGCAGATAAAACGCTAATTTCGTCTGAAGACCGCGGGAAAATGTCGATTTCGTCTAAAGATTGCGGATATAACGTCTATTTTGTTAAAAGATCGCGGAAAAAACGCCGTTTTCGATAAAAGATAGCTTAAAAATATTTTGTCAAAAGATCATTGAAAAAAAAACGCCGATTTCATCAAAAGATCACGGAAAAAATGACGATTTCGTCAAAAGATCGCGGGGATAAAACGCCGTTTACGAGAAAAGATCGCATAAAAAGCAAATTTTCTCTAAAAATCGTTAATAAAATGCCGATTTCATGAAAAAAAGCACGGGAAAACTCAGATTTCGACAAAAGATCGCAATAAATCGCCGATTTTACTAAAATATCGCAGAAAAATCGCTGATTTCGTCTGAAGATCGCGGATACCCCCCCCCCCCTTGAAAAGAATAGGCTGTATAAAATGTTGACCTCTTTTTTTAAAAAACACATTTTACATAATTATTCTCAGTTGTTAAAAATGGTTTCAGTAGTATTTTGTTATGTCTGTATTCTTATAATTCTTGAAATGACACATAAAATAATAGTGCGTTTTAAAGATTTTTTCTCCCCCCCAAACAGCTAAACTCCCCTCCATTTATAAATGTTGGGAGGGAGACTCCCCTCCTCGGAAAAATCGAATTTCAAGCCCTGACTTTTTATTTCGTCTATATCTTAAAAAATGACTAAGTTATAGCACTTTTAATTTCTAATGTTACTCATATTTTGATATGTTCTGATTTTCATCACGTGATAACACGCGTATTTATAAACCAATTTGGATGTAACTTTGTGCTTACATAGTACAGACCGAGTTCGTTGGCCAGTTCGATCCGCCATCTTGTTTCAAAATGGCTGAATATTAATTTTTTTTATTTTAAATTTTAAAATTAGGTGCAAAAAAATAAGAAATTGAAAAAGATTTTTCTTTTGTGTGTTTGACCTTGATACAAAGATTTCAGAGCATTTTTTGTTTCATTTATATCCTAAAAACTAACTGACTTATTGCAATAGTAGTTAAAGATTTTAATTATAGTTTTCAATTTCCAGTGTGGTTGGCATTTTGAAACGGTCTGGAAATTTGTCACGCGATAATACACATATTTATAAACTGATTTGGACATAACTCCGTGTGTACATAGTACATACCAATGTCTTGACCGAGTTCACTAACCAACTTCATCCGCCATCTTGTTTCAAAACGACGACCATATAAGTTTGTCAAAAATCTTTTAAATGTATAATGTTGTAAAAAAAAAAAAAAAAAAAAAAAAAAAGAACTAGAAATTGAAAAAAACTTTTTCTAAAGTGTTGATCTTAATAATGAATTTCGGAGTATTTTTTGCTTTGTCTTTACCTTAAAAGACGCCTGAGATATAGCAGTTTGAATTTCTAATGTGGGTGACATTTTTTTAAACATCAATTAGCCCGCGACAGCGCTCGTTTGTATTAATCGATTTCGATGTGGGTGTGAACGTGCCCATGAATTAAGGTTTTGACCAAGATCATTGGTTTGTTTTATCTATCATGTTGTTTCAAAATAGCATACACTTCATGATATCGTGCAATTTGGCGACCATATAAATCGCATAAAATAAAACCAGCTTGAATAAAAGATGACTAATTTCTTAAAATCCGCTTTGATATTCAGTATTGACAAAAACTAGTATTCAATCTTATATAATCGGGTTTCACTAGATTGAGCTTCGTATGTTTGAATAATATAACTTAATTTAAAATAAATAAATAAATTATGTATATGAAAGCTACCTCTTCCTCCCGGCATTGCCGGAAGGACTTTTTTGTTTTTTAATTGCAATGCGTCTTATAAATAGTTTACACATGTTTTATTTTCATATATTATATTATTCATATCCATGATTGGTAAATATTATAGTGGCCCCCAACGACTAATTTTTGGTGTGTGTGCGTGTAGATATTTATAGCATATCTCTGGTGGGATTTTTTGCAGGTTCTAAAAGTGTTCCCAGTTTTTTTTTAAATTTCCCTAAATATAGGCAGTATTCATGATCTATGAAATATTTTAAAAATGCAATTAAACTTATAATTTCAGATTTTTAATTTTAAAATGTGTAGTGCTAGGAGTGTGGATTAGAAAAAGATCGAAATCTTAGTACTTCCTGTTTTCATTAAATACTAGCTGCACCCGTAGAAACTCGGCGGAAAAGAATATATATTAGGTATGATATATCAATCTTATATAGACAGTAAAGTACTGAGCGAAATAAACAAATGCACAACTCATAACACATAACAAAAACATTAAAACAACTCACAAATTATTATGTTGGACTTCAGCTACAAATCTTTTTTTAATGCGGTTTCTAAACCTTAAATATTATTTAAATGCCTAACTATTTAGGAAGTTAATATTATACCCCGGAAGATGAATTCAAAAATATCTGCATAGTTTATTTTTTCTCCATTTAAAGATCGCTTGATAACTGTACAATAATTTTAATATCAATGAAACATTTTAATTATAATAGAAACAGGGACTTACTAAACTGCCTAACCAACCCAGTACACATTTACAGCACTTGCAATAAATTTAATTTATTTATCGGTTTGTATCCTCCATGAACTTGTAAAAATTAATTTTATTGCTATGGCAACGGAAAAAAAAGATATCTCTGTTATTCGCGTTTGAAATGAAATAGACGCCCTCTCGCGGACAAAGTCTGAAAAACGAAATAGAACTGATACCGTGAGCATGAAATCAGTGTTTAAAAGGCCGATAAATAAATAAACAGTTCTATAACGCGTGCAACGTTGGGTTCTTTGTATTAAAATTATCTAAAATCAAAATTTTATACACAAAGTTTAGATCTATAATATAAAAAAATACATTTGACTTACTCATGGCAAAATAGCATGACAGCAACACAATGCTTTCATGCTTCAGCTTCTCTAAAGCAATTACTAGATTTTCCAGCATCTACAAATTCTAAAATTGTCGATATTTGTAATTTATCTCCCATAATTAAATAAAAAAAGATAAAAAACTGCACTTTAAATAGCTCTTTAAACTGGTTCTATGCTACAGTGCTACAGCATGGAACGTAAACAAACAAACGTAAACAAACGATTATCAGGTCTATTACAACGCCATCTTTCGGTCATTACAAACGCGAATTAAAAAGAATAAAATTTTTGTATTTGTTGCTGAAATGCAGATTTCTTTTTCTATTTTAAACAATAACTTAATACAGTGAAATGATTTTAATTATTTTTGGATATTATGTAAGATAGAAATATAGTAATACCGCCATATCACAGGTTTTATTCTTTTTTTTTTTCTCTCTAATATGACATCATTTACACCTTCAGAAATACTCATCTTTTCTTAAATAAAAGCGTGATTTATGCAGTTATTTAAGAATTCTTTAATTTCATAAAATATTCAATATAATTAAATAGAAATCGCGCAGTTTATAGAAATATTTTCATTTGTGCACACCACGGATCTTTAAATTAATAGAAGTTCACTTTATTTAGATGCAGGAATTAAGTCAGTGAATATGACATCATCACTGACACAGCTATAACAATGTATATTATATTCATGGAATAAATTTATCTGGTTTCTGTATGACGACATTTTCTCCATCGACAAAATTTCACTTTAGATATTATATTTTATTAAAGTTTATCTACTGTTATTTTACTTACTTAATAATATTACTCAGTAAATAATCTGTGCATTGCAGGGGATAACTATGTGCAATCATTTTATTATGATTAAATTTAACGA